>JAPWDM010000004.1:60723960-61008960 GCA_035578155.1 Brachynemurus nebulosus | reverse complement strand
TACTACCCTAGACCTAAAGGGACCCTCCTTTAGAATTGCCAAATTTTGCCCACGTGATAAAAATCTGACGTCACTTCCGGTTATTGTTTTGTTATGTCATCAAATAGATTACATCAAAATGAAGGTTTCGAGGTGCAAAATAAAAATATCGAGGGCTGCCAGGCCTTAGTAATTCGCAACGCTGAGGCTGCTTTCCTTGAAAAGAAAACTTTCAATCATGGAAGCCTCATTGTTACGAATTATTAAGACTTTGCAGCCCTCGATATTTTTATTTTGCACATTGAAACCTTCATTTTGGTGTAAAGGATATTTGATGACATAACAAAACTATAACCGGAGGTGATGTCAGATTTTTATCATGCGGGCAAAATATCGCAATTCTAAAAGGGGCTCTCTTTAGGTCTGAGGTAGTACTACTCATTTACAAAAAACTGTTCATGTATCTCATACATAGGTTTTGCAAACGGCAGACTCTCGGGCTATCAGCTTCGGTCTTTACTCAATTATGAAACCGTTAAATTGGAAAACAGTATTAACTCGCGAGTTAGATTAAAAGCGAACTACACGACGTAGTTGCCGACGCACAGTGGAGTATTTGATCATAAAACCTGGCCAAAAATAATAATTGTGTTTTATTGTTAAATTTTACTGTAAAATACAATTAGGTCCAATTATTTATTTATTTAGATATCATTTCAGGCGTGTATATAGGAGGGGGCATGACCCCCCCCCCCCAGGAAATTAAATACCTATATGGGTGAATATACGGTATTTGCATTTTTTGTGTCCCTAAAGAAAAAGTAATCTCTTTAATTTAGTATTCATTATTTTACTAATTGGTACTATTTTTGTATTTGTAATGATAAGGGCCAGAAGATATTTTAATTTTTTTAGATTTTATAGGCTCTAATAGTGAACGTTTAAGACTTCTTTAAATGAAATGGGTGTATGTGATGTCGCTTAAGTTGAAGTGACCACAAAAATTGCTACAAAAGCAGCTAAGGCTCTTCATGTACAACTTACCACACATAGAAATGTTTCCCCGTACTTGGGTACTTTCAGTGTACCAACAAAAGGTTTGATGTCGGATCTATTATCTTCAGTTATCTTTTTTTATAAATCAATTTCCTCTTCGAGTATCACAAAAATATGAAGCCATATTGGGCAGGTGCTTTTCTAATTCCATAGCAAAATCATCGATAGTAGCCATATCAGTTTCTCATGCCACGATTTTATCTGCGGAGACATGAAAACTGCCAGAGGAGTGACACCAGAGAAGTGACAAAATCATACATAACCTGTAAAAACAACATCACGCGTTCTTCATACCAAAAATAAACGGAATACATGAAGTCTACACACAATGAACATTGCATTGTACAAATTTACAATTTCATAACGATAAAATATAAAAACATATACTTACCAGTGGAAATACTGCAACTACTGGCACAGACACATTTTCCGAGAGCGCCCCGACCACTGACGCGATATTATTTAAATTATGTTCAATGCAGTTAGGTTTTTGCTAAGTGCAATATATTCAACGCGTGTTGCTCAAGTTCAAAGACACAGGTTTCCAATTTCTAAGTCAAATTTTATTATTTTATTTTCGTCAGGTTAAAAGTGACACTGGTATGAAAATGAGTAATTTTTTTACGTTAATAAATATTTTTACAATGTATTTTGATAAAATATGTTTTAATGCTTATTTAGTTATATGATTACATTTGAAAAAATATTGTACCAGTTAAATCAAAAAATATGTGTTGAAAATTGTAGCAAAAAATGGTAATGGGCAAGCCAGAGGAGTATACATTTAGCACTATTTTAATTTATTAATGCTTTAAATGAAACAATTGTCATGAATTGACCAAGTGGGCCAAATAAAAGACGATATTCTTTATTACTTAAGTGTAAAATAATAATAATAAAATTAGTTTTTCATAAAATTTATCAATGGGCCATTAGAATTTAAATAGCATATATTCACCCATATACATTAGATATTATTTAATCTTGGCCACAATATCGGCAAATGTTATATAATTAATCCATTATTATTATCAAGCAGCGTGATCTTTTTTTGCTCGTCACTCGTCAGCTTCAATTTTTATTTCTTAATTTTGTTTCAGAAATTGTTTTAATTCTTTCATTTCCTGCGTGACCCCCCCCCTCCAAGACGCTTGCTGTATACGCCCTTGTATCATTTAAAGCATAGATATGTTGATGTAGATATTAAGAGAGAAAAAAATCAAGGATGATTCAATATATGGGTAGTTCTTCAAACTATGGAATTTTGGACGGCCCAATGCATTTTGTATATTAATATTTTGAAAAATACATTTTTTCTAGATGGAAACTGTAAAATGTTACTACATTTAACTGGTCACTCAAAATGACCCGGTTTCGAAATATATTTTTTATAAAAAATGACACTTAAAATGTAAAATTCTCAGTCTCCTGGTATGTCTCCTCTCCAAAGTAAAACATAGCAGACTAAATAATTATTTTTTCTGAATGTATAAAAAAAAATTTACACTGCAGTAGTAATCTATAATATTGGTACTTTCTATTGTATAAATAATTTTTGAATTTTTTTATATTTTCTTTAAGAAATATTCTATTGAATTTTGTCTCCCGAACTTTGCATCATTCTCCTATCAAACCAAAACACTTAAAAAATATAAAAAAATTATATTCCGATTAAATCATCGTTTGTCATAGTAATTAACTCAAATATAATAAATAAAATAAAGTACATGTTTTATTTAATTTGGAATTGTATCAATTAATTCAGTTAACATTATAAGTGAGATCGTACTCGGTCCAGTCAATTTCTCAGTATCCTGATCAGCATTTTCGTGAAAAATACTGTGGATATAAGAAATTTTTCAGTTGTATGAGTTGTAAATATGCTGTATTGGAATAGTGGACCTGTCTTTTTTTTATAAAACGTTATTTAGCCGATTTTTAAAGAATATTGAAGAATTCTGTTTCCTGGTCTTAGTCTCCTGGCAGCTCCGAAAACGGGGATTTAACTTCAATAATGTAAATAAATTAAGTAAAAGTCATTAGAATACTGTAATAAATGACTCCGTATATTTTTTAATAAAAAATAAATTCCCTTTTTTTTTTTGTGTAATACCTTTATACTATATAATTAATATAACTACTGATACATATTATATACTACTAATATAATATGTAATATGTATTAAACTGTAGTAAATGACTTCGAATATTTTTTAATAAATAATAAAGTCCCAATTTTTTTTATTTATTTAGGTAGTTATTTTTTTTTAATCTTTTTTTTTTAATTTTTTTGTTTTTAATTTTTTTTTTTTAATTTACATATATACACTATATAACTACTAATATATATACTACAAATATAATATATAATATCTATTAAACAATTAATAAATTATTATTAATTAAAAATTTAATAATAAAAATAATAAAAATTGTTTAATAATAAAAATTAATAAATTGTTTAATAGTTTAATAAATTGTGCTTAATAATAAAAATGAATATAAGAAATTCTCTTTTGTTAATTTTAGTTTTTTACTCATTTTTTCACTTTCCTGGATGTCTCTTGTTTTATAATGGCCATAAAATTTATAATTTTTAATATCTTGACTGGCCACTTTGAAATAGTGTGAAAAATGTCATCAACTTGAAATAAAACTACTTATCAAAGCTTACGTATGAAAAAAATATCGGGCCGGAATTAAGTCCATTTTCTTCTTTCGTTTGGAGAACTACCCATATACTCATTATGTTACACTTATGAAACTCGAAATGTTTAATAGGTAATAAAATAATTAAACTTTTTTTTATAGAAATGGCAAGTACATGCGGGAAGTTTTATTCCAGGAATTGTTTCTCTGTTACCTACAAAATACAGTGGTATAAACAAGTTTGCCCGAAAAAACCCGGAAGGTGTTTGAAACCTTATTTTTAATAAAGTACAATAAAATTTTATTACTTGAATATAAACTTGACTTAAAAATATCATTAAAATATACAAGGAATTATTAAAAAATTATTTTAGGCATGATAAACAAACATTGACCATTCACCTTATAAATTAATGAGGAAAAAATAATTCAAATTAATTAGACAAATAAAAAACTGAACCATTATACTTTGATAATAAAAATCATAGTAAAGCCATGATATTCTACTGTTAAAAAAGTTCTGACTTCAACTGACGGTAATAATGTCTGAACATGTCTTATTGACCAGGTATGGGGCCGAACGGGTAAACCAGATATTTATCAGTTCAAAAATACTACTTTTAACAATATTAGTGAATTTTGGATTTTTAGATTTTGGCCATGATTTAAGGGCAAATACATTGTGCGACGTCTGAATTAGAATATACATAATTTGATGAATTCTTTATGGTGGTATTAGTGGTTATCCAACAATAACTTAGGTAGAAAAAATTCATTAATTATGTCTTCATTGCAAAAGTAAAAAATTATAAGCATTTTTATACTGATTACTACATAAAATAAAAACATTTTTAAACAATTGCAAATATTTTTAAATTGATTAAAAATATTTTGATTATTACATAAAATAAAAACGTTTTACTTACTTCAAAAACTGCTTTTTCACATACATGTAATAAACAACCAAATTTTCCAATATAAAAAGTTAACCATCCAATTAAAATAATAATATCGTCGTCAATATTTTCAGAAATAATAATATTATAAAAAATAATGTAAATACTATAACCAATCTGTGTAAAGCCTTGTATCATTGTTAATAATAAATGAATTTCAAAAAAATCATTTAATTGTCAAGAAATATCAGAAATAGCGGAGTGAGGCCTCTGAATAACACTTATTTCAAATTCAAATTCATTCAGTTTTTTAACACGTTCAATTCTTCCATTTAATATTACAAATGATCGTTGAATCAGTATTACGAAATTTATAAAACATACATCAATTAAAAACATTAAAAAACAATTCCAGCCCATAAATATACCACAAATTAAACTTAAAAATGAAAATTTTGTGTAAACAATTAAATCTGAGATATATATGCCAAATATTAAAAGGAAGCTTGCACCCATTTCAACAATTATAAAATTTCGAATTCTTTTAAAATTATCATCATTGAAGTTTAAATGTTGTATAAAATATTTTTGACATATTTTAAAACGTAAATATATGTGAAATAGTTTAATATTGTTATATAAAAATAATACAATATTTAAAACGAATGCCCAAACAAAAATATTAATATGAATCCGAATAACATAGTAGGAGATTGAATCAGAAGTTTTAAAATAATCAATTTTTTCTAGTAGTGTTGGTGTTAAAATGTTTGAGATTATCGCTATACTCATGACTAATAAAGAATATATATAGTTAACCAATGTGCGTAAACCATTCGTTTCAAACTGTATTAAACCAAATAATTTAAAAATTTTAAACATTGGCCCAGTAGCACTATGAAAATTTTTCGTCATTGTTTACAGAATGAAAATATTTCTAGAAATCAAAATTCAGACAGAAATTGTATGTATATTGCAGGATAATTTATAGTAATAAAATATATTGTTATTATTAATCTTATTAATTAATTATTTATTATTTTATGATCACGGAAAATAGTAATTATTTTTTAATAATATTAAAAAAAAATCAAATGTAAAAAGTGACAAAAATATTAACAACAAAAAATTATTGTTGAGAGTTAACATAATTTATTGTTAGAATGTGAATATGTATTTTCATTATTGAGTTAATGGGATATCTGGATGGATATATCCTTGTCAAAAATACTTGGTACACGTACTTAGCATAGCTATTCTAACTGTACTTGGCATAACAAAATAATTATTATTTTTTTTAATATTGAAACATTAACAATAAAACGTACTTGGTTCCATTTTTTGAGATATCTTCAGATATCTATTTTTGTCAGATTTTATTTCCCCATCTCGTGACGTTCGTGGACGAGAGTTCTGGTTCAAAAGACTAGTTTCCTCGTCCACGAACACGGAGTTTCTCGGTCACTAGAATGTGTCTCCTCGTTTGCTAAGACCGGCTTTCCTTCCACAAACCCGAGTTTTCTCATTTACGAGAACGAGCTTTCTCGTTCATAATAAAACGTCCTATCCCATCTTATCCTTGTCAAAAATGAATTTTTTGCCAAAATTTGTCAGCCGTGGTAAAAAACAGAAAAAATTATTTAATCTTGAACTGTTAACCATAATTATCAAAATAATATGATCTATCGGTGAAAGAAACTGTCAGATCCCGTGATTTTTACCATTGAAAACTCTTATAAGCGAAAAACTTCTGCGCAAGAGAGTTATTTTTTCATTTGAACCTCTATAATTGAAACTACTTTGTCTTACACATCTATAATCGAGAGCGCTATGAAAGCAAATATGACTTGCAACGTATAATAAAAGAGGGGGAAGTTGTTTTTCTCGTCTGGAACTTTATAATTAAGAACATTTTATCCTACACTTCTTACATCTTTATAAACAAGAGCGTTATAGGAGAAACTTTGTCTCATTTGTAATATAAACAAATCCGGAATATTTGTTTTCAAATCATTATTTTCATGATACCTACTTTCAACATTTTAAAAATAATAATCAACGCACATGCACGTCGGTACTTATCCTCGTCGGTACTTCAGTTCTACTTTAATATATATCAATATAATCAATAAAAATAGAAATTGTTATCATTGTCCTCCACAATATTTAAAAATTGTTTTAAACAGCAAAAAGGGGCTTAATTTACAAAAATTTACTAAAGGGGCTTAATCCTATATTCTGACGTGATACATAAATTGACGTGGTACACCCTCATGATATTTCTAGATCTTGTTTTATAAGTATTAAATTAAAAAACGTTACTTTTGTTTCAACTTTTTCTCCGTGATTAATCCCAACCATTGTAATTAATATTGACCTCAATTATTGAAATTTTTATTTTTTAGAAGCTAAGAAGATATTTGTTAATTTGTAATAGGTTACTTGTATAAGTAAAAAATTAATGAAATTAAATATTAAGGGGGGAGGGGTTGGTTAGTTGGTTAACGTATTTAAATTTTTTTTTCTCATTTTTTTATGGTTTCATATGATTGTAAAACATCTTAAAATTGTTGTGTCAAAATTTGAAACAAATCGGAGTAAAACTAACTAACAAGGAAAGGGCAAGAAGTCGAAAATTCAAAAAAATCTGAAACTTTGTCTGTATATAGAGGGTGGCTACCTAATAACATAAAAAATATCAGTTGCTGCTAAAAAACGTTTTTAAGGGGTGAACCACCCCCTCAAAGTTGGAACACAAAAATTTAAAAGTCGATGAAATTTTGTTTATACGTACCTTAAAAAGTTCTAGTAACAAATATAACATTATTTTTTGGATTTACACATTTTTAAGGGTTGAAACCACCCCTCAACGGTGTACTTAAAAATTTAAAAATTGATGATATTTTGTTTATGTATACTATACAGAGCTCTAATAATAAATATAACATTATTTTTTGCATCTACAAATTTTTAGGGGTTAAAACCACCCCTTCATATGTGTACTTAAAAATTTAAAAATTGATGATATTTTGTTTATATATACTATATAGAGCTCTAGTAATAAATATAAAATTATTTTTTGCATCTATAAATTTTTAGGGATTGAAACTACCCCTTCATATGTGTACTTAAAAATTTATGAATTTATAATATTTTGTTTACATATACTATACAGAGCTTTAGTATTAAATATAACATTACTTTTTGCATCCACAAATTTTCAAACCACCCTTTCAAGTGCGTACCTAAAAATTTAAAAATTGGCGATATTGTGTTTACATAGAGACCTAACGATAAATATATTATAAATATATTCTTTCACAGAGTTCTAGGGGGTGAAACACCTCCTCCAAGTTGTAAACTAAAAATTTCAAAACTGGCAAAATTTTGTTTACATAAGTAGGTATACAACAAACACAACAATCTTACAATAAATATATTAATAATGTGTAAAATTAGTATAGTACATGTAAACAAAATTTCGTCCAATCTTGTTTCTAATTTCTAATTTGGAAAGGATATTTCACCGCTATAAATGTATGGAGGCAAAAAAAAAAAATTATGAATCCATTTTTATGTGATATATGAATAAAATCTCGGAATTTTTAAATTTTCAAGTCGACGGCTGAAGGGGTGGTTTCACCCTTTTAAGCATGTGTAGGTATCAAAAATAATATTATATTTATTACTAAAATTCTTAATAGTGTATATAAATAAAATTTCGTCAATTTTAAATTTTCTAAGCACACACTTGAAGGGGTGGTTTCGCCCCTTAAAAATGTGTGGACGCAAAAAATAATGTTATATTTATTATTATAATTTCGTATAATGTGTAAATACAAAATATCATAAATTTATAAATTTTTAAGTACACATATGAAGGGGTGGTTTCAACCCCTAAAGATTTATAGATGCAAAAAATAATGTTATATTTACTACTAGAGCTCTATATAGTATATATAAACAAAATATCATCAATTTTTAAATTTTTAAGTACACAGTTGAGGGGTGTTTTCAACCCTTAAAAATGTGTAAATCCAAAAAATAATGTTATATTTGTTACTATAACTTTTTAAGGTACGTATAAACAAAATTTCATCGATTTTTAAATTTTTGTGTTCCAACTTTGAGAGGGTGGTTCACTCCTTAAAAACGTTTTTTAGCAGCAACTGATATTTTTATGTTACTAGGTAGCCACCCTCTATGTACTGACAAAGTTTCAGATTTTTTTGAATTTTCGACTTCTTGCCCTTTCCTTGTAAGGTATAGAACTTTGAGGGTTTTGTTGCTCCGATACGTTTTTGTATTCCTCCCACCAGGGACGTGGCTTTATGCTCTCGGAATCCCTAAATTCTTTTATTCATCGATGGGTCTTTGTAAGTAGACTAATGTATACTACAACCAATGACGTAGGCATGAAAAAATTTTCATATTTGATATTGGATTTTCAGGTAGACAAAACTTTAAAGTGATTTTCTGACACTTGTCATTTTTGAAACCGGTGAACAGTTTAAATTAAAATCTACTCGACCGATTGTTTTGAAATTTTATATACAGCTTCCTTACAGAAATGACCTGGTATCCCTAGGAGCTTTTTTTATTTTTCATAATTATTAATTTTACAATAACCATTAGGTCCATGTTTTAGACGAAAATCGGTGTTTTCATTTCTAAGTGTCACCAAAAATTTAAAAATCGAAAAAAGTTCCTCCCAAGGATACCTTAGGAAAACGGTTATCTAATGATATCATTTTTCTTTTTTATTTCTGACGATTCACTCATGAGTTATATTGTTCACCGACAGACACCTTTTTTCGTGGCGCCTCCGAAGATTTGCTGCCGTTGGCTTAATTATTTATATTTTGTTTTAAAAAATTAAGGAAATGTTGTTCATATGTTGTACTATAATGTTACAATCGATTAATTAAATTTGTATTACCTGTAGCGTCTAAAAAAATTCTTAAAAATGGACCTATTTTATGCCAAATTAACGTTAGCCCCCCACCTTACCGCCCTTAAAAAAATTTAACTTAAAATAATACCACAAAAGTACTCCAGTAGTAGGAATATGGGGCTTCTAAGCCCTCCTCCCCTCCTCCCGATTTTTTTAACGACTGTTAGAGGAGATAGGTAAGCTATGTTGTCTAGATGGCGTTGCTGGTCTGAACCACTGTGAACTCTGTACCTTGATTCAAAATTCCATGAAAAGATGGTGTTGCTAGTCGGAACCATCGCGAATTCTGTACCTTGATTCGAAATTCCATGAAAAGATGGTGTTGCTAGTCGGAACCGCCGCGAATTCTGTACCTAGATTCAAAATTCCATGAAAAGATGGCGTTGCTAGTAGGAACCACCGCGAATTCTGTACCTTGATTCAAAATTCCATGAAAAGATGGCTCTCGTAGTCTAGATCCTGTGTGTAAGTTTGAAAAGTTGTCAATAGATGGCATCGAAAACCTTTTTTTCGATAGTTAAAAGATGACACTGCTAGTCTGAACCACCGCGAACTCTATACCTTGATTCAAATTTTATCATATTTTCATCTGAAAACAGGTTTAAAGTTGTATAAATTGTCAGCTGACGTCCTTAGAAGATTTCTGTCTAATATGCGAAAAATGAATTTTATCGTATGATTTCATATTTTTATCTGAAAACGGGTTTATACAGGTTTTCTCTAAATAAAAACACATTTTTTTTATTTTTAATTTTTATTTTTATTTATTTTTTTATTTTTTATTTTTAATTTTTTTTATTTTTTCTTATTTTAATAAATTTATTTAAAAGGAATATTTTACAATAAAAAATGTTTAAATGTTATTACGGTAATATTTGTATATGGATATAACATTTTCCATGGCGCAAGTTGCTCTGGAATGATGGTCGCATCGAGGACTAGTATATATCGATTTATACATATTTTGTAACAATATTCGTCAATGGATTATATTGAACCACACGGTCATGTAGTAGAAGACAGAATGCTGATGTATTCTCCGGCACCTCCTTCAACGTTTTAAATTCAATTCGAATATCCGCCGGTCAACTTTTCAATGATTCGTTATCGTGTTATTTTATTGTGTAAAATCAATTAGTTTGTCGACCCCGAGTTGGTGTAGTGGTTAGCAACTCCGCTCTTATCTGGTAGATTGTGAGTTCGAAACCAACCGGGGGAGATTCGTCATCTACATTACTACGCCGCTCATTAGTTTATCGTAGAATTGTTGGTATTTCAGAGTTTTCAACGAGTTGTTTAATAAATTCCTCTCGACGCTTCGCTTTACTTAGTTCTCTTAATTCTGCGTTAGAACATTGAAGAAGATTGATGTAATGATCCGTAAATTACATACAACAGAAATATTCCGATATTTCAATATTTCCAATATTTCGTCTATAATTGAACTTGAAAAGTCTACAAACCACCTCTATAAATTCAATGGTGTTTGTTGAATAATTTTTTACTATTTTAATACACAAGTCGACCAATTGGTGATCTTTGATTCCTCACAGAACACTTTCTTGCATATGCACAAATTTTTAATATAATTATAAATTTTACAAGTTAAAAAAGTGATCATTGTGTACCTATTTTTGTTTAAAACTATACTTAATAAAATAAATTTAAAGAAAAAAACCGATCTTTTGATTTACACCGATCCCCTAAAAAGAAATCAAACTAATTTTTGATATTATACCTTAAACTTGATGTATATATAAAAATTCCATTTACAATTATGGTACACCATATATACTCGTAAATTTTACAAAAATGTATCACTCTGTACATTTTTTTTTTTTAAATCTGTGTGCATATTCTTTGATGTTATTTAATCAGCTAAATCTTTAATCAACTAAATCAGCTAAAATTGTTACATACTTACGTTATAAATATCTAAGTGTGTATTTTTCTTTTAAATATATAACTTATAAATACTCATGATTACTTTATTATAACTGTAATCACGCGATATCATGTTATAAAATACATAAGAATTTACTCATTTAATGTAAAAATATTTGGTCATCAACAATTAAATAAAAACGAATTTTTTTAAAATATATATAGTAATATAATATTTCGCATATATACAGTACTCTGTTAAAAGTATGGGTTTCTACACCGTTAAAAAACATATATTTTACAATATCAATATATTGTAAAAAATCATATTTCTTAATATTTTTAAAACTGAATATGTAATATCAAGAATTTAAAACAGTTTTGAAACATTAATTTCTCCTCATAATATTTTTCTAGTCTTAAATTAATAGCACAATGTTCCATATATTTTAAGAAAATTTTCCTTTTAATATTTTATAACTTATCTAAAAAATTTATAGCTATTTTTATCAAAAAATTATTACTTGCTATTGTTAAAAAATTAGTTAAATATATCTATAGGTATTAAATGACCTCTAGTTTTTGTAAATAACGGTAGTAATAGCAATTCATCTTAAATACGAAATTATTTTATCAATGCTAAATAAGCGTTTTTTTTTCTCATATTATCATACTCCAATATATTGTATATTATTATAATTTATAAAAATGTGTTTTATTTATTAAAAAATTTAGCAAAATTTTAAATAATATCGCGTCAAAATAATATTCAGAAGTCAATAAAAGACAATAGCAGTAAATTTATTAAGATAACTATAAATAAATATTAATCTAATGTTGAAATATTTATTAACAAATAGTACTGCTTAGTAGAAAATTAGGCACCTATTGTTTTGTTTTCAAATTTACCTTTTTGCAATTAAAGAAAATTTTAGTAACTATCGATACCTATATAAAACGATACCCATAAAAGACAAGCATGCTCTGATCTCAACAATTTTTTCCCATGTTAAATTCGTATGTTCTTACTTCGCTGAAACTTATTATGTTTATATATTCCCCGCAATATTTTCTACCATAAACAATAGTTATAGCAAGCTAGGTAGGTATTGAATAAGTATTTTTTGTTTGTTAATTTATTGATGATAGAGAAAAAAAATTTATGATTTTATAGACAGTGAAATACATTTAAACTATTTTTTTGCAGTTTAATTTTGTAAAAACACCTAAAAATTATCAGTCACAGACAAATATTTCTAAGCAAACGAATTGAAAATGTATTTTTATATCATAAGAATAAATGCTTATATATAGGGTGGACAGTAAATAACTCTCATAATTTTTAAAGAGCGGATGAAAACTTTAATTTTGGATTACGAAATTTTATTTTTTTTTCCGGAGTTAAGCTGCATTCAATTAATTAACCCTTTCCTGCACAGCAGTTTTAGATCATTACTGTGCAAACGATACTTCAAATTAGCAAATCATTAATAATATGGGTGAATACTTATTGGCAAGAATTACATAGTTTACACATATGTTCTATCGCATCAGAATGTTAATAGGACAATGCGATTTAATTGCCTATATTCAGGAGCAAGCAAAAACATTACCTATTTTAATAGCTTAGAAAATACACATTACATAGTTCGTTGTAAGAACAATTATTTCGGTGATCTTTTTAACGAATTACTAGAATTAAGGACTGTGGTATGTAAGAAATAACAACACTCACATAATTTTACAATAATTAACATATAGCTATTGGAAAAGTTACAAAGATTTTTTTTAACAACTTATTAAATGCTGATAGCTTATTTTAATATCTCCTATAGGGCCTTAAGTATAACCCTTCACCCGAAATTTTTTCATCACCATCGTTGGCGACTGTATTCTCGTCATCATCAGCTTCTCCTTCGCTCGCAGTATCTTCGCTATCGCTAGCAGATGTTTTTTCATCATTTGATATATACTTTAACACTGGCTCAATAATATCATGCTTTTCCAATTCCCTAGTTATTGAGATAATCCGCTTTCCAATGTCACTTTCCTTTAAAATATTAAAATGACTTCGTTTATTCTCGTTTTCGATATAATCCGCGAAGCTGGGATTTATAATATGACTCCTTTCCATTAAATTGCACACAGTATTAACCATTTCTTCTCCAATTTGCGTCTGAGTCGCTAAACTTCTTAGTTCATCAACTAAATGGTTCGGGTCATCAAAATATTCTTCTTCTTCATCAACAGGTTTCGAATGGCCATTATGAAGGTTAGCATTTTCATCATCATATTTGAAACGTTTAGCTCCGCCATTTGTTGAGTTAGATGTCGAAGGTTGTTCCTTTTCTCCTGAATTTTTATTTTCTTGTTCTTCATCCTTTGCGCATGCGTTCTGAAGCTCTTTGACCATTAATATGTCTAGAGCAGTTTGTAAGAGACCAGCCATCTTTGGAGTAAAACTTGTTTCTTTGTAGTTATCAGGCGATGGTAAATGCTTTTGTTCATCAGATCGATTATCTTCATCATTCGCCGATTGTAGAATATTATGCGAGTTTTTTAAAGCGTGGAATTTACGTCTGATTGCTTCTGCTGCAACCATCGTACTTTCATTAAAAGTATTCAAGTTTCTTTTAGATAGATCTGTATCATTATCGTGTTGATTTTGAAATACTGGTGCTTTATCTTCCTTTTCTTCATTTCTTGCTTCAAAACTATATTCGGTTTCATTATCATCATTTTCATCATTAGATTTTGACGATTCACTTTGTCTCCTGTTCTCCGCGCTGTTCACTTGTGTCCCATTATTTACCGTGGTATATTCAAACTGATTATTTGCGATCTGGTCATTATTGTTTGTTTGATGTTCCTGAGCATGCACTCTTCTTTTCATATGACGTAAAAGAGAACTTCTCCGCGAAAATGTCTTGTCACAACGTATACAATTAAACATTTTGATAGATGTGAATAGTTCGATTTATAACATAACACTGATTAGTTTTTATATCGACATGATCTTATATAGTACAACCAGAGCAGAATTGACGTAAAGTAATGACACCAAAATACACCAAAGGTGCACCAAATGACACCAAAATGCGCCGAAATGACACCAAACTGCACCAAAATGACACCAAATGCACCAAAGGTGCACCAAATGACACCAAAATGCACCAAAATGACACCAAATGACACCAAACTGCACCAAATGACACCAAAATGCACCAAAGGTGCGCCAAATGACACCAAAATGCACCAAAATGACACCAAAATGCACCAAAATGGCACCAAACTGCACCAAATGACACCAAACTGCACCAAATGACACCAAAATGCACCAAACTGCACTAAATGACACCAAACTGCACCAAAAGACACCAAAATGATACCAAAATGCACCAAAATGACACCAAATGACACCAAACTGCACCAAATGACACCAAAATGCACCAAAGTGCATTTGGTGTCATTTTGATGCAGCTTGGTGCAGTTTGGTGTCATTTGGTGCAGTTTGGTATCATTTTGGTGTCTTTTGGTGCAGTTTGGTGTCATTTAGTGCAGTTTGGTGCCATTTTGGTGCATTTTGGTGTCATTTGGTGCAGTTTGGTGTCATTTGGTGCAGTTTGGTGCCATTTTGGTGCATTTTGGTGTCATTTTGGTGCATTTTGGTGTCATTTGGCGCACCTTTGGTGCATTTTGGTGTCATTTGGTGCAGTTTGGTGTCATTTGGTGTCATTTTGGTGCATTTTGGTGTCATTTGGTGCACCTTTGGTGCATTTGGTGTCATTTTGGTGCAGTTTGGTGTCATTTCGGCGCATTTTGGTGTCATTTGGTGCACCTTTGGTGTATTTTGGTGTCATTACTTTACGTCAATTCTGCTCTGGTTGTACTATATAAGATCATGTCGATATAAAAACTAATCAGTGTTATGTTATAAATCGAACTATTCACATCTATCAAAATGTTTAATTGTATACGTTGTGACAAGACATTTTCGCGGAGAAGTTCTCTTTTACGTCATATGAAAAGAAGAGTGCATGCTCAGGAACATCAAACAAACAATAATGACCAGATCGCAAATAATCAGTTTGAATATACCACGGTAAATAATGGGACACAAGTGAACAGCGCGGAGAACAGGAGACAAAGTGAATCGTCAAAATCTAATGATGAAAATGATGATAATGAAACCGAATATAGTTTTGAAGCAAGAAATGAAGAAAAGGAAGATAAAGCACCAGTATTTCAAAATCAACACGATAATGATACAGATCTATCTAAAAGAAACTTGAATACTTTTAATGAAAGTACGATGGTTGCAGCAGAAGCAATCAGACGTAAATTCCACGCTTTAAAAAACTCGCATAATATTCTACAATCGGCGAATGATGAAGATAATCGATCTGATGAACAAAAGCATTTACCATCGCCTGATAACTACAAAGAAACAAGTTTTACTCCAAAGATGGCTGGTCTCTTACAAACTGCTCTAGACATATTAATGGTCAAAGAGCTTCAGAACGCATGCGCAAAGGATGAAGAACAAGAAAATAAAAATTCAGGAGAAAAGGAACAACCTTCGACATCTAACTCAACAAATGGCGGAGCTAAACGTTTCAAATATGATGATGAAAATGCTAACCTTCATAATGGCCATTCGAAACCTGTTGATGAAGAAGAAGAATATTTTGATGACCCGAACCATTTAGTTGATGAACTAAGAAGTTTAGCGACTCAGACGCAAATTGGAGAAGAAATGGTTAATACTGTGTGCAATTTAATGGAAAGGAGTCATATTATAAATCCCAGCTTCGCGGATTATATCGAAAACGAGAAAAAACGAAGTCATTTTAATATTTTAAAGGAAAGTGACATTGGAAAGCGGATTATCTCAATAACTAGGGAATTGGAAAAGCATGATATTATTGAGCCAGTGTTAAAGTATATATCAAATGATGAAAAAACATCTGCTAGCGATAGCGAAGATACTGCGAGCGAAGGAGAAGCTGATGATGACGAGAATACAGTCGCCAACGATGGTGATGAAAAAATTTCGGGTGAAGGGTTATACTTAAGGCCCTATAGGAGATATTAAAATAAGCTATCAGCATTTAATAAGTTGTTAAAAAAAATCTTTGTAACTTTTCCAATAGCTATATGTTAATTATTGTAAAATTATGTGAGTGTTGTTATTTCTTACATACCACAGTCCTTAATTCTAGTAATTCGTTAAAAAGATCACCGAAATAATTGTTCTTACAACGAACTATGTAATGTGTATTTTCTAAGCTATTAAAATAGGTAATGTTTTTGCTTGCTCCTGAATATAGGCAATTAAATCGCATTGTCCTATTAACATTCTGATGCGATAGAACATATGTGTAAACTATGTAATTCTTGCCAATAAGTATTCACCCATATTATTAATGATTTGCTAATTTGAAGTATCGTTTGCACAGTAATGATCTAAAACTGCTGTGCAGGAAAGGGTTAATTAATTGAATGCAGCTTAACTCCGGAAAAAAAAAATAAAATTTCGTAATCCAAAATTAAAGTTTTCATCCGCTCTTTAAAAATTATGAGAGTTATTTACTGTCCACCCTATATATAAGCATTTATTCTTATGATATAAAACTACATTTTCAATTCGTTTGCTTAGAAATATTTGTCTGTGACTGATAATTTTTAGGTGTTTTTACAAAATTAAACTGCAAAAAAATAGTTTAAATGTATTTCACTGTCTATAAAATCATAAATTTTTTTTCTCTATCATCAATAAATTAACAAACAAAAAATACTTATTCAATACCTACCTAGCTTGCTATAACTATTGTTTATGGTAGAAAATATTGCGGGGAATATATAAACATAATAAGTTTCAGCGAAGTAAGAACATACGAATTTAACATGGGAAAAAATTGTTGAGATCAGAGCATGCTTGTCTTTTATGGGTATCGTTTTATATAGGTATCGATAGTTACTAAAATTTTCTTTAATTGCAAAAAGGTAAATTTGAAAACAAAACAATAGGTGCCTAATTTTCTACTAAGCAGTACTATTTGTTAATAAATATTTCAACATTAGATTAATATTTATTTATAGTTATCTTAATAAATTTACTGCTATTGTCTTTTATTGACTTCTGAATATTATTTTGACGCGATATTATTTAAAATTTTGCTAAATTTTTTAATAAATAAAACACATTTTTATAAATTATAATAATATACAATATATTGGAGTATGATAATATGAGAAAAAAAAACGCTTATTTAGCATTGATAAAATAATTTCGTATTTAAGATGAATTGCTATTACTACCGTTATTTACAAAAACTAGAGGTCATTTAATACCTATAGATATATTTAACTAATTTTTTAACAATAGCAAGTAATAATTTTTTGATAAAAATAGCTATAAATTTTTTAGATAAGTTATAAAATATTAAAAGGAAAATTTTCTTAAAATATATGGAACATTGTGCTATTAATTTAAGACTAGAAAAATATTATGAGGAGAAATTAATGTTTCAAAACTGTTTTAAATTCTTGATATTACATATTCAGTTTTAAAAATATTAAGAAATATGATTTTTTACAATATATTGATATTGTAAAATATATGTTTTTTAACGGTGTAGAAACCCATACTTTTAACAGAGTACTGTATATATGCGAAATATTATATTACTATATATATTTTAAAAAAATTCGTTTTTATTTAATTGTTGATGACCAAATATTTTTACATTAAATGAGTAAATTCTTATGTATTTTATAACATGATATCGCGTGATTACAGTTATAATAAAGTAATCATGAGTATTTATAAGTTATATATTTAAAAGAAAAATACACACTTAGATATTTATAACGTAAGTATGTAACAATTTTAGCTGATTTAGTTGATTAAAGATTTAGCTGATTAAATAACATCAAAGAATATGCACACAGATTTAAAAAAAAAAATGTACAGAGTGATACATTTTTGTAAAATTTACGAGTATATATGGTGTACCATAATTGTAAATGGAATTTTTATATATACATCAAGTTTAAGGTATAATATCAAAAATTAGTTTGATTTCTTTTTAGGGGATCGGTGTAAATCAAAAGATCGGTTTTTTTCTTTAAATTTATTTTATTAAGTATAGTTTTAAACAAAAATAGGTACACAATGATCACTTTTTTAACTTGTAAAATTTATAATTATATTAAAAATTTGTGCATATGCAAGAAAGTGTTCTGTGAGGAATCAAAGATCACCAATTGGTCGACTTGTGTATTAAAATAGTAAAAAATTATTCAACAAACACCATTGAATTTATAGAGGTGGTTTGTAGACTTTTCAAGTTCAATTATAGACGAAATATTGGAAATATTGAAATATCGGAATATTTCTGTTGTATGTAATTTACGGATCATTACATCAATCTTCTTCAATGTTCTAACGCAGAATTAAGAGAACTAAGTAAAGCGAAGCGTCGAGAGGAATTTATTAAACAACTCGTTGAAAACTCTGAAATACCAACAATTCTACGATAAACTAATGAGCGGCGTAGTAATGTAGATGACGAATCTCCCCCGGTTGGTTTCGAACTCACAATCTACCAGATAAGAGCGGAGTTGCTAACCACTACACCAACTCGGGGTCGACAAACTAATTGATTTTACACAATAAAATAACACGATAACGAATCATTGAAAAGTTGACCGGCGGATATTCGAATTGAATTTAAAACGTTGAAGGAGGTGCCGGAGAATACATCAGCATTCTGTCTTCTACTACATGACCGTGTGGTTCAATATAATCCATTGACGAATATTGTTACAAAATATGTATAAATCGATATATACTAGTCCTCGATGCGACCATCATTCCAGAGCAACTTGCACCATGGAAAATGTTATATCCATATACAAATATTACCGTAATAACATTTAAACATTTTTTATTGTAAAATATTCCTTTTAAATAAATTTATTAAAATAAGAAAAAATAAAAAAAATTAAAAATAAAAAATAAAAAAATAAATAAAAATAAAAATTAAAAATAAAAAAAATGTGTTTTTATTTAGAGAAAACCTGTATAAACCCGTTTTCAGATAAAAATATGAAATCATACGATAAAATTCATTTTTCGCATATTAGACAGAAATCTTCTAAGGACGTCAGCTGACAATTTATACAACTTTAAACCTGTTTTCAGATGAAAATATGATAAAATTTGAATCAAGGTATAGAGTTCGCGGTGGTTCAGACTAGCAGTGTCATCTTTTAACTATCGAAAAAAAGGTTTTCGATGCCATCTATTGACAACTTTTCAAACTTACACACAGGATCTAGACTACGAGAGCCATCTTTTCATGGAATTTTGAATCAAGGTACAGAATTCGCGGTGGTTCCTACTAGCAACGCCATCTTTTCATGGAATTTTGAATCTAGGTACAGAATTCGCGGCGGTTCCGACTAGCAACACCATCTTTTCATGGAATTTCGAATCAAGGTACAGAATTCGCGATGGTTCCGACTAGCAACACCATCTTTTCATGGAATTTTGAATCAAGGTACAGAGTTCACAGTGGTTCAGACCAGCAACGCCATCTAGACAACATAGCTTACCTATCTCCTCTAACAGTCGTTAAAAAAATCGGGAGGAGGGGAGGAGGGCTTAGAAGCCCCATATTCCTACTACTTACTCCTTTTAAAATTAATTTTAAATCTGGGCGTCTGGTCATTATTGGTTATAGAGATGTAATGAATATTCGTATTCGCATTCGCTATTTCTTTCGCTTATTATTCGCATTCGCTTATTATTTTACTAGCTTTTACCCGCGGCTTCGCTCGCGTGGCTTTTGAAATTATGACATCTAGTAAAATCGTATAAAGTGTACTTTCATCGCGTCGCTACTGAGAACTGTTACTCTTCTTCTTGGGAGTTTTCCTACAGAAATAAAAGATTTTTCCCGGATAAAAAATAAACTATAACATTCTTTTTTTATATCATTTTAAATATATTTTCCCACGGGGATAAGGCTTCCCACAGGATTTAGATATTTTCCCGGGGTCGAAAGTAACCTATATTTATCGTTGTATATTGTTCTTTCTGCTAACAATATGCTAATTAATTGTTGTAATTTAAATATCAGGGTGACCGACCCCGACCCTGTGGAAATTTCATCTGTATGGAATTTGTTAACAATAGTAGATGTGCCAACTGACGACAACTGGATGGTTACCCGTTGTTTATTTCCTTGTAGGATACAAATAATATTTTGAATAGTAAAAAAGTAATTTCATATATAGTAATCGTGTCGGTAGAAATATTATTATAATTGGTGGTATCTATAGAAATATTTATTGATATTGTAAAATACATTTAATTAGTAACAAATGAAAAGATTGCTCGTTTAATAGTATAAGATACATTTTCCCACATGAATTAAATATTTTCTCGAGATAAAAAGTAGCCTATAACTGTCTCTATTTCGCAAAATACGTCTGTCCAAAATTTTAAGTTACTTAGTTACGCCGTTTAGGCGTGAAAGCCAGTCAAACCAACAAACAAACAAACTCACTTTTGCATTTATAATATTAGTTAGGATCTACGACTACCATGAAATTGCTTGTTTATTGTACAAAATACTATCTAAGTAAGCTACGTTTTACATACAGACATATATCCAGCTGTACAAAAAATGGCTTTTTAAATGCATGTATACGTAAAATACCAAAGCTTACTACACTTTTATTAATTCTTATACAGGGCTAGTCAAAAGTATGGAAACAGTGAAAAATCTCAGCGGGAAAGCATTTTTGGAATAAATGATGATAACAAAAGTTTCAGCATTTTTTATGGCGCTTTCGATGGTGACCTTGATTTTAACTTCAAGGTTCAAGATCATATCAAGTTCAAGTCCGTTTTTTTTTAAATGGCAACCCGTCCCCCCACATTTACATCTTGACTACATCTATTACGCATTCCTACATCCTGGCTACACCTACTACGCAGGTCTACATTCTGTCTGCATCTAATGCGTAACGCCAAAATCCAAAAAATTACAGTAGAAAATTCAGTTAAAAATTTCAGTAAAAAGCAGCATTTGACCTTAATTTGACCTTGATCGTTGACTTCAAGGTCATATTCGGATGCAGAATTTTCCGCTCTATGCATTTCCAGGGTCCAAAAGGGGGGTTGCTATTAAAAAAACGGACTTGACCTTGATATGACCTTGTCCTTGACTTTGACATCGAAGTCAAGGTCACCATCGAATGCGCCGTAAAAAATGCTGAACTTTTGCCACTATCATTTATGCCAAAAATGCTTTCCCGCTGAGATTTTTCACTGTTTCCATACTTTCGACTAACCCTGTACCCACGGCATACACACATTATATTATGGATACCAAGGCAATCTATTTAATTTTTTGACAGGTGAATGTGACGTCATTCGGACCGATCTATTGAATAAGATATATACGAATCTATGTACAAAAACTACCAAAAAAAGAATCAAAAATGTTGATTTATTTCATTTTATTTTATTTCTGCATTGGAATTTATTAATTAGCCTTAAATTTAATGTTAAATAAAGACACCCATCCGATATTTGTATAACTTACTGCATTTATTAATAATATTTACAAAGTAGTTTTGTTCAATTTTCCTTTTTAATGTTTATGTTTGGAAATATTCTGATTTAGTATTTTAATACGATTGTACAAGCTTATTTTGAAGTACAATTTTTTTTACCTTCAGTGGTAAATCAGTAATTATTTGATGAATTATCAAGAAGATAATTTATAAAATATTTATCAGCCTGTATACGATTTTTATTTATTAATCCAAAAATGCAATTTGTAAGTAAAATGCAAACTATAATTTTAAGAATATTTACTCTGTTTTCACACCAATGTCCTTAAATTTAACTACATCGTTTTTAGTACCTATTAAGTATGTTGCGCATTCGTTTCTTTGCTTCATGTTTGTAATTATTACTTTTTATTTTTGCAAAAAACTCATTTTTTGAGGTTTCCGGAATTGGACGTGTCTGGCTGGAGAACTCATCCAAGATTTTTGGACTTCCAACATTTTACTGTTTTATTATATTCAAATTCTAAAGGTATCCTATTATTATAACAAATTTCATCCCAAAGTGAATTTCTCGGAAACATAGGCAATCAAATTTTCGAAAATTCGAAAGTAATTTAAAATAGAAATAGTCCTCACTATATGAAATTTTGTATTATGGAATATTTCGATGTTAAAAACGTCCTTCAAAAATACTGGTTCAAATTATTAGTAGAAATGCTATAAAATGGATAAAATTTTTATTTTTTAAGACGAAATTTGTTGTAAAGTTATTTTTTATTTAATTTATGGTGAATAAAAATATTAATTAAATCAGAATTCTGATATTCATTACGTGAAAAATGTGTTCCTTCATTATTATCCAAGAAGAAATTCAACAAAATTTCTGATTTCTCGCCTGTGACATGATTAACATATTTATACGTACTATAATTATGTGTAAGGAATTCCTTTGTTAAATACTAGCTGTACCCGCGACGTTGTTCGCGGATAAAATAAATGAGAAGTATATAAGTATAATCATTATAAAGCATTTGTAGAGAACAATAGTTTTACGTAATGCATTCACATGCTCAAAATGATTTTTGTATTTTCCCGAGGGAAGGAAACATTTTCCTGTAATAAAAAGTATCCTAAATGTTGACGCAGGTAATAAGTTATCACCACACATATTTCATAAAAATCCGTTCAATAGTTTTTGCGTATTATGTGCACATGTTCAAAATGGTTTTTCTATTTTCCCGTGGAGATGAGACACTTTCCCGGAATAAAGAGTATCTTAGATGTTAACTCAGATAATAAGTTATCACCACACCAAATTGCATCAAAATCCGTTCAATAGTTATTGCGTAATGTGTGCATATACATAACATGGTTTTTCCATTTTCCCGTGGAAATTAGACATTTTCCCGGAGTAAAAAGTATTTTAGATGTTGATCCAGGTAATAAGTTATCAGCACCCCAAATTTTATTAAAATCCGTCCAGTAATTTTTACGTGATGCGTAAACAGGCACACACACACACACACACATACAGACAGACAGACAGACGGACGGACAGACAGACGAACAGACAAAAATTTTAATAATCGCTGTTTTGAAATCTACATTAACTATTTACAGCTCAAGCAAAATTTTCAAAAAGAATTCCATGTACAGAAACGGTCTCCATATGGTTGTATTATATGTATAGATTATAGATTACCTATTATAATGGCTTCTTTGTTTAAAATGTTAATTCTTTTCAAATTTAATTGCCCCCTGTTCTAAAAAGTATATATTTTTAAAATTTTATAAAATTTCTTATGAAATTGTAGGTTTTATTAGACAATTTAATTTTCAGGGAAAAATGTATTAAAACATGAACATTTAATTATGTAATGTTGGTACTTGTGCATAGTGGCGTTTTTAGCGGCACTTAACTACAGTTCTGTATTTAAATTTGAATGCATTCCTGTAATTTTGATTGTTTAATTGTTTAACACAATTCATGAACCTAAACAAAATACTTAATATTACAATAATTTATTTATATAGGTAATATATGATTAAAAAGTTAAGAAAAGTAAATATTGTGGTTATTTTTATTTTTATGCTAAGGTAAAATCAAAAAAACTAAGAAAATTTAATATATAATTAATTTTTTTTAAAATATTTTTAGGTGTAAAATATTTTGACTTGCTGTGAATATGTTTTTTGCATACGTTTTAACATTTTGACATGGAACTCAGTTATGAAATATCAATCTCAACCTTATTTTGATGATAGCACCAGTCCCGAAAACTGTTTTACGGTCATGAAAAAGTTCTTTCTGGGTTCCAGAAAAAAAAACCTACCTAGCTGATCTTCCAATATAATACTCAGTGGCGGCTCGTGAGCTTTAAGATTGGGTATGCGCTTTCAGAAAAGATAAACCACACTTAGTGTGTAAAGAAGTACTAAAGAGAAAGCGGAATGATATTTTCGAATTTTTACTAAATATCGCAAAGTCTAATACTAACAAATACTCTTTTACTAAAAAATATCGTAAAGTATTGTACGTAAATAATTCCTACTCTATCAGGAGTGGCCAACCCGCGGGCCGTGAGATTCATCACACTTATACAAAATATATTTATTTTATAAAGACCATGGTAGTGAAAACCAATGTATCAAAAAAAAAAAAAAAAAAAATACGTAATATATTATGGGAACATATAATTTTATATGCAGCCCGTGGAGTTATGATGTGCTTCCAAAGTGGCCCGCAAGATCATTTGGGTTGGCCACCCCTGCTCTAAATTTACACTTTTCTGCGAAAATACATTGAACACAAAGATGGATAAAAAGAACTAACTGCATGTAGAAATTTAAAAAAAAATTAATAAACGAATAATTAAGAAATAAAAAAAAAAATTAATTTTACTCAGCACGTTAGATTTTAACTGTAATATTTCAGGAAAGCTTTGTTCAATATAAATTAACTTAAACTGCTTTCATCTTTCATCTTTCATCGTATTCTTAGAATGTTCCTAGAAAACGAATGTGAGTTTTCTAAATGACCATTATCAAACAAGTAAGGTAAATGCAGTAAACTAAATGAAAGTTTAATTTTTCATCATATCAAAATAGTAAATTTACAAATAGTATGTAAATTCCTGAATTTGATAATTCTGAGAATTCGTCAGGTCAACGAAATACAAGATCTTGCATAGCCAAAAAATATACAGCATCAGTTAATCGTTTCATGAGACCCTTAGTGATTTTTTGTTATGCTTTGAAGAAATAAATATTTTCTTTACTGCATCAATTATTACAAAACCAAATACATTCAATGAAATACATGCTTGCATATGAGCGTGACTCCATTCATGTTTTTTGGCAACATTGGGAAAATTTTCGCACCTAGCAGTTGCCCATACAATTTTGTTCACAGAGAATAGACAAGAGAAAAGCTTTTTTGATATCAAACAACAATTTAACCTAGAATATTCAAAAAAAACTTTATTAAAACTGATGTACAAATGCTTTTTCTGAATTATCAACCCTTAAAATAAGGATAAATTAGCAATGATCTATCACTCGAAAAAATCATATTTTTTCACTTAATATTACACGAGAGATTTGTATTTGTTGTAATAAATTTATGTTTATATAATATAAAAAATATTTATTGTCAAAAATATTTCTGCTTCGCTGTCGTATTTTTGCTAGTTGACAATTCTTCGAGTTAAATTACTTTAGGTAACAAATTAAAATTGTAGAAAACACAAATTTATTTAAAAAAATATAAAATATCGGTTCTAACTTTTTTTTTTCACAGCAAAAGTAAAAAACCGATAATATTTTTATGGGATTAAATATGCATAAGTTAAATTATCTTCAATATACCTACTCAAAAAAATTCTTTTCCTCAATATTCCTTTAAAAAAATGTTTTTTAATACTTTATTGTAGTATGTCATTTTAAAAAAAGACAGTTAATAATAAAATAACAATCAAACCGCAACGGAACAGCAACGATAAATTTACAAGAGGTATACAAGAAGCATGCTAAAAACCCTAAAACGTGATATGACTAGAACACAAATTAAGTTTTGATTAGTTCGGCTGTAATCGTATGTACGGTAGTCACCGAAAAAATCGCCTACTCTGTGAAAGTACCAACAGGGTTTATATACAACTAATACAGCTACATAATATATACAAACATATACAGGTTCAGTACACACGGATATGCTCTGCTCAGAGAGCCTACCATGGTAGGTATCGTAGGTATGGTAACTGTGCAGTGTGCATGTGGAATAATATTGTTGTATGTATAGCTGGATAAACTGGCTATAGATATGCTATAGTAGTATAGTGTATATCGTGTATATAATGGGTATATGTACGTTCTACGGACAATATTACAATATTTATGCATTTTATAATTATGTATATTCTAATATGCAATATATGTAATAATGTGCAATATTATCAAAGTAAATCTTATTGAAATTGTGTATTTAAATTATTTTGTAAACAATGTTACGTTCTTGTTATGAATTTATTTCAGTTTTTTAGAAATAGCTGGGGTAGGCGGCGCCTACCCCGCATACCTGGAATAACCGCCACTGATAATACTTAGTGAAGAGTATTGTGCTATTCGTTATTTAAAACGAAAAACTGTATACTTACGAGTAGGTTTAAGGTGATGAAAATAAGAAATAATTAGTTTGAAAAACCGGGACAAATGGACGTGCCGACACCGGGACAACGGAGTTAAAGCCGTGACAAATAATTAACAATGTGTGTGAAAAATCTGACAATTTAGTTAAAATGGATATAAAATATTTAATACATGTGTTGTAAAAATTCAAATATAAATAAATGCTTTCTTTTTTTAATTTATTTTTTTATTGTTATTAATTATTTAACTTTTTGATAATTTAGGATTTTCTGTGAAATGAATAAATTCTGAAAATATAAATTTATGAAATCTGTAATATTTTAATGGTTAAGTAAAAATGAAATATTTTACTCACAGGGTTTAGAAAAATAATAAATTTTCAAAGTACTTACATTATTGTTAGGTAAGTGAAATTACATAAAATTTGAATCTATTTTCATTGAAGCTGAGTTTTAAGCATCCTGTAAATGATCAAATTTGTTTGACAAATTTGTTTGTCAAACTTCACGTTTTCATCAAACAATAGCTTAAACGATTAAATCAAAACTCAAACAAATTTGACAAACTTGCTCGTAGTTTGTCACACTGGTGGCCCCATAAAATACTTTTATTAGATAAAACTTGGCCAAACATAGAATAAATAATGAAAATTACGGAAAAAAGGTTGCTCGTACAGAGATTTGCAAAATTTTGTCAAATTTGCTATTCATTTTGGGACAATTTAAAGCTAAAGGCTTTAAATTGTGTTTACGCTTTAAAAACATGTTGGATATGATAATATAATAGAGCTTGTTTGACAAACACAACAAACACTGCTGCTCACCTTCAAACTTGGTCAAACACGTCAAACAAGTTGATCAATCAAGGTTTTCATCAAACACGTTAAACACGTAAATTGTTCGCAAACACGTCAAACAAAGCTGCATACTATCAAATAATTTGACAAACACGTAAAATTTGATAAACAGTTTAATCTTGTACAGGTCATTTTACAGGGAACTTTAGGATTGCATATACAAAATTCTTTCATTATTTGTATATTATATTCTCTTCTTTATATTTGAAAATAAATTTTTCCACTTTCGTTTAGATTTTATCCCTAAAAATAGAGAGTTGTTAATCATGAAAACGAAGAACATTCCCACCAAAGATATTGTCACTATGAAAAAATGTAGGAAAATAGAGGAAGCATGTAAAAAAGTTATTTTTCAATTACAATTTAATTACAATCAGTTTCAGTTTTTCAATTTATTTTAAGTTTCCACTTTAAATTTTTGTAAAGCGATTCAAATTCAGAACTGTTAATCAGAGAATCAGTTATTACGAATTTTGACAGAAACATAGGTATTATAAAATCTAAATCGTATAAATGAACAAAAAAGTTCAAATTTTCAAATCTCTGGAAAAGTTCATAGTTTAAATTTAATTGTTATAAATGATTTATTTACACATTAAATTTATTTATATAATTAACAAATATCTGAATGCAATCTAAATGTAATATTATTTTATAAATTTTTATTGGAAAATTTAATCTTATAAAATATTTTTTATAATAATTGAAAATCATACTACCTAGGATATTTTTGTTATTTATATGTCAAAATACGTAATGTGGCCTTTTACACAATCAAAAATGTAAATTAAAATGTTGAATACTTTTTTAACTTAATAATAAAAAAGAAATTTAAATAGATGTTATGTTTTCAGCAAATTTTACTGATATTTAAGATACCTACATAAAATCAATTAAATTAGAAAACATTTTGGAATATTATTTACGCCTTATGTCTTGCGTCTAATTCTGATGAAATATATTGTGGAAAGGTCGACATTATTAATTTCAAATTGTCATGACGTATTGCCATAGTATCCAGCGGTTTTTAAAAAAAAACAACTTGAGACAAAACTAAATAAGGATTTCATATGATTAAGTGAGACACATGTATATCGCCGATTGCCTTGCTTAAAAATTTTTTTTTATTACATATCACTCAAAACTCTTCCTTTTTGAAAATGTACCATTTTAAAAATTGAAATGGAGATAGTTTGTCCATATAATAAAAAAAGACAACAAATATCCCTTTGGAAATTTTTTAATCCATTTCTAACAAATTTCTTAATTTTTCTCTGGAATTAGTTTTTTCAATGGTATAAAAAAAAATTAAAAAGTTGTTTAATTCTGACAGAAAACTTAGTTTTTTGACAAAAAACGCCCGAAAAACCTACTTCTGGGCATCCGATGTGTTTGGCTAAAGAACTTAGCCAAGCCAGATCAAAATTGAGTCTCCATACGAAATTTCGTAAGCATTAAGCGTTTCATTCGAAAGTTATCGTGGCGATATATATATATATATATATATATATATATATATATATATATATATATATATATATATAAATTTTAGTGAATATCATTTTCGTATTCCTCAAAACATATTTCTGTTATGGTCCCGGACATAGGTTGCGTCATCACACCTGCTGTAATAGCTGAATTTCCAGTTTTGGAAATTCGCCAAAAGGACATCTCCGGATAAGATAGGTGAATCTGTCTAAGGTCTAACCTGGGTCGGGGGTGCCATAGTAGAGTTCGCCCTTGCACATGTATTCCATAACTACAATATTAGGTCAAAGCTGCTTTGCGTTGTCGAGCTGTACCAAAATGTTCAATTTTGGACTTTTCCCGATTTTCCACTTTCCTTCCCCCCAAGTGCATAAGTATTATATATATGCATGTAGGGTCCTAAGTGCTCCATAAGACAGTGCATGCAGCTCTCCAAAACACTGTGTTTAGAAGAAGATATTTGCAAAAATTTCTAAATGACCTATAAAAACACACAAAACGCGACCTTGGACAAAAATGAGACATCAAAAAAAAAAAATAGTAAAATAAGGAAAAGTAAGCAAATTTATGTGGTCATTAAAATAAAGCCATTACATATTTTGTATCTAAAACCGTAAATTAATTCAAATATTTAAGTTCCAATCGTTCAATTTTAATAAGTATTTAGTGGCTTGACCATCACTTTTTAACAAGGCATCACAACGTCGTGGCAGTCTAATTTTTTCAGTTGAAAAATTCGACTAACAAACTGGTATGAAACCACTGTTGTATAAAAATGAAAGACATTTAAAAACAAAATTTAAAATACTAAAAAATTCCCAAAATTAAAAAATCTCTCAATGTTATCAGTTTTAAATTTTACTTTACAAGCTTGCTATATAACATCGTATGCCAAAAAAAAGAAAAAAGGTTTCTTTTCAAAAAGGACCTCTCCGGATAAGATAGGTGAATCTGCCTAAGGTCCAACCTGGATCGGGGGTGCCATGGTAGGGTTCGCCCTTGCACATGTATTCTATAGCTGCAATATTAGGTCAAGGCTGCTTTGCGTTTTCGAGCTGTTCAATTTTGTTCAAATGTTCTAAAATGTTCAATTTTGGATTTTTCCCGATTTTCCACTTTCGTTCCCCCCAAGTGCATAAGTATTATATATATATATATATATATATATATATATATATATATATATATATATATATATATATATATATATATATATATCTTTTCTATATATATATATATATATATATATATATATATATATATATATATATATATATATATATATATATATATATGTTGAGACAAGTTATACGAATAGAGGAGAGGACTATATGTGTCGATGCATTTCAAATATGACTAAGTCACATGTAAACAAAATTTGAGAAATCGCGTATTTTCAATTTTTTATTATCTGTAATTCTAAGAAATGTGTACAGGGTATAATAAATTTAATCTGTTAATTTTGGCAATCCTAAAAAAGAAAAAATAATAAAATGTTCGTTAAAATTTGAAATATTACCATTTAAATTTTGGACCTAAGCAAGTCTGGTATATACTATATGGATTTAGGTACGATTGAAATAAAAGAGTTATGGACTTAGCCGATTATGATATGCAATAAGGTGACTTAGCCATGTATAATATCTACTTACAGGGGTGAACTTAACATAATACCTACTGAAAATAAAAATACAAAATACTATTCCACACGATATATTTTTAAACCCCACAGTAACTAGATAAATTACTCTAAATACCGTATGGATCGCTAATTATATAAAATAAGAATTAAATAAAAAACTTGTTTTTGGGAATTATTTAACTTAATGTACAAAAAAAATCTCTTCTGGTTTTAATTTAACAATATAAAAATAGAAGTTAAATTGGAAATAAAACAACAAATTTCTTAAAAATATCTAAACAACAACTCAATTTAATATCAAAATAATTACACAAAATCCGAAACTTCTTAAGATTACGTTTTTCTTTTTTTTTTTACAAAAAGGTGCGATATTTACTCACGCTCCCATACAACACAAATCTTTATTAGATATTATTAAAACTAAATCAGTATATATTCAAATTATTGCACCTCGATACGGTCCTGTTACATAATTGTACTTCCCAGTACGTGCCAATACTTAATTTAAGAAAAAAGTGAATTAAATTGAGAAAACTTATTTTTTTTCTACTGTTTCTTTTTTCTTGAATTACTACATGATAAATTCTTCTTTTTTGCTAAATTAGGAGACATAATTTGTATTAATTTATCAATAATTTAAACAAAAACAAAGACTCCTGGTTTGAATCATGCACTTTAACGAACAAGAATAATGGCTATGAAAAGTGCAAAGCCCATTTTGATTGGCTGTAATGGACTTAGGCACGTTTGATTTGTAATCTACAAGGGACTTAGGTGACTTTGAAAAAATATCCAATCTTTTAATCATCATTTCCAACAGATAGAGTGAACATAGGCTCGATTTATATAGTCGAAAATACGCCTGTTAAGATCGAAAATTAGACAGTATGAAAAAACATGAAATTGTCGGTAGTGGACTTAGGCGCATTTGAAATGCATCGACACATATATCTATAGGATAAAATTGAAAATCTTACCTTGAATCGTAATGTTGAATTCCTTTGCTTTTAATGCTGCTTTAAAGGAAGGGTTGGAAGGATGCAGCTTTCGTAATTTAAATTTTGCACTTCTAAGTTTCCCAGGATAAAGTTTATTCACAATATTCAAAAACTATTCACAATAAAACAGGCACAAGATTAAATAATTTATTACTAAGAATAAGGCACAAAAATGGTATGTTTTTTCAACGGCAATCAAACTACATACTGTCTGAATAACATATATAAAAATTACTTTTTTGGTATGCACGTATAAACATGTGTTTCTAACTTATCAATTATATAAGCTTTTCTTCAAAATAGGTAGATACAATTGTGGCAAAAACAATAGTAACGGCCTAAACATCCTGCCACCCGGGGAGGCTGAATTTGTGGAAACAAGTTCAAGGCAGAAAGTTTAGAAATGAAAACTAAGGCAAATTTTATATATATATATATATATATATATATATATATATATATATATATATATATATATATATATATATATATATGTATATATATATATATATATATATATATATATATATATATATTTGTTTCATACAAGCAACAAAATTATATGGTAAATTAATCACTTGATTCTATTTATAATAAAAATAGTTAACTTAACGCTATACTTATACACTAATGAATATATGGATATAATACTTAATTATACAAAATGAAAGTTAATTATTGGGACGGCAGAGGGCATAGTTTAACAAGAGGTCATAGAAAAGTATTAGTTTTGGTGCGAACTGTTGCGACTCGAGGTATGCCATCTTTTCCCAAATGCAATTTTTCAATAATAGCCATTAGCCATTGTAATGGCGGTGTATTATCCTGAATGATAATAATTACTACTTGTCCTATCTGGGGTAAATCAGAACTTGAATTCCATTTTTGTCTGGATTGAAGGCTGGCTAAATATTCTAAATGCCAACGTTTCCAAAAATGTTGAATCATGAAATCTAACATTTTATACCGATCTAAACGGGTAATGGATTCATTTGACAAATCGTTAGAGGGGAGAAACGTTAAAGGAGAACCATACAGAAAATGTGCTGGCGTTAGTGCTGCAGGGTCATTCGGATCGTTACTCAAACAACAAAGGGGCCTAGAATTGAGTAAGGCCTCAACTTGGGTAAGGACAGTATTGAATTCATCATATGTCAAAATTTGTTGCCCTACAATACGAGTTAGATGGTTTTTAACACTTTTAACTTGGGATTCCCACACTCCACCGAAGTGGGGAGCTGAGGGCGGATTGAATTTCCATTCTATTTTTTGAATGTTAAGTTCAAACTGAAAAGCCTTTCTAAAGTCTTCAGAATGAACAATTTCGAAAATTTCATTAAGTTTTCGTTTCGCACCAAGAAAATTACTTCCACAATCTGTAAAGACTGTAAGGCAATTTCCGCGGCGAGATAAAAATCTCTTAAAGGCTGCCAGAAATGAATCAGTAGACAAATCGGGGACCAGTTCTAAATGTAGCGCTTTGGTAGAAAGGCATACAAAAAGACAAACATACGCTTTCTGGGGACGAATACCGCGTCGGTGGGTTGGAGTTACGTTGTAAAATCCGGTAAAATCCGGTAAAATCTATGCCAGTTGAAAGAAATGCTTTGGCTTGACACACACGATCCTTTGGTAGGTCAACCATCATTGGATAAGTGGGTTTTAGGTTTAATTTTAAAACAATGATTACATTTCCATATTCGTTGTCGAATTATATCTCTGGCAGAAAGGATCCAATAATTTTGTCGTAACAATGACATTAACAAATGGGTACCAGTATGGTTGTATAACTTATGGTGGTAATCGATTAGCAATGTAACAAATGGATCACCTTTTGGCAATAGTATAGGATGTTTTCTTTCAAAACTAAGGTCAGCGTTAGATATACGGCCACCGACTCGGATAATGCCATTAACAATAAATGGATTTAAATAGCGTAAGTTTGAATTTAAATTTTTATTTTGGGTAAGAGTGAGATACTCATTTCTAAAATGTCGTTGTTGAACGGCTCGAATTAAGTGAAGTTCGGCATTTTGTAATTCGAATTTAGTTATAACACTATTTTTTGGCAAAATTTTGGCAAATCTTAAAACAAAAACGGTACTGTTTAAAAGTTTCGTCCATGACGAAAAATATTCAATTAAAGTATATAGCGGAGATATTATAGAATCCTTACTTCGTAAAACAGCAAAACAATTAGTTGGTATACTACAATTATTAATGGGAATTTTATCAACCGATTGAACAGGCCATTCTGTTAAGGGAGATGATAGCCAACTAGATCCCTGTAACCAACGAATATCATTTAAAATAGCTGACGGAGTCATACCTCGCGAAGCAGAATCTGCGGCATTTTCTTTTCCAGGGACGTAAAACCAATGGTCAGACGGCAATGTTTTTTGAATTTTGGTTACACGATTTGAAATGAATGATTTCCATTTGTTTGATGACGAAATTATCCACTGCAGTGTTATCATTGAATCGGTTAAAGCAATAACATTGTGTATATGAATACGTGAAGAATAAATTTCTTTTATTTTACATAAATTTTTGGCTAGTAATTCCGCAGCGCAAAGTTCCAAACGAGGCAAAGTGACTTTCGACATTGGACTGACTTTAGATTGCGAATATAAAAGAATTGAATTAATAGTACCATGTTCGTCAACGGTACGCGCATATACAAGTGCTGCATACGAACTAAGGCATGCATCGCAAAAACCTACTAATGTAATGGACGAATTTTTTAAGACTTTTATGTGCCTGGGAATTTCAAAATTATTTAAACTATGAAATTCAGATAAAAATTTTCTCCAAGCATGGGCAATGTCACTAGAAACTGGTTGATCCCAATCGAAATTTTGTTGCCAGCATTTTTTGATTAACAATTTTACAAACAAAGTTACAGGAGATATGAGACCTAAAGGATCAAATGTCCGCGCAACAAGCGATAGCATATTGCGTTTAGTGCATGTAGTATTTGGTTGACCTACTGCGAAGAAAAATTTATCAGTAGAGGGGTTCCACTGTAAACCTAGAACTTTCATAGAATTCCTTTCAAATTCTAAGGGACGTGCTAACTTCAGCTCTTCGGGAATTTTTAGTAATATTTCAGATGAATTGGACATCCATTTGACAATTTTAAATCCTCCTGAGTTGAATAAATTTACTAATTGAAAATATATTGAGTGAGCCATGTCAACGCTGGGAAAACTACTAATAAAATCATCAACAAACATGTCTTCATTGACATATTTCACACACTCGTGATATTTTTCGGCTTCATCTACTGTCAATTGTTTGATAGTTCTTAAGCTTAGGTAAGGTGATGATCGCACTCTAAAAGTGACACGATTAAGAGTATAAATTGAAATTTGATCATCTGGGTTAAATCGCCACAAAATTCTTTGATACTTCTGATGTTCTTCAACAATCTGAATTTGACGATACATTTGTTGTACGTCAGCGGTCAAAGCAATAGCATGAAGACGAAAATTTAAAAGAATATGGACGGCATCATTTTGTAATTTCGGACCTACATGCAAAATATCATTAAGTGAGAAACCACTATCTGATTTCATGCTGGCATCAAAAACGACTCGATATGGTGTAGAAATACTATCAGGTTTTGATATACAATGATGCGGAATAAAGTAACCTGAATCAATAATTTTATCATTTGGCAAATCAACTTTAGACATATGACCAAGGTCAATATATTCTTGTAAAATGGACGAATAAATTTGTCGAAGATTAGGAATACTATTCAAACGTTTCTCTAAAGAGAATAATCTTTTTTCGGCAAGAAAATACGAGCGACCTAATTTTGATGGATCATATTTAAAGGGAAGGGCAACTGTATATCGTCCGGTGGAATCCCGACTAACAGTATCCATAAATATTTTTTCGCATATATCATCCTCATTTTCGGTTGTGGAAGAGGAATGAAAATTTTCATTTTCTCCTATATTGGCAAAATCAAATATGGTTAAGGCACAGTAATTTTCATTGGAGAATTTGGAATTTTCTGAAGAAACTGGACCAAAAACTATATAACCTAATGAGGTTTGCATGGCAATTGGTTTATTATTTGATCCAGGAATACGATGGGATCCCACAATTTCGGCAAACATGGAGGCACCTAATATTCCATGAATAATCCCAGGTGTATTGAAACTAGGATCCGCTAATGGCAAATATTTTAGATTTTCAAAATTTTCGATATCAATTTTGGCATCAGGTAAAAGACTGGTAATTTGTCAACAATTAAAATTTCTATAGTATAACTAATCTTCGGGTTCAAAATCGAGTAAATAGTTAGCAACGATTTTCCTATTATGGGTTTGCTAGATCCACCAATACCAATTACATTAAATTTTATTTTCTGAATTGGTAAACCTAATCTTTGGGCACAATCAAAAGTCAACAAATTAGACATAGACCCACTGTCAACTAAAAATCGTAAAACTTGTTCATTTTTCCATTTATCTACAGTAATTACAGTTGCAGTACTTAACAATACTGAATTGGTATTGTTGGATGTATCAACACAACTATTTGTACAAACAACTGAATTGTCTTGACGGGGTTCAACTGTACCACTACTATATTGACGAGGTTCAACTATACTACTACTATGTTGACGAGGTTCAACTGTACTACTACTATGTGGACGAGGTTCAACTGTATTGCGAAATGGAATATTATTCTTATGCAACAGTGTGTGATGACGAGATTTACAAACTGTACACGAAAATTTGGACAGACATTTTTAAACACCATGTTGTGATGAAAAACAATTTAAACATAAATGGTTATCTTTGATAATTTTATATCTTTTTTCTTGGGGCAAATTTTTAAACAAATCACAATCTTTCAATAAATGAGCAGCTTTATAGCAAGCAACACATTGTCTAGTGTTTGCACTTGAATTATTGGTTAAAAATGTTTTAGTTACTTTACAACTATTAGAATTTTGAATTTTAGATGTTTTATTTGCTAATATTTTATTTTGGCTACGAACAAATTTGATTCATTCGTCATATTTGGGTAAATTCGATGTTTGACGAATCAATTCAAACGCATTAACTACATCTGATGGCAATTTTTGTAACGCAATGTATGTTAAAATATAATCACCTATATTTTCTATGTTAAGGCGTTGAAGTGCAGAAACACTAGTATCAAATTTTTCTAGAAAATTTGATAAAGGATTTGCATTATTGGCTGAATTTTTGAAATTTAATAAGCGGTCTAAATAAATATTGGCTAAATATTGCTTATCCTGGTAAGTTTCTTCCAATAATTCCCAAATAAATGAGTAATTACTAGGGACTGCTTCAACTGAACTACATAATTTTAAGGCTCTACCTGAAAGACTGCCTAAAAGGTATTGCAATTTTTCTGCTAATGAAAATTCCTGAGTATGGACTAATTGCTTGAAATTTTCATAAAAGAGGGGCCAAAGTGATGGGTCACTTCCGTCGAATTTGACTAATTCTATTTTTGGCAACTGAATATGGGGTTTGCTTTCATTCGATGATTTGCTAAAACTTAATATTTCTCTTTTCACAAAATTTTGTGCAGTATATTCTATATTGGCATACAAATCTTCAAATGAATCTAATAGATTATAATTCGGTGATTCTTCAGGTTTTAAAACTTGATTAATCGCAACCATTCTATTTACAATTTCATGGTAATCTAAACGAGTTTTTTCTAAAATGGAATATCTAATTTGGAATCTTTCTAATTTTTTCGAATCAGATTTATCTGACCTCAATTCTTTGGCTAAATCATAACACAACTGGATTCTAGTAAATAAATTTTGGCTCTTTGAATGTAATCTTTTTAATTCTAATTCCAACTCAGATGTATTTTTGGAAGTCATTTTAGAATTAAATGATAAATTTACAAATAATAAAAATTAATTTGAAAATAAATAAATAATTTTAAATTCGGTATCTAATTACTAAAATAAAACAAAACAAAATAAATATTTTTATTGGAACCTTCAAAATTCAATATAAATTTATTATAAGTATACTATGTTATGTATTTTGTTAATATGAAACAAATATAGGTACAAAAATTTTAGAAAAAAGAAAAACAAATTTTAATACATCAACTCAATATATTTCTTTATAAATGATAATAATTACGTAACTTATTTATACTTACATACAAAACTATTTTATTCGATAATATGTGTTTCCAAACCTTTTGAAATAATGTTTCGATCAATTATCTACAACATATCCAAAATTCAGCTTCCTTGGGTGATTTGGAGGGAGTAGAGGGGGAAAAACGATTTTGGCTAGATCTAACACGTCCCCAGTCCCGCAGAACTAAAGTAGAGGGTTGAAATTGGGTGTGTTGATAAAGTTCGTACCTAGGTTGTGCTTTTTGGTGGTTTTAATATTTTACCCCCACCCCCCTCAATTTTAAGCTACAATTTCATGCTTTTTTGACGTTTTCGAAGTTTGTACCACACACACAGGTCACTCAAATAAACCTAGAGGACTGAAATTTTTTATTCGGATTGAGTTAGTATCAAGGGGGTGCCTTTTGGGGGTCTCAGCTTTTAACCCTTACTCCCACTATTATTATACCAAAAAGAACATGATTTTTCTTGTTTTTTAACAGTTTCGTTCGGGTCAAAATCTCCCCAAATAAACCTAGAGGGCTGAAATTTTGTGTACAGGTTAAGCTAATAGCCAGCCACTGCTGGTTTCAACTTTTAACCCTTAAATCCACGATTTTTACGCCAATATATCCTTAGATTTTTTGCTTTTCTTCTAACACGTCTAGAGACTCTCTAGGGAAACCTGGAGGGCTGAAATTTTGTACATGTATTGAGTTAGTATCCAGCTAGTGCCTTTAGTGATTCCACATTACTTTTCCCCCCACTTCTCCCATTTTTACATCAGAATTCAATGGTATTGTTAAATGTGTTTTAAATGCATTATTTTTATTCTAAATACAAGTAGGCGAATAGTAATTTCGAAAATTTAAAAATAAATGAATTTACTTTTATAACAAATGCAATACACAAACATTAAGTAATTTAAAAATGTTATTAAAGTCACTGTTTATTTATAAAGTGGGAATTTTGCATTTTTATTATTTATAAAATAGAAATTTTGGATTTTTTTGGAAAGAAAAAATATCTTCATAAAGGCCTTCCAGTTTACTATTTAAGGTCCTTTTTTAATATTTAAAAATAAAACACAAAGACAATGGCGGATAAGCATGGGTAGGAATGCCCTCGTACGAATTGCGTTGGCTTTTTTCCTGCTAACTGTTATCGGCACAAAATTTAAATTTACTGAGATTCAGCCCTTAAAAACTTAAAACCTTTTTTTAAAGCCCCGATCAACCGGACACTCATCATCAGTTTTGAAACCACCAAAATGACAAATCGCTTGTAAACTTTCAATTACATTTCGCTTGTAGACATTCAATACCGAAGATGAAAGGAAAAATTCGACTTCCGTGATGGGGCCCCGCTGCCCACGGCGTTTTTTGTTTATATACTCTTACTGTTATTGTTTTTGTTAATATTTTATAATATTTAAAATTTTCAACTAGAATTTTACTGATTATGGTGACAATTTAACTCATTTGTATCGAATTCCATAAGAGTATTGTAGTTTTTTCACTTTTACCGTAAAAAAAACGTTGTCATAAGATATTTTTCTTTTTCATCGGTAAAAACGAATCAAACTTTTTCAATTGTGAAAAATTAAAGCCAGCAAGCATATTTATAGTTAGGACAGATTTTTACAGCGCAAAAAATGGTACAAAACATTTCATGGTCATTTCATTGTAGGTAAACACGATAAAAACGAAACAAAAATTCGTATTGGTAAATTTGATTTCAGAACCATAGTAACAATGTATTAAATAATAATATGAATTATAGTAATTTATTTTATTCGTTAAATTCTCTTACCGTATTACACTTGAGTTTTATATTTTTTCTGAAAAAATTTGTGTTTTCTACAACTCAGATTTCTTGCTTAGAAGTAGTTTAACTTGAAGAACTGTCAACCCAAAAGGATTTCACCTTCGCTGTCGCGTTTTTGTTAATTAACAATTATTCTCGTTAAGCTGCTAGGCAACAAATTTTCTTTAGGCAAACCCAAATTTTTTCGAAAAAATACAAACCTCTCGTGTAATAATAAATGAAAAAATTTTTAATTTTGTCAAATTTAAAAAGAAAAAAAAATTCACCATAATCATTATGGATTTTCACAAAGTAAAATTAGTTACAATTAATTATGTGTAGAATTGTACTGACTTTTATTAATTAAATATAGTAGAAATTGACAAATCGTGTTAACTATGTTGGAATATGCGAGTGAAAATAATTATAAGAAATTTAGAAGAAAAACCGGAAAAAACACAAATATTTAAAAAAAAAAAATGAGTGCTTTATTAAGTAAATTTTGAAAAAGTAATATATTAACGCAGTTGCTCTGAGATAGTCAGGTACAAAAGTATATTTCAGCAAAAAAATTTTCTTTTATCAAAAATTAAGTAATGTATTAATATTCTTCAGTTAGTATATTTGTATATCACTTGTTTTTTTGAATTTCCGCGCGCTTATATTGTAGCAATTTAAAAGAATTGTTGAAAAATCGTTGTAAAAACCTTGTAAAATGATGTTTTTAAATTATATTTCAAAAACGGGGTGGTGAATCATTTTTATTTCTTATTAAATATGGTTTGTAACTTGGTATTTTATAACATACTAAATTTTTATCAAATTCCTTTGACATGTTTTCATTTTATTCAAAATAAATAGTTTTCCCATAAGAGCCCGTGTTAAAATTACAAAACTTTGAAATCGTTTTTCTCAAAATTGGAGTGGTCAATTTTTTTTTTTTTTTTTTTTTTTTTTGGTAAGTGCTCGTATTATTGGTATTGTGTTAAATAAATATCTGGAGAAGTTTCGTTAAAATCCTTTGAAAAAATCGTTTTATCGACCAACTACCTTAATGAAAAAAAAACTGCTTTAACTTCTAAAGATATTATAAAACTGAGGAACATGTAACGTCCGAAATTATAGAAGGACGATCCGCTGAATTAGCAGTTCCTAATAAAATTTAGAACCATAAAAATTGAAAGTACTTGTGCGTCTACGTAAATTCAAAGAGACACAGAGTATCGTACCTAATATCCGGTAAAATAGCTTAAAATGTTGAATGATTCGTTCAGATTGTTCATGATATAGAGGGACCACTATGTGTTATACGCGAAATAACGCTTTACTCTTTTACACAAGCTCACAAGTTATATAACGTGAAAATTCGCATTCGCGTTCGCGAATATCAAAAATAAATCTTTGAATTCGCATTTTCATACGTGAATATCAAAAAATAAATATTCGCATTAACATTCGCATTCGCGAATATCAAAAATTTAGCATTCGTTACATTTCGAATAGTTTATGACCATCAACATGATCAAGGGACCAAATTAGAATGTCTATCAAACTGTTTCACTTGTCACCAGTGAGTGACGTAAAATCTCCCCACTATCTTGTGTAGGTACACACTGTTTGCAGTGGTGTTGGTTTGGTGTTTGCTTCTGTGTACGTATTCACACACACTACTACAAAACACCTATTATGGGACAGATCAACCTGTCCAATTCAAGTAACAATGTCTAACAATGTATTACAATGCACTGTACGTTCGGCGACGGACACCGACTGACTACATGCCTTAAGCTGTGACAGGCTACAAAGGCCTCCAAGCAAGCTACACTTTTTTGATATTAGTTGGCTTCTAGTGTTCTATGAACATAATCAAACACTTCCGTTGCATAACTTGTGCGTGTGTACTATTTTCGATAAATAGCTATAGTAACTTGAAAATGAACAGTATAACGGATCGCGTTGCAGATTTACGTTAGTTGAAAGACTATCACGACTTGATCTTCGTATGTTTTATGACCGTATCGGCGGAACGGATCGTAAGTGTCTTAATTATATTAGACTATTACTATTGCTTATCGGACATCTTTAGGATCAAACAGAACCTAGTTTTGTTTATACAGGTGGATTGGACTTGATGTGATTAAGATAAATAAAAGATGAATAGATATTTTAACACAACATAATATGTATACAACACATACATACACATGTGTACAAAAATATTACTTCCACATACTTTATGTAAACAATTTTTTCCACAGAATATTACAGAACGAACGCTAGTATCTCTATACTACTGAAGCCAGTGTAACGACAAAGGATACAAAATATCCCACCAATATGTTATATATATATATATATATATATAAATATATATATATATATATATATATATATATATATATATATATATATATATATGCACGCGGAGTTGTGTGTGTTAGTGCGATGGATGGTTGTGTGTATGGGTGTCTTGCATACGCATATACATAACATGCATGTGGCACACATCATACACGTATACCACGTATACCGTGTCAACACGACGGCAACAATTTGAGAACAATTCAAACACACCCATTGGTAGCTACTAAGTGAATGACAACATAGTTCTGCAAAATGCACATAAATGCCCATAAGTAATAGCAGAAAAGAGATAGTTGTATTCTTTTCAGTGTTCTATGATTTTTTCTATTGTTTTATTTGTTACCTCACAATTGAAATGTTCAACTGTATTTCGCATATGTATAGGTATGTGTTTTTGTTCAAATTATGCCATTTTAAATTAAATAAACCCATCCTTTCCTATTGCTAATAAGTGATTGGAATAGTTGTTTATTAGAAATTTGTTTTTCAATAATAATGAAATTTTTAGTTAATATTATATACGCGTATTGTTGTCTAAATTTTCTTAATTTTTTGAATAATTTAAAAACTGTTTTCTTAATTTTCTTAATTTTTTTAATTAAATTTTAATCGATTACAACCAATCAAATGTGCACAATTTCATGTAATTTAATTGTAAAATGTTATTATAGTATAGCAGGTACGGTCCTGACTTGGTCGAAACTGTTCCTTTCCTAATTATTATCATTAGTGAGTTATCAAAGAGAAATTACTAGTAAAAACATGATAAATAATATTAATTTTATATTAATTAGATATTTTTTTTTTAAATTTAAAAACAAGTACATACGTATTACGTAAAACAGAACACAAATGAAGACATAAGTGGATGAAGATGTTATATAACATTTTTTTTATAATTTTACAATAGAAGCGTTTGAAAGTTTTTATTTACATATACTTCCCATGCAATATCATATGTTTATTATAGAATTTCAACAAAACTATTGGACCTAATGAAACCAAATTTGAATATATGATACTTCAGCGTAAAGTATTTCAAAGTTTGGCAAGAAATGAATTTTTTTTAAAAAAAATGTTACATGACACCTGCATCCACTCATGTCTTTAAATGTAAATGTTAGCTTCCAAAAAATAGATACAGATAAGAGTGAGTGATTTAACTCAATATTAACTTTCCCGAGCAACTAAGTGTTTATTAATTTAAATAACATGTATGTAATAGTTTAGTGCATTATTTACTTATGTGAATCATGTGTTTGTTATCGTTGAGGTTATAACAGAATTTTAAAATATTTCAAATTAATCTTTTAACATAAAAAATGCCTACAGTTAATGAAAATAACACATCATCAACTCTAATCTTCTTTGTCAATGGCAAAAAGGTATTATTTTTACTTTAAATTGTATTTTAACATTTATAATAGAAAATTCTAAACAAGGCAGAATTGCTTAATTCTGTGTAAAGTAAATCGCTAAATGACTTGAATAAATGTAAAATAACATTATCTTTTTTTTTTTATAATAAACATATTTCTTTTGTTAAAAATTGGAATAGGTATTATCATTAATTAAAAAATTAAAAAGAGTGATTTTTTCTGTTAAAAATACGAAAAATAATTATCAAATATAATAAAAAAATTTTCTTGAGTAGGTGTAAAACCAAAAACAGATTTTTGTAATATATTTAAAAAATAGTATATTGTGCAATAAGTGCGGGAAATTGTCGATTGCCCACGAAAGCGAAGTGGGGCAATCAACAATCCCGCACGAGTTGCACATACTATTTTTTATTACGAATTTCACATACATATTTCTATTATTATCACTATTTTTGACATTTTTATTACTTTTTAAAATAATATTTTTAAGTGTTCGTCTTTTTTTCTGAATTAATTATCGTTTAAATTACTTTGTTGGTGGTTTCTATAAACATAATTATGAAATATTTATTAAATGAAAAATTAAGAGGCGGCTTTGCATGTTTTGATTAAATTTTGCGTGTTTTATTGTCAATTTGCGTGTAGAAAGTTACTTTCCACACGCAAAAAAGTATGCGGGAAGAGTACAGTGGGCAAACAGCTATTTTGCGTACAGAAATGTGTGCGCCAAATTAGTACTTCTCCCGTATGAGTAATAAAAACAAATTATTAGGTTTAATAATTATAATTTTATAACTAACTGTGAATGAATAAGTTACTTAATAGACTGATTGACTGTTTAAAATAAATATGATAATTTTTTAACTTTTTATTGTTGACTTTAATAAAATACATAAAATTCAAAATGGGCAGGGTGGTCCATTGGGAACTACCAAAAAGTTTTGCTTTATTAGAGCCAAGACACACGCACCACGCGACGACCACTTTTTTGTCGTTGTCGTGTGGTTGTGGTGTCGTTCGTGTTTTAGACGACCACTTACGAGCCACTTTTTAGTGGTCGAGTGACGTATAATCACTGTTGGACAACATCAACCCCACCAATATTATTGTCTGTAAAGGCTCCCACACACGTCGTTCCAAAGTAACAATTTTGAACGACGATTAAAACCGTCGTTCAAAACTGTCGTCTAAAAATGCAATAAAAATGATACAATGTAATTTGAAAGGAATTTTTCTCTTTCAGTAGGTACCTAATTTTTGTAGATTTAAAAAAAAATAATCATTTTTTCACAAAAGTTAAAATACTTAGGTATAGAAGGAATTTTTTTTTATACCTAAGTGAAGATGCAATTTTTATCATAAGTTTTGACAATTTGTTTTAAAATGATATTAATAACTAATAAGTAATAAGTTTTCAGAACTTTTACATTCTTTCATGTTTATGTTAGGTATTTAAAAATTTATTCTAAAACGATAAATTCAATCGATGATAACCTTTTATTATATTTGTTATGTTATGATGGCATTAAAGAAAACTGACGTCTTTTGTTACTGAATAAAAAGGGTCAAAAAATAATATTTTAATTATTCAGTTTTTATTATTATTATTATTTTGTCAGTTATTTTGATTATAACTGCGTAACAAAGATCTACATGTGTATTTGATAGGCAAAATTTTATTTTAGATATTTAGTGAATTACACTAACAAGGAGATGCACCCAGAGTGAATTCACGATAAGGAAATAAGGGATCCGTATTTTTTTATTGGCCATTTTCCACGTTTACGGGGTGAAACCAGCCCCTAAAGTTAGGGGTTCAAATCGTATTTCTTAAGATATCTTGAAAATTATAAGAGATAGAGGAAAACTTTAAATTGACAAAATGTTACTCTTTGAAAGATCTATTCACCTGTATAGGTTAAACCTTCATCCCTCTTCATAAGGAAGGATGAAGGGGTGAAAATGGGAATTATTTTTCTTGTATAGCCTGAGTGGTTCAATGTATAAAATTTTTGCCATCATAAACAGAAAGAGCACCAAAAATTATGGGATACGTGTTTTTAGCGAATTTCTAGAATGGGAATTCAGCTATTCCAGTCGTTCTTATGACTGAACTTCAGCCCGGGACTATGGTAGCAATTTGTTTTGAGGTCCCTAGAACCCGAAAACAACATTCACTAAAATTTATATATATATATATATATATATATATATATATATATATATATATATATATATATATATATATATATATATATATATTGTTCAGAATTTATAAAACTTGGAGTAGTGTCCTCTACATTTCCTTATTTTCACTACTTTAATTTGTCTTGTAAAACCCTGACCTACCGACCTAATACTCACTGAAAAACTAAGATTTTGTTGTTATTCAATTTAAAATTTCAATTTCAAAAAAACATGACAAGTTATGTAAACTTGTACAAACATCATTCTCAATTAAAAGTTCAAACGATACGTTTTTATATAAAAAGCAATTTTAGTGAAGTGCACATTATTTATAATCACATTGAATTTCTCAGTTAAAAGCAGTGGAATCAGTGATAATTTTCAAAGGAAATTTGGTTCAATAAAACCGGTGAGTTTGCAGTCATTTTCCTTTTCACATTGTTTTTTTTTTTGCTCAAATTTTTTCATAAGTTTTGAACATACACATAAACACAATATTTTATTGGTCCTTCGAGCCGGATATTAATTTTATTTAAATTCATTCCTTAAAAAGATTATCATTTCAATACAAATTAAATTCACATTTTGCATATATTTTGTTGAGTTCGTGAGTGATTTTCAAGTACTATTATTTCAAATTTTACATGTTTTACATAGTTACATAATACGCATTGCTTGTACGTGCAATAATACGGATAATACGTATTGGGTATATGCTTGTCTGAACCTACCTATTGCAGAAAAATAAGTATATGATTAATTGAATTGTTTACTCAATATAATTTGACAATCATATGCTTATAGGTGTAATTTAAAAATAACGGTTTTTTTTATTATTATTATTATTTACTATTTTATAAATATTATTATTTTTTTTTTTTTAATTAAAATTGGGACACTACTGCCGGTGGATGGCGCGGTCAGCAGTGTTCGGCGGCATCGCCATCGACGGGCATGCGCCGCCAAAACGGGAAAATGATAAAAACGACACATAAAGACAGGAACACATAAATGCAATAGACAACGGACAAACATACACATGATAAAATTCACCGATGAGCCCTGCCATCCCAGGGATTCAAAACGAGCGGACAGTCCTTGGTGGCGGTACGCTAAGTACTAGCCAGAACGTCTGGTCACCAAGGACCGAAAACCAACGATGAAACTCCCTCCGAGGTGTAAAGGGCCCCGGAGTGGAGGAAACCGACTAGAGACACACAATAATAAAAAAGAATAAAAAGTAAATATCACAGACTACATCACAGGACTCCACTGTACTCATGGAGGCCAGGAACCACCCACCAGCACAATGGAGTAACAAACGAAAGAAGAAACAAAATATCACAGACAATCATCACAGCAACCCACTGCACTCATGGGGGGACTAAACCACACAGTGGTGCAGTGAGGATCATAACAACGCTGCCGGAGGCCCACAGAGCCTCCATTAGCTAAATAACAAACAAAAACTCAACAAGAAAGGAAATAACAACAAAGAAGCTGGGCTAAAATCCAACCTCACGTCCCCGTTCGTGCCCGGCGGGCAACTGTTAGCTTCGACTAGCAGGCTAACGAGGCTAGGGTATTTTTTTCGACAAGGATGATTGTCGTAGGATCGACAGTGTGGCATTCTCGTATTGAGCGAAACTTCACCGATAGTCTAGATTGTGCGTAGTTGGGAATTGGGGCTGACGCTGCTCAACTGACTGACGAAAGTGAATGTAGTAGCTGGGATGGGCATGTTTACCAGTCTCGTGATTCGCGTCAGACGAGTCGAAAAGTGATATTTTATCTGTGATTTTGTTTTAACCAAGCTGTGACGAATCTGTGATCCTTGTTATGCCACCCTGGGTTTTCATGCCTGCGGTGGTATTTTTCAAATATTCCTGTGATATTTCCCTGGCCTTGTTCTTGTCATTTCGATGGGTAGGAATGCGGCTCCCGACGCACTCGTTCTCATCGGCCACACGTACGAGTCGACGTCTGCCCGAACAGCTTGAGCGAGCTCGCCCAGTAAGGAGACGTCGTCGTCCCTCGTACGGATGCGTTCGTGAGCGTTGATATGGCGGCTTCCGCCCCGTCGAAGTGATACGAACACAGGTCAGATGTTGACTTTGTGATACTCTGTGGCATTGTCCCGTTCTCTGTAGCCTCGACTCGGACGAACGTGGCCTAGTCATCGTACCGGTCTCCTGTGTAGGTTGACCCCGACATCTGACAGAACGGCACATGTACCCAGTAATCAGTTATCTGACAGAACAGTACATGTTGCTCAGTAATCAGATGTCACTGTCCCTACACGTGTGAGTTCCTAGGTGTTGACGAAGCCATTTCGGAATTGTTGAGACTATGGGGAGCGGAATCGTGCCACAGAGCAAGAAATTTTTGAAATCTGTGATATTGTTGTTTTTATTTTTTAATAAGATTGTGTGTAATCCGTTTTGTTTTAACAATGTACCACCGAGGGCCTTTTCCACCCGAGGTGGTACATCATTTTTTTTTTTTTTTTTTTTTTTATTCTTATCTGTGATATTTTATGGTGCCGCTGTGGGCTTGCCGTTGTGGCCCCTCAGCGGTTTTGTTTTTAACTACTTATTGCGGCACTGGTCGGCCTGTGGCTTCCCAGTGACGTAATAAGATTTTCCTCTTATTTTCTGGTGATATTATTGTGATGTTGTTTTATTGTGATATTTTTACTCAGATTTCTCCACTCCGAGGCCCTTTACACCTCGGAGTTTCATCGTTGGTTTTCAGTCCTTGGTGACCGGACGCTCTGTCTAGTACTTATCGTACCGTCACCAAGGACTGTCCGCTCTTTTTAAGCCCTGGGATGGCAGGGCCCATTGATGGATTTTATCATGTGTATGTTTTGTCCCTTGTCTATCGCATTTATGTGTTCCTGTCTGTTTTGTGTATGTTTTTATCTTTACCGTTTATGGCGGCGCATGCCCTCCGATGGCGATGCCGCCGGGTGCTGCTGACCGCGCCATCCACCGGCAGCAGTACCCCAATTTTAATTAAAAAAAAAAAAAAAAAAAAAAAAAACAACAAAGAATAACAACAGATTATCACAGTCAATATATATATCACAATTAGCCCACAGCATTTCTGAGGGCCTAAAGCCGCCCAGGAGTACAGTGGGGATCACAACAACACCGCTGGAGGACCTCCAAGGGCCTCCAATGGTAGAAAAACACACAAACGGACAGAAAAACAATAACAAAATAAACTTACTATGTGTTGTCTTATTTATTAACTAACCATAGCCCCGTTAGCCTGCTAGCCAGCTAGCAGTTACCGCCGAGCACGACGAGGACGAGGGGTTGGATTTATGCCCGGCATAAATATTATTAAAATAGTATTTGTTTCATTAATACGAATTTTGTTATTTACATTTAATTCGACATTCATTATTTGAAACAATGGCAAATGCTACTCAATTTAAAAAATTGATTCAAAAACGAGAACGTTTATTTCAAAGAATGCAATTTACATACGATTTACTTCAAAGAGCTGATCAAATTCCAATAGTTTTGGCTAGATTTGAACAATATAAGGTTGATTTACCACAATTTGAAGATATTTCATTCCAAATACAAAGTCTCTATGAATCTGATCATTCATTGTCAGCTACTCCTCCTGATACTAATATAATCGGTTATGAATCAATTTATTTTGCAGTTAAGGCTTTTGTTATGGAGCAAACTTCTAATAGAACCACTCAATTACATCAAAATGTAATATCACAAGAAACAAATACGCAAGAAAAACTCAAATTACCACGATTAGCTGTACCAAAATTTAAAGGAAATCCTTCCGAATTTCCACAATTCATAAATCTTTTTGACAATTTAGTTCACAATTCGTCACTTTCTCAAATAGAAAAATTGTATTATTTAGATTCGTTTCTTGAAGACGAAGCTCATGATTTAGTTAAATCAATTCCTATTGACGGGCGTAATGATCAATTAGCTTACGATAAATTAAACAAAAAGTATGATGATAAAAGAGTATCGGGTTCTCATTACTTAAATTCTGTATTTTCTTTAAAACCTTTACAAAACGAATCGTTAGCCGGACTTAGAACATTTCTTAATGTTTTTGATGTAAATATACAGGCTCTTAATTGCTTAAGAATTGAAAATCTTGGAGATTTCATTATTTTATTTTTAGCACTACGTTGTTTGGATAAAAAAACTCGTCAAGATTTTGAAACAAACAATCAGGAAGATATTCCCAGTTACGCTGATTTAATTACATTTATTGAAGAACGATGCAAAGTTCTAGAATTAGTATCAGAATCTAAAAAGGTTCAGTCAAATTTCAGAGATAAGCGTTCTCAATTTTCATCACAAAAAGCATCAGTTACTCATAAATCATTCATTTCAGTCGAAGACAAATCAAAATCATCTCAATCTTCAGACACAAATAATTATTTATACTTTAATTTTGAAGGATAATTATAATTATCCTTCAAAATTAAAGTACCCATGTCCAGCTTGCCAGTCTCAAACACATTTATTTTTTCAATGTCCAAAATTAATTTCACTGAATCCCACTGAACGCAAACAATTAGTTCAGAAACTCAATAGGTGTTTTGCTTGTTTAGGTGCACACACAATCAAATCATGTAAATCTACCCATTCGTGTAAAAAATGTCAATCTAAATATCACAACACATTACTTCATGTCGATACGACAACTCATTGTCAAAGTAATAATTCAGATATAACAAATTCTTCTCAAAGTGCTCTTGACAATAGTCAATCAAGTAGGGCTGCATCTCAAAATATTGTTTCACATTCTCAAGCATTGTCATGTAGTTTACTTTCAAAAGAAACTACGAATTCATTTACTGTTCTGTTAGGCACAGCTCAAATTCGTATAGCAGATTATCATGGAATCTGGCATAAGGTTAGAGTTCTTATTGATAATGGTTCTCAGGTTAATCTCGTCACTCAATCTTTAGTTCATAGATTAAATTTATCCCAATCTCAAACTCAAATTAGCATTAGTGGCGTAGGAAATGCTAATATTATGGATAATTCAACTACAGTTACATGTACATGTAAACCTCGTCATGTTGATACATTTCAATTTTCATTTGACGCAGTTGTATTGCCAAAAATTACTTCTCATTTACCCTCATCTCAATTATCTGAAGATAGTAGACATCAGTTTGCATCAATGGTTTTAGCGGATCCAGACTTCAATTGTCCTGGAGAAGTTGAAGCATTGTTAGGAGCCTCAGTATTCGTTGATCTTATAACTTCAGGTGTCCCAATAATTAAAGGGGAACCATCAGCATTCCTAACTACCTGGATATTAGGTTGGATATTGATAGGTTCCGCACCCATACAAAAACCAGAAACACAAGTGAATTCATTTCATACATGTTCATCTGACGTAGACGAACTACTCAAAAGATTTTGGGAACTAGAAAATGTTACGACAATTCCAGTAGAAGATCCAGTAACTCAAATTTGTGAAACTCAATTCAAGAATATTCATTACAGAGACATTCATGGACGCTACGGTGTTAGGCTACCATTTCATAACGATTTTCCCAATTTAGGTTCAACTAGAGATTTAGCTTTACAAAGATTTTACAATTTAGAAACACGTCTTATGCGCACTCAAAAGCTTTCACAATATTATAATTGTATTAAAGAATATTTAGATTTAGGCCACATTCGCCCTGCCGTAGAAACAGTCCCATATATCATGACCACAGAACAAATAGAACGAATACATCTATCTCTTTTCTGCAATCACTTATGTGCTTTTATGTGCATCTTAGGCTGCTTAGTCCTCATTCATTCGCCAGCATTCAATGGGTATGTTTCAATTGTTGTTATATTGTTACCTCTCGTATTAACACGGTATATGTACGTGGTATACGGACATCATACGTACCACCACCACGTACATATTATTATATGTATGTATGCAAGACACTAATACGAGTACACACAACATCCAACGGACTAACACACACAACTCCGCGTGCACATATATAACATAGTGGGGGTTTATTTTCTATCCTTTGTGGTTACGCTCGTTTCCCTAGTATAGACATAGTAATGTTCGTTCTCTTTGTTCTCTGATCATGACTCATCACGTTGTTTTTAAAGAAAGTTCCACTACCAATTTACGTATCGTATTTAATGCTTCACAGAAGGATGATAAAGGTGTCTCATTGAATGATCAATTATACAGTGGTCTTAAATTACAACAAAATATCGAAAATATTGTTTTAAATTTTCGTTCATTTGCAGTTACACTTACCTGTGACATTAAAATGATGTTTCAAATGGTTCAAGTCCATCCACAAGATAGAAAATATTTACATTTATTTTCTAAATTATCTAGTCCAGTTTCAGAATATGAATTCTGTGTTTTACCATTTGGTGTAGGCTCAAGTCCCAGGGCCGCGCCAAGGGACATTTGCGCTGGGGTGCAAGACAAACATTGCCGCCCCTAAAACGCCAAACTTATTTGTAATACATTTTTGATAATAAAATATATGCCTCCCGGCTACCAGTTTACTTACTATATATACTTACTTTAATGAAATGCAAGATTGATAAATGTTTTATGTGTAGAATTCAACGACGGTTTTTATAAAATTAAAGCGTGCAAGAGCATGTTCGATCCCGATCCCGTTTGATCTCGCCGATTACCGCGCAAATGATTGTTGTCGCTGGTCAACAATCGGAATAATCGGATTACCAACGGGTCACAACAATCATAATAGACAAGTATTTAAGCAAAATGTGGGTAACATTTATGAGCGTCATCAAAATTACCACATAAAAATAGTAATAATTTTATATTTTATTTGCCGCCCCCAAAGCCTGCCGCCAGGGTACTAGGCACCCCTAACACCCCCGCTTGGCGCGGCCCTGTCAAGTCCATATTTAGCTCAAAGAGTTCTCAAACAATTAACACATGACGAAGGTCAACAATTTAATAATATTAGCAAAAGGTGTATTTATACAAAAAGAAATAAACTAGTGTGATGTAAAATATATTAACACTATGAGGCCCGAGCACTTTCATAGTAAATTTCCCCGGAAGCCGGCAATATTTAAAAAAAAAAAAAACTTTATATAAACAAATACATAAAATAAAATGATTCAAACACTGAATAGATTCAACGACACAGTTCCACACGTATGTATGTGTAAAACTGTAAACATACGTACTACGTGATACGTACATACATACTACATATACACTGACATTCAAATCAATTTTATTTAAAAATATAAATTATATTTTTTATGTATTTTTTGTTTATCTTAAAATTTTTTATACATACATAGAAACCAAGAGAGTAGTGTTTGTTGGTATGCATGTGTTTGTGTGAATGGGAACACATCCGTGCGAAGAAGAATGATAAACATGATAAACATCGCACACATAATGAGTAATCAACTAATCATTGATCGCGGTCGGCCTCTGGGGAAATTTTGTTTGGTTTCGGATGCCGAAGCCGTGGGACTGAAAGTGTTAATTAAAAATTCTTTTATTTTCAGATAACAGCCTCCTCTTTTACCAAAATATACCTGATAAAATTAGGGGTTGGGGATGGGGGATGAAACCCCAATGATTTTATAACTGTAATTTTGGTATCATAATAAAGATCTTAAAGTGTCATTTACAAATATATATAGTTTCCATACCAAAGCTCTTAACATTTCCAAGATATTTAAGAAAATTGAAAAAAACCCAAATTTTCAGGGGTGAATTTCACCCCCTTAAACCGCTTATGGGCACGAACGAAATATGGCTCGTGATTACTTTTAGTAAGATCTACAATCCACCAAAGTTTCAAAAATTTTTGAGAGATACAGTTGGATACCTTTCCTTGTCAGAAAAAAGTGCTGCACAAAAATTTAAAAAAAAAATTTCCGTTTTTTTTTTTTTTAAATAGTTTTTTTTTAGTTATTTTGTTGAGAAAAAAGTTTTTTGAGTTCATAAAGTGTCATTTCGATAGGAAATTTAATTCTCTACAAAAAATCATGTCATGTGTATTTACGAAAAACGAAAAATGTATAATTTTTGAGTTATAGTGAAAAATTTCGTAAAAACCCACGCCTAAATTTAATAGCACTTTGTGAATTTATCATCTTTGGGGTACAACTGAACATATAAAACCATAAAACACCTGTTACGAATTAGTTCCTTTTCTGCCTTTTTTTTGTACATAGTCAATAGCCTATAAAGGTAAACAATTTGTTACATAACATAAAACCTAAATGTTAAGTTACAGTTATATCAAATTTATATAACTTTAGTTATGTAACGAGTGATTCCTGTGTAACGAGTTGATTCCTGTGTTACATAATATTAACGTTTTGTGTTCACTGGATTGGTTTGTGGCGAAACTACTGTTTTCACAACAAAATCAATTAATTCATAAGTGTTCCGTTTTGTCAATCTCTTAATTTCCATCTCAAAAAGATAACTAAAATAGTCGATATCAAATTAAAACAAAAGTTAATTTTTAAGATATGGATAATATATTTTTATAAATTGATTTATAATTGATTACAGATAACTGATAAAGAAGTAAATCCAGAATGGACGTTATTATATTATTTGCGAAATAAATGTATCCTTTTTTTCAATAATTTTCTTTTTGTTTTTGAAACAGTTTCACATTTTCAATTCGAATATAATTTCTTAATATACGCTTAGTGCATTTATGTGGAACAAAATTAGGCTGTGCTGAAGGAGGATGTGGTGCTTGTACTGTTATGGTTTCCAAGTACGATCGTAAAAAAAATGAGATTTTGTATCCTTTTTTAAATTAACAGTAGTTTTTAATTATTTTCGACGCTTAATTAGATCACTTATTATAATAATACACAGGGTTAATTCATTAGAAATCACGGAGTCAACATGTTTGATTTTTCTAATTTTTGTAGTAGTTACTCTCCAATACTAGGTAAGTGTAAAATTAGGGTTACAAAAATTTTCAGCCTCATGCTTTTTTAGTGGATATTTTAAATTTGTCTTGGGACCATTCTTCGACTGAAAACAAGTATTGCGCAACTGTGTCAAATTCTGTTAATTTTGTAGATATCAGGACACAAACTTAAAACCAAAATTATCAGAATGATATACTCTAGCTTCCTATCCTTACATAATATTACCTAAGTCTAGTGAAGAAAGTGAAGAAAAAAATTCGCTAATGTTAAGTGAAAAAAAAAACGGGACTTTTAATGCTGCAAAATTATTAAAAGAAAGACCTAACTTTAATTTTTTTGTATAGATTTTTTGCAAGACTGGTAACTGTAGAAATTTCAGGTTTGAGAACTTATATAACGCTTTTTTATATAATTTTTCAGAAACGGCTACCAAAAAAGTATGAGCCTACAAATGTCTTTAATCTTAATTTTGAACTCGCCTAGTGTTGGGGAGTAATTGGTAAAAAAATTTGGGAAAAAATGTTGAGCAACATGACAGGGTAATGTCGAATAAACTGACCCTAGAAGGAAAAATGAATTCATTTCTATATCTCGTTTAAGGAAATATTAATTATTTCTACGCTGTGCTTTATATCAACTACTTGAAAAACACAAATTCATAATAATATCATGAACTTTTTTTGTATCATACAAAAACAAAAATTTTTTAATACTGTAGTTTTCCTTAATATTAATTTTAGGCACTTATCGGTTAATGCATGTTTAGCGCCACTATGTAGTATGCATGGATTAGCAGTAACAACCATTGAAGGTATTGGAAGTACCAAAGAAAAATTACATCCCGTACAAGAGCGGATAGCCAAAGCACATGGTTCACAATGTGGTTTCTGTACACCCGGAATCGTTATGTCCATGTATACGTTGCTTAGAAATATGAAAAAACCATCCATGCACGATATGGAAATTGCTTTTCAGGGCAACCTTTGCCGTTGTACAGGATATCGTCCTATAATTGAAGGGTATAAAACATTTACTGAACAATGGGAACAGGAACAATTAAAATTTACAAATAATGTGTTAAATGGAACGAACGGCCCATGTAGTCTTGGAAGTAATTGTTGTAAAGTTGCCAAAAGCAAATCATGTATTAAAGATGAACAATTATTTAATCCTAGCGAATTTACACCGTATGACCCTAATCAAGAGCCTATTTTTCCTCCTGAATTGAAACTCACCACTTCGTTTGATAAAGAATATTTAATTTTTAAAGGGCCTGAAGTAACATGGTACAGGCCTACTAGTCTAAAACAATTAATCGATTTAAAATCAACATTTCCAGATGCAAAAATTATAGTAGGAAATACTGAAGTTGGTGTTGAAGTAAAATTTAAACATTTCTCATATCCGGTTCTTATTCAACCAACACAAATTGTGGAACTTACAGCTATCAAGAAATATGACAATGGGCTGTCGATTGGAGCTTCTGTTACCTTGCAAGAAATAGATAGTTATCTTAAAAATGAAATAAGAATATTACCAGAATATAAAACTAGAATATTTAAAGCAATTGTAGAAATGTTACATTGGTTTGCTGGCAAACAGATTAGAAATGTGGCAGCTCTTGGAGGAAATTTAATGACTGGAAGTCCTATTTCAGACATAAACCCTATTTTAGCAGCTGCTAATTGTGAAGTAGAACTTGTGAGTAAAAAGGGATCTCGGAAAGTAATTGTAAATGAGAAATTCTTTACAGGATATCGGAAAAATATCGTAAATAAGGATGAAATTTTGGTTTCAATTTTTGTGCCATATACATCTAAGAATCAATATTTTTGTGCATATAAACAAGCAAAACGTAGAGATGATGACATTGCAATTGTGAATATGGCGTTATTTTTAGAAATGAATTCTAATACAATTAGTGACGTTAGGTTGGCTTTTGGTGGAATGGCTCCTGTTACCGTGATGGCTTTAAAAACCAGACAAGCATTGATTGGGGAAACATGGAATGAATCCATTTTAAATATAGCATATGAAAATCTTTTGGTAGATTTACCCCTTTCACCCAGTGCACCAGGAGGAATGATTCAATATCGTCGAGCCTTAACGTTGAGTTTATTTTTTAAAGCTTACTTATATCTTATGGAAAGTTACAAATCAGAATTTTCCTACTCAAAGGCAATTTGTGAAAGAGAGAAAAGTGGTTTGAATACATTTACTTACACACCACCAAAAAGCTCTCAGTATTTCACAGTTAAACCAGATAATGCAGAAAAAGAAGATTTTGTTGGAAAACCTTTAGTACATGCATCAGCATTTAAGCAAGCAACCGGAGAGGCTATTTATTGTGATGATATGCCAAAATACGAAAATGAGCTGTATTTAGCATTTGTATTAAGCACAAGAGCACATGCTAAAATTTTATCAATAAACCCAGCTGAGGCACTAGCCATGTCAGGTGTGCATGCATTTTATTCGGCGAAAGATTTGACACCACATCAGAATTTTATAGGCCCTATAAATCACGACGAGGAATTATTTATTTCAAATACAGTTTCCAGTCAGGGGCAAATATTAGGTGTCGTTGTCGCTGATGATCAAATGATTGCTCAAAAAGCTGCAAGGAAAGTGAAAATTGAGTATGAGGATATTGAACCAATCATTATAACAATTGAAGATGCCATAAAACATGATTCATATTTCCCTAATTTTCCCCGAGTAATACGAAAAGGTGATGTGGAAAAAGCTTTTAAAAGCGACGTTGACTACATCATTCACGGTGAATGCCGTATGGGAGGACAGGAACATTTTTATTTAGAAACTCATTGTGCTTTGGCAGTTCCGAAAAAGGAGGACAATGAAATTGAAATTTTCTGTTCGTCGCAACATCCTAGTGAAATTTCTGTAAGTTTTAAAATTTAATTTAAAAAAAAAAAACTGTCAGTATTTAATTTTTTTTAGAAACTAGCAGCACATGTCCTTGGAGTGCCAATTAATCGTATTGTTTCCAAAGTGAAACGCATGGGAGGTGGATTTGGTGGAAAGGAGTCGAGAGGAGCACTTGTAGCACTACCAGTAGCACTAGCAGCACATCGTCTGAATAAACCAGTACGCTGTATGCTAGATCGAGATGAAGATATGCTTATGACTGGAGGTCGACATCCATTCTTACTTAAGTACAAAGTTGGTTTCACCAAAGAAGGAAAAATTATTGCTTGTGATGTCGAAATATATAATAACGGAGGATATTCTACGGATCTTTCACAATCGGTATAATTTTATTTTGTATTTTGCAATATCTATGCTATACTAATTATATTTTATATATTTAGGTTCTAGAGAGAGCAATGTTCCATTTTTCAAATGCATATTATGTTCCCAACGTAGTTGTAAAAGGATGGGTATGTAAAACTAACTTACCATCAAATACAGCTTTTCGTGGCTTTGGAGGCCCTCAGGGCATGTTTCTGGGCGAAAATATGATACGAGATATTGCCAATAAACTCAATAAAGACCCATTAGAAATAACACAATTGAACTTACTTAAAGAAGGTGATTTAACACATTATAACCAAAAACTAATGCATTGTACATTGAGTCGATGTTTACAAGAACTATTAGAAGCATCAAATTATCATCAAAGACGTAAAGAAGTAATTAAATTTAATAGGTATTTAACTATTAAGGTTTTTAATTTTACATACATTTCATCAAAAGTTTTTTTTCTTCTTTTTTTGTAGTCAAAATCGATGGCGTAAACGAGGTATGGCACTGGTACCAACTTGCTTTGGTATTGCATTTACAGCCCTCTTTTTGAATCAAGCTGGTGCTCTCATTCATATCTATGTTGATGGATCTGTACTATTAAGTCATGGTGGTACAGAAATGGGCCAAGGATTGCATACAAAAATGATACAAGTGGCCAGTAAAGCACTAAATATTCCCCCTTCTAAAATTTATATTTCAGAAACTGCTACAGATAAAGTTCCTAACACTTCAGCTACTGCTGCTAGTGCTGGTTCCGATCTGAACGGAATGGCCGTTTTCGTAAGTACAAATAACACTTAATTTATAATATTAACAGAATGAACTAGTGACCTATTTAATAATTTCAAATCATCTCTTTGAATTTCAGTAAAGTTATCATGTATAAAAAATTTGTTCAATTTATTAGTTTTAACAGAAATGGATAAACAATTTTACTTTATGTTTAATTTCTGTAAAAATATTTTAAATTTTGAGGACCCATAACTTAGAAACCAAACCATATTTCAAAATTCAAGCTCTGCTAGGCCACCCTTAGAGGTCATCCTCTATTGATGAACACATCATTTGTCAAAATCCTGTCCGCAAAAGACCCGCAAAAGATTCACAACGAAATACAGTCTCTGGCATTAGGTGCTACTATATATTGTTTGTATTTTTATAGAATGCTTGCCAAGTTATAAACGAACGTTTGAAACCAATTAAAGAAAAGAATCCTAAAGGAACATGGGAAGAGTGGATACAAACAGCATATTTTGAACGTGTTAGTCTATCAGCAACTGGTTTTTACAAGACTCCAATATCAGGATATAATTGGGAAACTGGAACAGGTGATCCATTTAATTACTACACCTACGGTTTTGCTTGTTCAGAAGTCGAAATTGATTGCCTAACGGGAGATCATAAAGTATTACGTACTGATATTGTTATGGATTTGGGCGAAAGTATCAATCCCGCTATCGATATTGGACAAATTGAGGGCGCTTTTATGCAAGGATACGGTTTATTTACACTGGAAGAATTAATGTATTCACCCACAGGCGTAATGTTTACTCGTGGCCCAGGAGCTTATAAAATACCTGGTTTTGCTGATATTCCCACCGAATTTAATGTGGCGCTATTAAAAGGGGCACCGAATCCTCGTGCTATTTATTCCTCAAAGGTAAAATTATTTATAATATTCAAGTAAGAGGTAATATCAGCTTGTGTTCAGGAATTCACATAAACATATTTCCAAATTTATCTAAAATAAATGAAAGGCTTTATAGACATTCTGTTTAATACACATAAAAGTACAGGTCCTAAGTATAAAAAAAATTTCCTATCTTAAGACTTGTACTTTTAACCCAATCATTTCAGGGTTGGACCTCGGAATGAAAGAGAATAAGCTGGATTTTCGTATATACTCTTATTTTTGCATCCTAAATGTTCCTTCAGAAGTTTCATAAGATTACGTGTGAGCGTCCTTATATACTGAAGGTCAAATGTCGCGAAATTCAGTTTTTTGAAATATCTCGCTTTCTTTGCCTCAAATCGTTTTTGCATTTATTATAAAAGTTACAGAGCATAAAATTCTCTACAAATTTTGTTTCAAACACTTTTAGATGCGTTAATCTATTTTGCAGATCAAGCGCGATGAGTGTGGAGCACTCAGCCATACTTGCTATAGCACAAGCTCACTCGCGAATCTAAATCTGTAGTACGGTTTTTTAAGAAAATTATTTGCTAAATATTAGTTCATTAATTATTTAATACATTCTTATATTTAAATATATTAATTATATGTAAATCAAATTGTTATGTGATATTATTTACCATTTTCATATAAATAATAGAGTAATTTTTAAAATTAAATATTTATTCTTATTGAGGATAATTGGATTTTAAGTTGGTAAGAACTTCAGTATTTCTGTTCTAAGTGTGAAAACTCATGGATCCGGGTGTCATTATTAAGATTTTACCTGGAAATACGGACTCCTACTGGACGACCTTTTCTATTTATAGCAAGTTGTAACAGATGTTCTATTGTATTTATGAGACCGGTTTCTTCTTAGAGGGATCATTTTCTACTAAGCAAGTTAATTTGATAGTTTCAAAGTGTATCTTGGTTACGACGAACGTACAATGTATGGCTGAGCGCTCCGTACTCATCGCGCTCTATCTCCAAAACAGTTAAGCACATCGAAGTGTTTGAAACAAAATTTGTAGAGAATTTTATGCTTTTTTATGAATTTTATTAACCTATAATAAATACAAAAAACAATTTGAAGCAAAGGAAGCAAGATATTTCCACAAAACACATTTTCGCAACCTTTGACCTTCAATATCTAAGGACGCTCACACGTGATCTTATGAGATTTCTGAGAGAACATTTAGAATACCAAAATAAAGGTGTATACGAGTATACGAAAATCCAGCTTATTGACCCCTTTTCCTGACTTAAATGACTGGATTGTTTTATTTGTAGAGGTTAGTTGTTAAGTTAAGTGATATTAGACCACAAATCTTAAAAAACAAAATGTATGCAAGCACTATTTTTATTTTAAGGCTGTTGGAGAACCACCATTATTTTTAGCATCATCGGTATTCTTTGCTATTAAAGAAGCAATACAATCAGCACGAGAAGAAGCTGGAGTGGAAAAATATTTTAAACTTGATGCACCAGCAACTTCGGCCAGAATTCGAATGGGATGTATTGATCATCTAACCAGCAAAGTAAGTTCTTTTGTTGGTAAATTACTGTTCGGTGTTCTAAATTTAAATTTATATCTTGTATTTCTTTTTACAGTTGCCTGAACCAAAACAAGGTAGCTATGTTCCTTGGAATGTTGTGCCATAAAAATTTATTCATATAAGTACAAGGAAATTTTTCATTAATTAAATATTTTACAAAATGAAAAAACTTAAAGATTCTAGATAATGATACACATATCTATATTTTTTTATTGTCTAATTTTATACAAATGTTATTATAAATTTGTTGCTAATTAAAAAAAATTATTGAAGTTATTTCATCTTTTATTTCATATCCCTTAAGTCTCACTCATTTCAAGAAATAAAATGGTGAAAAATGACTATAAAACACATCTAATTGACCACTATGTATGTAGTTCAATTTTATTCAATTTCAGTTTTCGTATTTTATTAACTCGTTTCGCTTGCAAACTATTGGCATTAGTACTATAATTTCTTTTCGGAGGTAGGTGAGAAATTTGAAATCGCGCACTATTTCTTATTTAAATATGGATTGCTAGAACAAAAAATTATATTTGTGTTGTGGTGCATAACGTCGTTACAATCATTAGTTGCAGACGACAAATTTTAAAGACATACAAATAAATGCAAGATAAATTTATTTTGTAAATTTTTAATCTATTATTTTTTATCTAAAAACTAATTATATAAACACTTGACAAAAGATTCTAATAATTATAGGCGTAACTAGGATTTATCTCTGGAGGGGGCTCGGACTCCGAACCGTAATATCTATTGGATATGATTTGAATCTAATTCTATATAATTTTGCATTTTGCAATTTAAGTTCCCCCCCTCATCCCAAAAAAAATCGCTTCCTGTCCGAAATGTCAGGTATTATTATACTTTTGCATTGTATGTACTATGAAAAGTATATGTACCTGGACCCCCAACACACTCTTGTTGACGAGAACAGCAAAGAGTGTTGTACCATTTTCAGCATAACGTAAAAGCCCGTATACCGGAACGCGATCATATGTCCGAACTAGTGTTGGGTCGAAGCGACTCTTTTACGTGTGCTAGCACACATGACTCCGCACAGTGAGGTGTGCCGCACGGAGCGAGCGACTCTTTTGAAGCACACTCGCGCACTAAGCACACTTGCACACTGTGTTACGTGTTATGTGTGCGATTAAATTTGAAACGAGAGTCACAACTCTTTTCTTGCACACAGCACAGTGTGTTAATGTGGTATGTGCAATCCTGTCGTTTCTTTTATTTGTCCTTTCCGTCCTCCTTTAAAGTACAGTTTTGTAAATTTAGACCATATGGTATCGTATGACGTATGAATTCTTAAAATAAGAGATATATTGTGTAATGTGTATTGTACATTAAAAAAAATATTTTTTGAACTTTGAAGAACTTTGAAGCATTGGCATTAGAATAATGAATAAGTTAATTAAACACATAAGAATGTTTTGATTTTAAATGTCTTTTAACATTAAAAGTAGATCCACCTTTCAAGAATAACATTGTTGAGCAAATTTTTTTTTTAGTTAAAAAATTCCATACGTCACTTGTTCTTAATTTTTGACTCATTATATAATAAAATTAAAAATACTTATAACCAAATATAAAAATTAGTCAATAAAAAAAAATAACTAAATAAATACAGTCACTCAAAGTAAATTAAAGTCAATATTGTTTTTGAAAATTTACAAAATTTAAAATAACGAGACAACAAATCGCGCGTTTTCTGTCTCAACCTCGTATATCAAAAACTACATGTTTTAGGACACACAAAAATTATATTAAATACTGTATTTATACATATACTTATCTATATATATTTATATATATATAGGTAGCCAACATCAATGGGTGTAATTAGCATAAATCTTAAATTCATAGTGATGAAGATAAAGATTTAAATACGTTTTGTTTGTGTGTCCAAAAATTGGGATTTTTCAGATACGAGGTTGAGACAGAAAACGCGCGAAATACAAATAATAGAAATACTCAAAAAAAAAATTACAGAATTGATTGGATTTGAAAAAAAATTAACCTTTAAAAAGTGTGGATATCTAATCTAGAGAAAACAAAAAGAATTGAAAAGGGTAAAAAGACATTAATAAATAGAAAAAAATACGTAGTATCTAATATCCAACGTCAATATCCATTTAAACTTTTTTTTAAAGTTAAACAGTTAATACAATGGAAAAATAGCAATGATTTACAACTTTAAATTTGTATGAAGGAGTCTATAATAAATAAAATGTACTCCTTTACCCTGCGGGGGTAATTTCCTGTACTAATTTTTGGGCATACATATTAACAAAATAATATGTAGGATATGTAGTACGTAAAAAAGTCATATTGTTGTCATATTATAAACTTGAATGCAATTTCTTAAATGTCAACCGAAGGACCCATAAATTAATGCATGTGTATTGTGTATCTTCATTTTCGAAAAAGTTGAAACTCTTATGCAATATGTACATGTGAACCTGATGTCCAGTGAATATCATATGTACAAAAAAAAAATGTGTTCAGTTATGTGTAGTAATGGCGGACTGTACTAGTGACTCATTTTGTAAGAGCCGCACAGCACACCGCACACTTTAAAGAGTCACTCATTTGGAGTGACTCGCACATGTGCGACCCAACACTAGTCCGAACAGTTTTGACATTTATGTATTAATGAAGTTTTTTCTGAAAGAAACCTCTGATAACAAAAATTATTATTAATAGAATGATTACTTTTCAATTTAAATTTACCTCGCATTTAATGTTTCCTTACTTAATTAAAGAAATACATATATATATATATATATATATATATATATATATATGTATATATATATATATATATATATATATATATATTAAACAATTTTTGTTGAATCCAGTATTTTGATCGCATATTTACATCTGATACTTAAACCATTCTGTTTCCTACTTTGACGTCTAGATGTCACTCTATGTGTCATATTACTCATATTACACGTCGTTTGTATATCGGTTCCCAACTCCTAGTGTCATTAATATTTCTTTTATTTGGATATAGATGTCGACATTTTGTAAAAGAAAAAATTAATAAATAAAAATTTTTGGGTTATTTTTTTAAAAACATATTCATTGGATTAAAAAAAAACTTTCTTTCATGTTTATTAACACTTCCAGTCCCATGGCTTCGGCATCCGAAACCAAACAAAACATCCCCAAAGGCCGACCGTGATCAATGATTAATTAATTAGTTGGTTACGCATTATGTGTGCGATGTTTATCATCATTCATCACACGGATGTGCTCCTACTCACACAAATACATAACGAACACACACTGCTGAATAGATTTTAAGATAAAAAATACATAAAAAATAAAATATTTATATTTTTAAATAAAATTTATTTAAATGTAGTGTAGTATGTACGTATCACGTACGTATGTTTACAGTTTTACACATACATTTTGAACTGTGTTGAATCTATTGAGGGTTTGAATCATTTTATGTATTTGTTTATATAAAGTTTTTTTTTAAATATTGCCGGCTTCCGGGGAAGTTTATTATGAAAGTGCTCGGGCCTCATAGTGTTAAGAAAAAAAAAATGGGTGTTTAATTTATTTGTCAATTTTTATAAGCCATTTTAATTACACACCTAAAAATAGTGTTCCGGTATAGGGGCTTTTACGTTAGTACGAATATAAAAACATACATTTTAATACACACAATAGTTGCTGAATAAATTATATTGTTGGCTGCCTAATTTGTTGTTTTCCTTACGTGAATCCTACGGTTGGATACTAAATTAGAATTATGATGTAAATTCTTTTGAGTAATATTAACAGATTTGAGCGTTACTTTATGGTATTCCATATTTGTTTATTATTCTTTTGAGTACTTCACATTAATACAAATTGTATTGATTTGAGTGAATAGTTAAAATTAAAGTTAGTACGAAAGTCATAATTGTTTTTGTTATTTACTAGCTTATCTCGTGGTTTTACTCGTGTAAACTTATTTGAATTATGGGTTTAATTATATGGATTATTCCGAAATTCTGTAGAAAATCGATTATTATTTATAGTATTTGGCACTGCTCGCTAAACGACTTTAATAGTTTTCTAATTTGGTTAGTTTACTAGAAAAGGTATTTATATTTTGGTTCCTTCATTTTTATCTTTATCGGAACTCTTACTTACTATTTTTTTACAGAAACAGTTCCTTTGAGTGGTTCGCTCCGCTCGCCCAACAACTCGAAAGTACCTATTTTTATAGCGTACCTAATTTTCATACCTTCAGATCTTTTCGTAGATACCCATATTGATAATTTTAAGAACACTTTCATTCCCGACCTTTTTTGAGGTCCCAGAGCTCTGGAGAAGGTTTCTGAAGTCATGTTAATTTGTTTCCAAGTCTCAATAATATTAGAGCAAGATTTTGTTAGACCCGTTCAGCCGTTTATTTTTGACCTTTTCTGGATCCCTAGAATCTTAGGGAACAATTTTAACCTCACGTTCATTGTTTACAGGAATTTAATACTATTTTAACAAAATTTGGTCAAGATCTGTCCATTCTTTTATTTCTTGCGTCTTGTAGGTCCCCAAGACCCTAAGGGACAATTTTAATCTGACGCACATTTTCTCAACATGTCAGTACTGTTTGAACATTTGGTCAAGATCCGCTTAGCCGTTTATTTTGGGCCTTTTTTGCGTCTCTAAAGCTTTAGAGCGTAATTTTAACCACATGTTAATTTTTTTCAGGATCTCAGTACTGTTTGAGCTAAATTTACTTAAGATCTGTCCAGTCACTTATTTTTGTCTTTTTTGGGTCCCTCGGACTCGTAGGGATCAATTTTGATATAACATTATTGATCTTAATGTTACTTGAGTAAAATTTTATGACAACCCATCCAACCATTTATTTGGAGCATTTTCAAGGGCCCAGGGTCCTATGAAACAATTTTAACCTTTTAAATGTAACCTATACGAGAACCGCCAATATTACTTATCTAGCAGGGAAAAAATTTTGAAATCTGTTGGGTAGTTCTCGAAATTACTTCAGTCGTACAAACCGACAAAGTCACAAACTTTACCTCTTTATATAATATTCGTAGTATATTTCACAAATTTGCTTTAAAAACTTTATGTAAAAGTTTATGAAGGTATTAGGTATTTTAATTTCTTTTTAAATATGCATAAATTCGGCTTCGAAATTAGGTCAGCTAGACACCTTTATTACTTACAGCCAATTCGGATTTTTGAGTTTTATTATCCATTCACTGCCTACTCGGCCTTGTTGAAATATACTTCATATACATTGTACATATATTGTTTAGCAGACCGTCACTGACATTAAATATTTATTATATAATTTACAAACTGGTTGGTATAACATGGAAATTTAAACATATTTAGAACGTGTTTCTGTATTGTAAGTGTAAACATGGAATTTTTTAATGTTTTAGTGTTTTTTGTAAATGGAAGAAAGGTAAATATTTTTTAATTTTTAATAGTTATGTATACTATAATAACAAACTTTAAGGCAATAATCAAATCACTTATTTAATAATAACGAATTATAACAATATTATTCGATTTATTCAATTAGTTATCTATAATAAAAATCGTATGAACAATTTCTTCTCCAACCATAGAACAAATTATTTAAAATTCTAAATAGATTTTCAAGGATATTAGTGAGTTGGATAAATATTAATAAAAAAAAAAAAAAAAAAAAATACATAATGAAATTCAGTACTAAATGATCAAATGTTGTGTATACGTACATAAAAGAATGGCAAAATATATTATTTGAATATTAGAAAAAATAATCTGAAAACAATTTATTTAAATGTTCATCCAAATATAATAGATATTTAAAAATACTTTATACGTATAACCAACAATAAGTAGAAATAATAACAATAATAATAATATTTAATATCTAATAATAATATACATTATGTATTCAGACTAACCGCGTATTATCTAACAAGTCTAACAATAAGCGAAATAGGAAAGGTTAGTTCGCAAATACATATAGACAGGGTTGGCATGTTTAAAACAAAGTGTTTTAAATCACATGTTTTAAACACTGTTTAAAACACAATCTAAATAAAACATGTTTGAAATTAAAGTGTTTTAAACGATGTTTTAAACTATGTTTAAAACAAATAAAAAACATTACGCATTAAACTAGGTTCTGAACAATCTTTAATTAAATTCTTTCGGTTAAGTTGTAAATTATATCTTTAGTAATTAATAATTAGGCAGTTCTATTCCAATATGCATCAGTAATAAAATAATAAAATCAAAATTAAATTTTTAATTAGGTTAAACTAAATTATTTAAGTATGTATTTTGTTGTTTTTTTTTCTTTCTTTTATGTTAAATACTAATTTGTATTAAGTATTTCTATTTAAATCTTGAAAAACAGCAACTAGCATTGCAGCTCTTTCTACTAAGGCTACAGTCGAATCCAACTGTGTTACTAAATCAAATGTTTTGGGGTCGATTTGTGACTTTAGTGATAGCATTAAGATAACAAGATAACAATAAGATTTTGAACTTCTTTGTACCGTAATTTAAAATCTTTTATTTCAGTATGTATCAAATTCAGTGTTGCCAGATTGACTCATCATTAGTCGAAAATCCCTCTAAAAAATGCATTTTAGGGAAGAACACCTCCAAAAAATAAAAAAAATTATTTAACGCACACGAAATACGTAAGCAGCGTCCGAGTAGCAAAAATAACCAATATTTAAAGTGGCCAACTTTTTGAAAAATGTCTTCAAAAATAATACAATTGACAAGCAAAAAAGAAAAAAATAATAATAATAATAATAATAATAATAAAATAAAATAAAATAATTTATAGCAAAATATAATTCTAATATTATTTCCAAGAAATTGTTTACTATATTTTTTTAAACAATAAAATTAGGATTGATTGTTGACTTTTGGCGTTGTCTTAAAATACAATACCACACACTTAAATAAATTTTAGTGCTTGATTTGAAACTGGTTTTTGAATTTGAGTATTTTTAAGCAGGATGGCAAATATATGTTTGAAATTTAATTAAACCTCCAAATTCCCCCTAGTTTGAAAATTTCCAGTCAAAAATCCCCCCAAAGAAATTATCCCCCCAAAATTCCCTCCAGCAATTTAAAAATTCTTTCTTAAATTTTGGAGAGAAAACCCCCAATCTAACAACACTGATCAAATTTTATAAAATTTCTTAGAAACGTCTTTTTTGTAGTCGTACACAGTACAAAATATTCAAATATTTCCATTTAATTCCACCTATTATAAATTAATAGTACATTATTTTATGCCCATTTATGCCAATGTCTGACAGCAAAAAGTCAGACATTTCGAGACAAAAAGTTTTTTCCATATGTTTTAATTAAAGGAATTAAACCTGTTTAAAACAAGTTTAAAATGTTTAAAACATATGTTTAAATTAAACTAATAAAAACATGATTTTAAACATAGGAACACTTGTTTAAAACATTTTGAACTGTTTGTTTTATAAATTTAAATAAAATACTGTTTTTTTCCATCCCTGCATATAGATTGTTTATTTTTACTTGGCGACTGGACTTTGAGCCTCACGCATATCTGTATATATGTGTTAGTGTGTATCAGCATAATATATGCGGCCCATACACGGTTCAACTTGTTGTACTACAAGCTGAACTGTTTGCGATACACTATTAAACTATTCATTCAACTTGTTGTCCAACTTCAGTTATTCACAATTTTTGAAAAAGAGAACTTCGTTAAAATTATAGATAAAATTCTTGCCTTAGCAGTAATTGCAGAAATTAGTGAAGAAGGAGTGAGTAAACGAAAAAAAAGAAAATGGAGAAGACTGGTTGAAAAAAAATTTTCTAATGAAAAACTATTAAAAAAAATTGGTGAATGTGAACCAGACGATTATAAAAATTATATGCGAATGAACGAAGAAATTTTTAATGATATTTTAGTAAAAATAATACCTTTAATAAACAAAGAAGATATGTTATGCGTGATGCAATTTCTGCAAAAACACGCTTGGGAATTACATTAAGGTTTCTTGCAACGGGAAATTCTTTTAAACATTTAAAATTTTCAAGTGCAATATCACCGCAAGCTATTGGAAATAACAAACAAAATCAAATATTTAAACTTTCCAATTGTTACCGCTGTAAATATTTTGTTGATTACACCCTTTACACCGTATATGTACTGGTTTTGTTGTTCAACTACCCCGCACACAGTACAACATGTTCATAGACCATTTGCTCCGCCCACATAAAGTCAAAATATTTTGATTTTACTTCAACCGTTTATGCAACCATCAAAATAGTTGACCAACTGCCCCACACACGATTCAACATATTGTACAACATTTTATCCTTTTAGCATTTTTAGCACAACATTTTAGCATTTTATCCTTAATTTTAACGAAGTTCTCTTTTTCAAAAATTGTGAATAACTGAAGTTGGACAACAAGTTGAATGAATAGTTTAATAGTGTATGGCAAACAGTTCAACTTGTAGTACAACAAGTTAAACCGTGTATGGGCCGCATAAAAACAAAACTAATGGTCCGATTTTTCTGATTTTTGTAAATGTTCGGTACTATGGGAAATAAGTTAAAAATAGTATATTAATATATGAGCTGGTAATGATACCTATTATCTTTGTATATTTAATATATAGTAGTATCACGTCAAGTTACTGATTGTTGTGTTAGATGGCATTAAATGTATTAAATTAACAAATTATGGCACCTATATTTATCTCCCATCTTTTGTCACATTAATTTATATATATATATATATATATATATATATATATATATATATATATATATATATATATATATATATATATATATATATATATATACACCTATATATAGCTTTTTATTTTGTTTGGAATATGAACACCTGGAATGGACACTATATTTCCTTCTCTGTTTTGCAGAACAGATTCATACGCTAAACACAATAAACAAAATATAAACCACAATCCTGTAATTTATTACTTATAGAATTTTTAAATAGGTAAGTATTTTCCTTAAAAATAAGTACTTACATAAGTACAATTGTACATTTATAAAGCATTTGTGTACACTATAAAAAAAAGGAGATTAAAAAATTTGCAAAATTTTTAATTGTAACAGATCAACATCAGAATATTCCCCCATCAAGTTGAAGCGAACCTTCTTATAGATTTCGGAATATTGATTATGAAAAAAAGAGTAAAAAAAGTTCTACCACGTTAGATTTTTTTATTTTGATTTTTATGTTTTTGCTGTATTTTTTGTGGAAAGTAAAGTAAGTCTGATGATAATGTATGTTTATTGTAATTAACAATATCAACTTAAAACAGAGTTTAATGTGTGTTTTATATGAGTCTAACATAAACGCTATAAATACGTGAATTCTTTATACAATTACATAAAATTATATTTCCAGTAGCTGAATAGGAAACAAAAACAATAAATTTACGTAAATTGCCTAAAAATAACTTAAAAATACCTACATTTACTTTTTTTCAGTTATACTAAGAATAAGGCCTGGGTAATGTGTAACAGCAAATGATGATGTTACAGTAAATTTTTAAAAATTTTTTAGCCATTTTAAAAATTACGTATTTTGTTACATTTTTTACAGTGTACTTATTTTTTCATAAAATTCACTAATTAGCCGAAAATTCGTTTTTTGGTAAGTTTTTTGCAGTCTCAGAAAATATAGGATTTTACAGAAAAAACGAATAACATAAGAACATTACGACAAAAAGTTTAATATACTTTACAGGATTTATAGCTCTTAAGTTAGTTAAGAAATTACAGTGTACTATTTGTTCAATGTTTATTGAAAATTCTCAAGAAAATAAAACTCGTAGAGATCAAATTTTAATTAATTTAAGAGAATATCGTCAAGGAACACTTACAATTCCAACAAAATTATTTGAAGATGAAGTTCGACAAATTTATAATCGTTTCAAATGTATATCAAATAAAATTCTACATAAAATAAACTTACTTAAAGTATTAACAGGTATTTTTGAAAAGAACAGCGTTAAAAATCTGAATTGTTTCCTTAACCATAAACATGAAATTTTAAAGTTTATAATCACAGAAAAAATAGAAGGAATACACCTATCTCTTTTCTGCAATCACTTATGGGCATTTATGTGCATCTTAGGCTACTTAGTCCTCATTCATTCGCCAGCACTCAATGGGTATGTTTCAATTGTTCTCATATTGTTACCTCTCTTATTAACACGGTATATGTACGTGGTATACGTACATCATACGTACCACCACCACGTACATATTATGTATATATGTATGCAAGACGCCCATACACACAAGATCCAACGGACTAACACACACAACTCCGAGTGCACATATATAACATAGTGGGGGTTTATTTTCTATCCTTTGTGGTTACGCTCGTTTCCCTAGTATATGTAGACATAGTAATGTTCGTTCTCTTTGTTCTCTGTTTATAATAGTGGGGTTAATTAAAATCAATTTAAAAAACAACAATAATATGCTATGTCAACCCAAAAAAATCAATTTTATTAAATAAATTCAAAATTCCATATTTATAATTAAGGGAACAGATAACAATTTCAATTTTTTTAAAACATTTACTAATTAAACTCTATTAATTAAAATTTTCATCCCTGCGAGTTTTATTTTTCATACTATCAAGGGGAGTATCAAACATGGGAATCACGGATTTGGGAGAAATTAATATATGTTGTGGAATATATTTCTCTGAGTATTGTAGAGATAATAATTTAGGCCAATGCGACTTTATTTAGAAATTAAACGCACGAAAAATTTCGAATAACATATCGTGTTTGATATGTATCAGTTAGTTGGTATTCTCTGCAACAAGGGCCGCTGGTGGTCTGGATAGTGTCTGCTGTCATGCATGTAATTTTTTTTTAATATACAGACGGAAAAGTTCTGTGTTCAAATCTATGCCTTTCCAACATAAATAATTCTCTTTTCAATTTTTTTTTTAACTTTTTCAATATTGTACAATGGGTCAATTAATTACATTGAGGATGCTATAATTTTTTTTAAAAGGAATTATAGTATTCTTTATTATAAATTATTTTTTATTATAAATTATTTATACTATTTTTAGACATTCTTCATTTTATCCTTATTTAAAGTAATGGCAATTGTAAATTCTTTTATAATAACGACATAAAAAAGAATGCCATATTTCCATTTAAAAAAAGAATTATAGCATGGTCAATGTAATTGACCATTGTACAATATTAAAAAAATTAAAAAAAAAAATTGAAAAGATAATTATTTATGTTGCAAAGGCATAGAATCGAACATAGAACCTTTCCGTCTGTATATTAAAAAAAGTTACATACATGACAGCAGACACTATCCACACCACCAGCGGCCCTTGTTGCAGACAATACCAACTAACTGATACATATCAAACATGATATGTTATTCGAAATTTTTCGTGCGTTTAATTTCTAAATAAAGTCGCATTGGCCTAAATTATTATCACTACAATACTCAGAGAAATATATTCCACAACATATATTAATTTCTCCCAAATCCGTGATTCCCATGTTTGATACTCCCCTTGTATATTCTAACTATGTTCCAATTTAATAACTTTTCGTATTAAAATTACATGTAAAAATTTTATATCGATTGCAAAATTGCAAAAAAAATTATGCATATGAATTTTAAATTTATATTTTTTCCGTAAAAAATACATCATTTGCATCTCCATTGTTGAAATGTTTATAATGTAAACATTTCTTTCTAAAAAAAATTCAATTCCTTAATAATCTTTAAAAATCCATTAAATATTATTTTTGTGAAATACCAATCCATATAAATAATAATAATAAAAATGAATAGGATGAATATGTATTATGTTTATGTATAATAAAAATAATATATGTAATTAATAAGTAGTTAAATATTGTTTGTATTATTTTCGTAAATCGTATGTGCAATCGTAGTGTTCAGTGTAAATTTTTCCTGTGTTTTTGAAAGGTGGACCTTAATATTGTAAATTTTTAATATTGATATTATGTTCTACTAGCAGACGAAATTTGATTTAAATCGGTGACGACCATACCTAGTGCCTAAACCTTTCCATGTGAGTGAGGTGAGTGAGTAATAGCCATTGCAGCGTATTCTGAAAATATTCCCGAAGTCAGAGCTTGTGCCGTCAACGTCACTGACCGATCTAGGATCGGGTATAATTTACAAAACAGAAACTAACAAAATGGCTCTTTAAAATATACCTCATTTCAGAGCCAAAATCGGGTATATTTTCAAGTACAAGAATACTACTATAAGAATTTGAATATATACCCGAAAATAAATTAGTGTAATCTTATACAATTACTAAACAAGGTATATTTTCAAACTTATTTCAACTGTAATTTACACTCGATCTTCAGCGTACCTCAATACGATACTTTTTATATAGGTACTATACTACTATATGCACATATGGTTTTGCACAATTTTTTGAAATAATTTTTGCTTCTTCTTATCTTAATTCTTAATTGTTAGCGTGTGAGTTAAACGTGCAAAATTTGTTTAAAATTGAATAATGATTAATAAAACAGATTTAGAAGTGTGTTTTTTTTTTTTTTTTACAAAAGCGTATGAATATAATATTATTTGAATTCGAATCCGCTGAAAAGTATTTGGTGCAATTAAGGTAGTAGTCTCGTAACTTGGATTGAAAAAATCGAAATTTTTTTTTTTTTGTTTAATTCGAAAATACAATATACTGAGAATATACTGTGAAAATTTTAGGCCGAAATTCAACGAAAACAAAACAAAACGAAAAATGTTTTAATCCGTTGCTATTTTATGAAAAAATGTAAAAAAAAAACCTATGCTTATAACGATAACTACAATTATGTACTTTAAAAATTTTTTTCTTCTTTTAATTTGAAATTATTCATCATTGCAATATCGTTGGTATAATTTGCAATTTTTTTAGGTGCAATTGCATTATTAAGATTGCAAATATTTAATATTTTTCTATAAAAATTTATGATTATGAACAAATGGATTCTCATTAAAGTCTAATTCGACCCTCATATATTTACTCACATTTGCAAAAAAAAATTCGTTAAAATTGTCAATTTTTTGCGGCGTCACAATGCTGTTTTGCCTTAACTACGTGATTGAACCATTTGTTTACCAATAAATTGAAAGTGGGTATGTTTTTCATACTATTCTTATTAAATATTGAGTTTGAAAATATACCCGAGATCAGTACTTTTAATGGGTATATTTTCAAGTATCGAACTATGCTTATTAAACATTGAATGTATATCTGAGTTCAGATACATTGAGCTCTGAATACGGGTATATTTTCCAAATACGCGCCATTGCAAGTGAGTAGAATACTGTTTTTTCTATGACATTTCCCCTTTTTGACTTGAATAAAAATGAATATAAACTTTAAATTAAAAGAATGTAATTGTTAAATCTTTAATTTCATTAAATGTCCGTATATGTATCTATGGAACAAAATAAATTATAGATTGCTTTGTTTACTTACACGTTACTACGCAACATATATGAAGTTAAAAGTAGATTTATTGTTCGTAAAACAAATGCCAGCCCATTGAGTAATGGTTGAGTAACGGTGATTTCATTGGTCAAAAGGTAAGGATCATTCCTTCACACCTTTGAATAATGCGTAACTATCTCAACAATTAATAAATATATAATAGACCGCGTGCCGATGAAGATAAGCAATGTATTAACCGTGGCCCCGGTAACGCGGAAATGGAAAATCGATTTTGTCGAAAGGACATTTTTGGGAATTTTTGATGTTTTCTTTTTACCCGCTATTGCATAAAATAAAAGAAATGGTATAATAATGCCCATCGAAAAAAATTGGCAGGAAGTTTCCACTGGCCGAAAGAGTGGAAATAAGGGTGTTAGCTAACAAAAATTTTTTTTAATTTTCCACGACTTTTTTTACCTGCTATTTTGTATTTCGGCTTGGAATATTATTTTAGACTGAAATTGAGAATGGGAGAAAGTTTCATTTGACCAATTTTCATCAATTTTATTTTATCTGCCGTTTTGTACCTAAGTTGGGGATATTGTCGAAATATCAGATTTAAAACGGTAGTAGATTCTATAGTAACGAACATTTGCAATTAAAAAAAAATACCCCTGTCGCAGCATCCTGCATAACATAGCGAATTTCCGTTTATAAAAGTTAGTTTTTCTTGGAAACTAGTTGTCATAGAATAATAGTTTAAATTGTCATAGAATAATAGTTTAAAGACCTTTTTTATGTGATTTTTTTCTCCTCTTTCCAATGGTGTAAAAAAATTTCACAAAAGTTTTTGAATAAGAGGAAATTTTGACAAAAAACTAATTTTTTTTCACGACAATTGCCGGAAAGACCATGTTCCGGGCATCGGACGTGTCTAGTTAACCAACTCGTCCAACGGTTTGGGACTTCCAATATTTTCACCAAATTTCATAAACGTAAGACATTTTGTTATTCAAAAACTTTTGTGAAATATATATATATATATATATATATATATATATATATATATATATATATATATATATATATATATATATATATATATATATGTATGTATATATATATATATATATATATATATATATATATGTATATATATATATATGTATATATATATATATATATATATATATATATATATATATATATATATATATATATATATATATAAATTTTAGTGAATATTATTTTCGGTTTCTAGGGACCTCAAAACAAATTTCTGCCATAGTCCCGGGCTCAAGTCGCGTCATGACAGTGGCTGTAATAGCTGAATTCCATTCTGGAAATTCGCTAAAAAGGAATGTAAAAATGACTCAGATTGAGCATTCAAAAATATTCCTTCTTATCTTAAAAGAATTTTTTTCTTATAGGTATTTGAAGATTTAAATATCGGTTAGTAATAACACCTAATGTTTTGTTCCCATATATAACACGTTTATAGTTTGTGGGTAATAAAGTTTTCTTTTAATATTTTAAATTTCAAATTTCATTTGAAAAGTGTGACTTAATTTGACTGAATATATGTACTCACAAGGAATTTCACGGGGGTGTACCCCTTCGATTTTGTTTATTCTTTGGTATGTTACAGAGTTTCGAAAAATAAGGGACCTCTATTTTTTTTAGCGGTGGTAAAACAGTTTGAAGGGGTGAAACCGCCTTTCAAAAATTGGGGTAGAAATTTAATTTTTCAAGTATTTCAAAAATGGTAAGAGAGCAAAAGTATAAATTGGCGAAATTACTCTTTTCTAAAGAGCTATCTACTGATATGCAATTTGTTTAAATTACGTCAACAGGGGTGGTTAAGGGTTAAAATTTAGAGGTTAATTTTGCGAAAAGAGTAAAAAATATAATATATTAAAATTTTGTTTACAGATTTCAAATGTACGTAAAAAAATCTAATTGACCTTGTTGGATTTACTCAATAAAAACACCGAAACCCTTTTATTGTAGTTTTATTTGAAAAATAAAAATCAGTTTACAACATGTGCATTTTAACCGGCAAAATTTCATTTATGTTCTTGCAACTAGATAGACGCAAGTGCTGCCATCAAGTGTTCATAGACACTACGCGGGAATGTTTAAAATAAATTAATAAATTTTAATCAATACTTTCAACACTCCCACTTTGATTAAATTATTTACAAGGATAATCCATTGATCTAATTGTATTAACGTAACTAATGATTTTACATTTCAAATTATTATTCTATTCCTTTAACAAAAATAAAAAAATGAGAGAATTTTTAAATAGAAATTTGAGCCGTATGACTTCTTTTAATGTTGTTTAATTTTCTGGATGTCCACCACCTGCAGCATTTCCCGTTGGCGTTCAAGAATGATCTTTGGCAGTGGTTTCGTCATTAAATCTGCTTGTTGTTTTTCAGTTGGAGTGTATTCCAAGATGAACTCTCCTGACTCGTATTTCTCACGGATGAAATGGTACCTTACATCTATATGCTTAGTCCTCTTGTGAAATTCTGGGTTTTTTATGAGACGAATTGCACTCTGGTTATCCATCAGTAACGTTGTTGTCATATTATTAGTGCCCAGAAGTGATGACATCAAGTTTTTTAACCACAAAATTTCTTTCACGGCGTGACTGGCAGCAAGGTATTCAGCTTCCGTAGTGGACAAGGCGACCACTTTCTGCTTCTGAGAACTCCAAGAAATGATGGAAGATCCCAGTTTCATGACGAATCCACTCGTTGATCTCCTTGTTTCCGTATCACCGGCATAATCCGCGTCACTGAATGCTTGAAGTTGCAAGTCGTTATCGGAAGTGAAGAGTAATCCGTGATGTGAAGTACCCTTTAGATACTTCAAAATGCGTTTGACTGAATTCCAATGAATTTTGCTAGGCTTCTCCAAGTATTGTCCGGCCCTATTCACTGCGTAGGTAATGTCAGGTCTTGTACCGATTGACAAATACATGAGACTCCCGACGGCTTCTCGATAAGGTGCGTTCACCAGGTCCTCTTTTTCTTTCTTGTGCACAGCAGCACACATCTGATGATGGCGATCGGTTGGAACTGACACCGGATTTGCATTTGTCATATTGAATCGGTCCAACACTTTCTTCAGGTACGCTTCTTGGTGAAGGAAAATAGATCCGTTCGGGAATTTTTCAATCTGAAGTCCTAGATAGAATTTAGCTTCGCCGAAGGTGATGCTAAACTCCTTCTTCAACTCGTTCAACAAAGATGTTGCCAATCCAGAGTTTTCACAGGCGATGAGTCCGTCATCAATGTATATGGCCAGTATCAACTGGTGCCCCCCTCTCGAGGTTGAAAACACGCAGGGATCCGCGTCAGATGCTGCCAAATTGTATTTGCTCAGAACATCCCTCAAACGTTGACTCCAGCACCTGGAGGCCTGTTTTAACCCGTAGATGCTTCTGTTAAGTTTGCAGACACGATCAGTCCCGTCCTCAAATCCTATGGGTTGTTTCATATAGATTTCTTCTTGCAGTTTACCATACAAAAAGGCCGATTTGATATCAGATTGATACAACTGCATTTTCTTTGAAGCTGAAACAGAAAGAATCGCTCGTATAGAGTCAAACCGAACCACAGGACTGAAAGTCTCAAAATAGTTGACCCCATGCTGTTGTCTAAAACCTCGAGCGACTAGTCGGGCTTTGTAGCGATTGATGCTTCCATCAGGATTTTCTTTGACCTTAAAGGTCCACTTGTTGTCTATAACTGGTTCTCCTTTTGGTAAGGTGGTCAAGCTCCAAGTGTGATTCTGCTGAAGAGATAAGATTTCCTCGTGCATGGCTTTTTTCCACTCCTTTGACTTTTCACAACTAAGGGCTTCCTCGTATGTACCAGGTTCGAGATGACTCATGACGAACGCTGACGAATCCGCAACGTCGGCATACCTGGCTGGTACGTTAAGTCCTGCTCGATTACGCAAATTGTACACTGCTGGTGGATTGGGTGCGTTGGCATCATCCTCGTCTTCAACATCTTCATTAACTGATTCCTCGGTTTCTTCCACTACCTCTTCTTCATCGTCTTCGTCAGTGTCTTCCCTTTCGTCTACTCTTTGTTCTACTGCTTCGAGATCTTTTGATGAGTATACTAAGTCCAGCTTGACATATTCTTCATCTTCCGGAACGATGTTGGGTGTGTAGAATCTCCCGGAGAATTTCACATCTCGAAAAACCTTAATTTGATCATCTACCGGAAACCAAATCCTATAGCCCTTGACGTCACTGTCGTAGCCGACAAAAAATCCTCGTTCTGCTTTTGGATCAAACTTTCTTCTTTTTTCTTTGGGTATGTGTACGAACACTTCTTCGCCAAAAATCCTTAGTGTCGTTGTGTCGCCTTCTTGTCCAAACCATAGTTCGTATGGGGAAATTCCTTTTTGACTGCTCGTCCCAGTTTTGTTTAACACGTGCACAGCGGTGTTGATGGCTTCTGCCCACAATTTTGTCGGAAGTTTCTTCGATTGTAACAAGGTTCTTGCTGCTTCAACTAGCGTCCTGTTATCACGTTCTGCGGCTCCATTCTGCTGTGGGCTATAAGCCACAGTTCTCTGATGTATTACACCGTATCTTGAAGTTAACTTTTCGACTTGTTGATTGATAAATTCGAGGCCATTATCAGTGCGCAAGGTCACCACTCCCTTTTCCAAATGTTTTTCTTCCTTCTTTAAAAAATCTTCAAGACAACTCGCGACCTCAGATTTCTGTTTCAAGAAATATACTCGTCTCCAGTGAGAGAAATCATCTTTTAACAAGAGAAAGTATCTCGATCCTCCGATGGATATCTCCGGCATGGGACCGCATACATCAGCATGTACAAGTTGTCCTATTTTGGAGCTCTTTGTCTTGGAACTTGGAAACGGCAGACGGTGCATTTTTCCCAGGGTGCAGGCGTCGCAAAAAATGTTGTTTTGGTCCTTAAAATCAATCTTCTTCGTTTTTAGGAACCTTCTGACGTGCTGGAGGTTCTGGTGAGCTAATTTTTCGTGCCATATTTGGAGTGGCTCGTTTATGGCTAAGTGGACCTCCTTCTTAACGGTGCATCTTTTTACTTGAAATTTCATACGATAAAGTTTATTTTGGCGCTCTCCCACTGCAACAATATTACCATCTCTGAGCAATTTACACGTAGAATTGTTTGATTCAAGTTGCAAGCCTTTATCGAGAGCAGCTCCAGCGGAGAAGAGGTTATATTTGATGTCTGGTAGGTACAGGACTTTTGCCAGATGTCTTTCAACCCATCTGTGCCCGTCAAATGTCGAAACATTAATGTCGCCTGAGCCATATGCAAAAATGTACTCACCGTTACCCATGCGGACCGACAATGGTTGTTTAAAGTCGACATAATTAACAAACCAGTCACGTCGATTGCACATGTGGTCACTTGCTCCAGAGTCTAGATACCAACCATCTTCTTCAGAGTCGGATCCGGTTATCGACGTCAACGATTCTCCGATGAGAGCGTCACCTTTAGCTTCATTTCTTGAGTTACTTGAATTTTTCTTCCTTTTGCTTCTACAATCTCTTGCCCAGTGACCAGACCTGTTACATTCATAGCATTTTCCGGGTCTTCGAATTGTCTCTGTGTCCCCACTATTACGCTGATTTCCTTTGTGTCTCATATTCTTCGAGTAATTTTTCTTTGCGGCAAGCGCACTCCCTTCTGATTTCTCCTGAGAGGTTACGCGCGTTTCTTCAATTGAGAGTCTAGCGATCAAGTTGGTTAAGTTTCTCTCGTCCACATGAGTTGATTCCCACGCACTGACAAAATGGTTGTACTGAGAAGGTAAGGTCATGAGGATTTTGGTCATGATCAAAGAATCAGGAATTTGTTCACCTAAATTCCGAAGTCGATGTGCCAGATCTTCCAGCTTGGAGATGTGGGTCACTATGTCATCAGCTGCATTTTTCGTCATTGAGTACCACTGTTGTTGTAGCATGTGCACACTGGCGTCGGATTTCTGCTCGTGAACAGAAATAAGTTTGTCCCACATCGCCTTTGATGACTCACAATTTATGATATGAAGCATTTGTTGTTCTGAAATTGTTGTGGCGATTACCTTCTGTGCGAAATTGTCGGCTTTCATCCATGCTGCAAACCGTGCGTCAAATGTTTGGCGTTGGGCATCATCCATCTCATTGTCAGGTTCAGGTTTCACTGTAACACCGGTAACTACGTCCCACGCATCATGCGAGTTCAATACAATTCGCACTTGAAACTTCCACAGCGACCAATTTTCACTGTTTTTCAGTCTGTTAATACGCACGAGATCGTTTTCCATCGTTTTGTTGGTTTATTTTCACTTTGCACTCAGGCCGGAATAACCTCAAAAACGTGTTCCGAATTTTGTTTTACTTTTACTGACCGAGTTAGATCCTTTTTTTTTAAACTTTTAAGGGTCGGTGATCCTGGGCCCATAACCTGTTGGATTTACTCAATAAAAACACCGAAACCCTTTTATTGTAGTTTTATTTGAAAAATAAAAATCAGTTTACAACATGTGCATTTTAACCGGCAAAATTTCATTTATGTTCTTGCAACTAGATAGACGCAAGTGCTGCCATCAAGTGTTCATAGACACTACGCGGGAATGTTTAAAATAAATTAATAAATTTTAATCAATACTTTCAACAGACCTGTTTTTGCTCAGTTTCCAAATATTAAGTCTAGGGATAGTTAACTAGTAGATAATTGTGTCAACCAAAGTGTACTGTTTGAGTTTATATAAGCATATTATATGCTTAATGAAATAAAATACTTTAATGCGGTATCTGTTTAAGAACTGGAATTATTAATCTGTTCCACTTTGATGCCCTTTTTTCTAATTTTACAATTGTTCGTTAGTGTAAGAGTTTCTACCATTTTAAATGTGTAATTTCGGCCGTATTCCCTTAATCCCATTAAGTACAAAACTGCAGGTAAAATAAAATCCATGAAAATTGGTCAATATCTTGCATCACGCACGGGACTGATTAATTTATTCACGTTTTTGCTTATTTTTCGAATGTTTCTTATTATGAAACCTCCTGTCATTTTCAATTTCAAATTAAAACAATATTTCAAACTGAAATGCAAAATGGTAGCTAAAAAAAAAAAATGCGAAAAATTTTAATTGTTCTTTTACAACCTTTCTTACACCTGCCACCGTTTTGGTCACATTCAAACCGGCTGCCAATTTCACATGTTTAACAATTGCTTATGAATTATATCATAAATAAAATAACTTTAGTTCATTAATTCTATGATTATATATAGATATCATGGCAGGTAAAAGAAAATCACGGAAAAGTCGTGAAAATTTTTGCAAAAATTTCCTGCGGAAAATCACACTTGGTAATGCTCAAACCACCTGCCATTTTATTTATCAAGAACTGATACCTTAACCTTCCCCTTTAAAATAAGCCATGGAAAATTGCAAAATTTCTTTGCAAGTTAACACTCTTATTTCCACTTTTTCGGCCAAAACTTCCTGCCAAACTTTTTCGATAGGCATTATTTTACCATTTCTTTCATTTTATGCAATGACAGGTAAAATGAAAACATCAAAAATTCCCAAAAATGGGCTTTCGAAAAAATCGATTTTCCATTTCCGCATTACCAGGGCCACGGTTAATACATTGCTTATCTTCATCGGCACACTATCTTCATCACAACCTTTCACCTGTCGCTGGCTCACGGTCTATAATGAGTGTGTTCTTCAACAGAAGTAGAAAAAAATTTAAAACTAACAATACTATGTAATATTATATACTCGATACCAATGTATGGGATTATATTATTACTTTCAGGTTGTCGAAAATAATACGAACCCGGAATGGACTCTTTTGTACTATTTGAGAAATAAGTGTATCCTTTTATACACGTTTCCAGAACCCTGTGGATCTCATAATCTTATATAACATAGCCTATATCAATCCGGAATAGTTTAGCATTCTAACTGTCATAACATTTTCAAAATTGGTTCTGTAGTTTATATTAAGTACCTTTTCGGTATCCAGAATCTTAAGGGATCTCATAATCTGATATAACCTAGCCTATATTAAACTGGAGGACTTTAGCTGTCTGATAATGAAAACATTTTTGAAATCGGTTGGGTAGCTTACTTTAGGTCGTTTTTGGACCGCCAGGATTCAAGGGACCTCATATAACAGTCTATGTTGATCTGGAATAGTTTAGCTGTCTAAAAGTAAAAAAATTTTCAAAATCGGTTGGGAGTCTACTTTATGGTTAAGTTTTCCTACTATATGTTTTCTTATACTTGTGCCTTTACTGAACTAAACGACGTCTTAATTTGTCCTTAACTAGAATAAATTAGTAAGTCTTAGCGGAACAAAGCTAGGATGCGGCGAAGGAGGTTGTGGAGCTTGTACTGTTATGGTTTCAAAATATGATCGCAATGAACAGAAAATCAAGTTAATATTTTTTTTCTTTTTTACTTCACATAATTTAATTGTTTTTATAGTTATTTATTTTTCTATATTTTAATTTAAATTGTAGACATTTTTCGGTGAATGCTTGTTTAGCGCCCCTCTGCAGTATGCATGGTTTAGCTGTCACAACAGTTGAAGGTATTGGCAATACGAAAACCAATCTTCATCCTGTTCAAGAACGAATTGCAAAATCTCACGGTTCACAATGTGGATTTTGTACACCCGGAATTGTTATGTCAATGTATACGTTACTTCGAAATTCTCCAAAGCCATCGCTAAATGATTTAGAAGCAACCCTTCAAGGGAATCTATGTCGCTGTACAGGCTATCGTCCAATAATAGATGGTTATAAAACCTTTACAGAGGACTGGGAAAATGAACAACGACGATATATGAATAATTATATAAATATAGAAGAAAGCTGTGGGCTTGGGAAACAATGTTGTAAAAATAAGAATCATGAGTCTAATTGTAATGGTAATCTTGACACTTATAGTGGCAATCGAACAGTATATAAAGAAAATACAACATTAGTTAATTCTAAGGAATTTGTACCTTACGACCCCACACAGGAACCAATCTTTCCACCAGAACTTCAACTTAACGATATATATGATACTCAATATTTAAAATTTATTGGCCCTCATGTCAGATGGTATAGACCACAAACATTAGAGCAGTTAGTAATGCTAAAATCAGAATATCCACAAGCAAAACTTGTCGTCGGAAATACAGAAGTGGGTATTGAGACTAAATTTAAACAGATCACATATCCTGTGCTCATATGTCCCAATTCAGTTATTGAATTGACCCAAATAGTTGAAACCGAAACAGGATTCGAATTTGGTGCAGCTGTAACATTAGACCGAATGGAGTCATTTTTAAAACAACAAATATATAAATTACCTGAATATAAAACTAGAATTTTTCGCGAAATAATAAAAATACTACATCTCTTTGCTGGTAAACAAATCAGAAATGTAGGTTCGTTAGGAGGAAATCTTATGACTGGAAGTCCGATTTCTGATTTAAATATAATTTTTCTAGCCATTAATTCAAAATTAGTATTGACCAGCTTAAATGGCAAACGTGAAGTAAAAGTAGATGAATATTTCTTTACTGGTTATCGTAAAAACATTGTTCGAAATGATGAAATCTTAGTATCAGTTCACATCCCATACTCAAAAGAAAATCAATATTTTTATGCGTCAAAGCAAGCAAAAAGAAAAGATGATGATATTGCAATTGTCAATATGGCACTATTTTTGGAATTAGAAAAAGAATCAAATCGCATATTAGACATTAAAATAAGTTATGGTGGAATGGCTCCTAGAACAGTATTAGCTCTAAAAACTTGCAAACGACTATTAAATAAAGAATGGAATGATAATATTTTGGATAATGTATTTGAAACATTATTAGAAGATTTACCTCTTGCATTAGATGCTCCTGGCGGAATGATAAGTTATAGAAAAGTGTTATCATTAAGTTTATTTTTTAAAGGATACTTATATATAAAAGATATGATGGAATCAAACAATCCTCTTAAAATTTATACACAAGAGTTGAATAACTCGTATGTCTTCAATCTTACTAAAAGTTCCCAACTTTTCTCCATTTCACCCAAAGGTAAACTATCAAATGATACTATTGGACAACCTATCGTTCATCTTTCTGGCTTTAAACAAGCTACAGGAGAAGCAATTTATTGTGATGACGTACCTAGGTATGAAAATGAATTGTATCTTTCTTTCGTTGTCAGCAAAAAAGCGCATGCTAAAATATTATCGATTGACGCATCAAAAATATTCACCCTTCCCGGTATTATAGGATTTCTATCAGCAAAAGACTTGGAAAACAAACAGAATTATTTTGGTGCAATTTTTAATGATCAAGAAGTGTTTGCACGTGATAAAGTTCAGTGTTATGGACAAATTATTGGTGCTATTGTAGGGGAAACAAAAGAAATCACTAAAAAAGCAGTAAATTTAGTAGATATTAAATATGAAGATATTAGCCCTGTTATTTTAACAATTGAAGAAGCAATTAAAACGAATTCATATTTTCCAAATTATCCAAAGGTGTTAAAATTTGGGAATTCGGAGGAAGCATTTAGACATGCTGATTATATTATTAAAAATAAATACGAAATTGGTGGGCAAGAACATTTTTATCTAGAAACACAATGTACAATTGCCATCCCGAAAGAAGATGATGAATTGGAAATAATTGCTTCAACTCAAGATCCTGCTGACACAAGTGTAAGTTTTATGACATGATGAGATCCTTATTCCTAACATACCTAACATGAGTGAAGCAAAGAATATAACTTAAGGATGTTTGGAAGGTACAATCGGAGACAAGAGTACATAAAATTAGAAATTCGTGAATAACTATGAAACTGTGCACTACCAAACTGTTACACAACCACCACTCGTGTACGACAAACACAATCAAACGCTGCATGTCTGTACACACCGAATGTTTGTTTTGTTATTGTCGTAGCACAGGTACATGCAGTAAACCAGCCACTGGCGCCTACATATTTTTTTTGCTTATTAAATTTAATAAAACTGAATTAACAAAAAACAAAAATTTAACGTTCTTACTATTGAAGGTCGGTTGAAAATTATTAAAAATACACCAGAAATCCAATGGTATGTAGTGGTCGGTGAAAATTTGAGGGGAAGTACGTAAAATCGGAAGATCAGGGGTGTCGGCAAACTTATGTGGGGTGTTTGTAAATATTATTTATCTGAATTTATTTAAAACAAAACTATTCTAAGAAACAATTTACAATCTAAAATTCGGTTGTATAGATAAACGAAATTAAATGTTATATTAAGGGGAGGTTTACTCGAGAGTCCTTAAAAATTATGTATTTTTCTAGAATTTTTTTCTCAAGAACGGAAGCAAATATCAATTTCAAATTTTGTTCACATATTTACTAAGTATTAAACCATACAAAAAAAAAATTTTCAAGGGAAAATATAAAAAATTGTCCGTTTTATAGATACTGCAGTGTGACGATCCGAAAATCCAATGCCTTGTTGGCGGACATCCTAGCGCCGGTAATAAACCACCGAAATCCAAAAACAAAAAAAAAATTATAAAATATATGAAGAGTACAGGCACCTCTACCTATAATATCAATAAATTGCTGAAAGAAAAAAAAATGGCGGATGTTTGAACTTTTGATTACGATTTTTATCTTATTTTTCGCTCTTTAAAGTAAACTTAAAAATAAAAAAAATATTGAAAGTGTATCGAACTTAGGTAGAGGTGCCGAAGAATTGAATTATCTTTAAAATAAAAAATTAAAAAAAGGATCCATCGAATAGTTTTTCAGTTATCGTGTCCGCCAGTTCCAAAAATGTAGTTCCGAGATATTATAAAATATATATATAAAGAAACGTATTTTCAAAATTTTATATTTAATACTCATTATTGCGTGAACTACGTTTTTTGAATTTTTTTTTTATAGAAAGCTGGATTCGGTTAATGTGCAAGAATCTTGTTTTTAAATTATTTTCAGTAAAATCACTTTGGGAACATATTCTACATATAATTTGCTATCAATTTCGGCAAAAAAAAATCGATTTTTTTTATCAAATCTCAAGTAAACCTTCCCTTAAGCAAAATCACTTTGGGAATATATTCTACACATAATTAGCTACCAATTTCTGCAAAAAAAAAAATCGATCTTTTTTAACGACTCTCAAGTAAATCTCCCCTTAATGAATAACGAAAAACCAACTTCATCATCGAATTTATCAGCGTAAAAGACGCCAAATAGTGAAAACTGATAAAAATTCTAGAATATTCTATTCGTCAACTAGCAGAGATATAAAAAAATAGACTTCACTATTGAATTGGTTACTAAAAATTAGATTAAGCAGCGCAATTTGACACAAATTCTAGAATGTTCTATTCCTAAACTAATAAAGATATTGAAAAACTGGTTGCACCATTTAATTGATCATCGGAAAGAAGACGAAATATCACAGTTTGATAAATGTTCTAGAATATTCTGTTCTGGCTGACGAATAGATCATCCTAGCATATTTGCAAAAATGGAACATTTAGTTTATATTAGTATAATTTTGATTGGATAATTAAATGGTGCAATCGACTTTTTAATATCTTTTCTAGTTGACAAATAGAATATTCTAGAACATTTGCCAAAATGTGCTATTTAGTCCCTTTTTAGGTGACCAATTTAATGACGACGTCTGGTTTTGGATATCTTTGCTAGTTGACGAATAGAATATTCCAGAACATTTGTCAAGATATGCTATTTGGCCTCTTTTTCAATGACCAATTAAATGCTGTAATTGCTTTTTCGATATCTTTGTTAGTTGACAAATAGAACATTCTAGAATTTTTGTCAAACTGTGCTGCTTAATCTCATTTTTAGTTACCAATTCAATAGTGAAGTCTGTTTTTAGTCGAATTTTTCCTTGAAAAAATTAGATTTATACAGTCTATACGACAAGAACGGCGAGAGGCGAGAGTAGGGGCGCTATCCGTTTCCGGACCCGTAGAACACGAATATGTAGAAACAAAATGTCTGATATATATATATATATATATATATATATATATATATATATATATATATATATATATATATATATATATTTTTTTTTTCCCACTACCTTTTAATATGTATAGGGCCCCCCTATGGAAGTTGAGAGCTCAAATTTGATAAATGGGGCTCATTCCGATGCACAACAATACTATCAAAGTGGGGTCAAATTTTGGATCCGACCCAACCTTTAAGTGGGTGGTGGGAGGCGGAAAAGCAATAAAAATTTTCCAAACCGGTTGGAAATAATGTTTCGGTCAATTATCTACAACATATCCAAAATTCAGTTTCCTAGAATGATTTGGAGGGAGTAAGGGGGAAAAAAACGATTTTCGCTTGATCTAACACACCCCCAGCCCTCCAGAATTAACGTAGAGGGTTGAAATTTGGTGTGTTGATAGAGTTCATACCTAGGTTGTGCTTTTTGAAGGTTTTAATATTTTACCCCCACCCCCCTCATTTTTAAGCTACAATTTCATGCTTTTTTGACGTTTTCAAAGTTTGTACCACTCGCACAGGTCACTCGAATAAACTTAGAGGGCTGAAATTTTGTATTCGGATTGAGTTAGTATCAAGGGGGTGCCTTTTGGGGGTCTCGACTTTTAACCCCTACCCCCACCATTTTTATACCCAAAAGAACATGATTTTTCTTGTTTTTCAACAGTTTCGTTCGGGTCAAAATCTCCCCAAATAAACCTAGAGGGCTGAAATTTTGTGTACAGGTTAAGCTAATAGCCAGACACTGTTTTGTGGGAGTCCACATTACTTCCCCCCCCCCACTTCTCCCATTTTTACATCGGAATTGAATGCTATTGTTAAATGTGTTTTAAATGCATTATTTTTATTCTAAATACAAGTAGGCGAATAGTAATTTTAAAAAATTTAAAAAAAAAGTGAATATAATAATTTTTTAACAAATGAAATACATACATATTAAGTAATTTAAAAATGTTATTAAAGTCATTGTTTATTTATAAATTAGGAATTTTGGATTTTTATTATTTATAAAATAGAAATTTTGGATTTTTTTGGAAAGAAAAAATACTTTCATAAAAGCCTTGCAGTTTACTATTTAAGTTCTTTTTTTAATATTTAAAAATAAAACACAAAGGCAATTGGCGAATAAGCATGGGTAGAAATGCCCTCGTACGAATTGTGTTGGCTTTTTCCCTGTTAACTGCTATCGGCACAAAATTGAAATTTACTGAAATTCAGCCCTTAAAAACTTAAAACCTTTTTTTAAAGCCCCGATCAACCGGACACTCATCATCAGTTTTGAAACCACCAAAATGACAAATCGCTTGTAGACTTTCAATTACATTTCGCTTGTAGACACTCAATACCGAAGATAAAAGGAAAAATTCGACTTCCGTGATGGGGCTCCGCTGCTCACGGCGTTTTTTTTTTGATATCTCTGCTAGTTGACGATTAGAATATTCTAGAATTTTACGTTACTCATTTTGCATATTACCTATGCAGACAGAATATGTGTATAATATTTGCAGTGAAATTTTGAAATTGTTAGAGGTTACAAGACCATTAGACAATATTACCTACGGTCCTGACCCTGGTTTGGTACATAAATTTTCACCAACACAGACAAACAGCAACGTATCTGTGAGAGAAAAACCCCACTAAATCGCTGACGTCACTACGTAAAATCGGAGTACGTACCATTGGATGTCCAATGTATTCATAAATTTCTTAAATGAGTAATCAAAATTTTACTTTTGCACCTATCTCATTATGAAACTATTATTTTAGTCCCGTCCTGTAACACTTTCATGGTGTCTACTGTATGAGGTAAATCAATAGTTATCTTTGCTAAATAATAGCTATCACTACAACTACTTGTACAATACGTAAAACTGTAGCTCTCAGCTGACTACAAGAGCTGAGTATATTCTGAGGATTTTTGGGAGGAATTTCAAAAAAGTATGAGACGATTGAAAATTTAGTAGAATGATCCTCAATAAATACTGAGGCACCTGTGAAAATTTCAAACCGATTCACTAAGCCGTTAAAAAGTTATTTAATCTATCCTGTCGTCGAATTTCCATAAGAGTACGTGTAAAATTAGTTTTTTTTCAATAACTTTTTAACGCCTTAGTGAATCGGTTTGAAATTTTCATAGGGACCTTAGTATTTAATGAGGAACATTCTACTGAATTTTCAATTGTCTTATACTTTTTTGAAATTCCTCCCAAAAATCCTTAAAATGAACTGAGCTCTTGTAGTCACCTGAGAGCTATAGTTTTATGTAATGTACAAGCAGTTGTAGTACAGCTGGATATATAACTATTTATTTACCTCAGAGTTTGTTATAGAACGCAATTATTCACGAATTTCTAATTTTATGTACTTTTATCTCCGATTATATCTCCCAAACATCCTTAAATCTAATTGAGCAACAAAATTTCAAACTACTCATTCATTAACCGTTCTTTGAACTTCTTTTCTTTAAGTATTTTACTTTCCACGCCATCAAAATTAGAGCACATCGTAGTGATCGTTCATAGATAAATAAAAAAAATTTTCAAGTAAATCAATGAATTTGCCATTCAGTAATTTTTTTACTGCTCAATAATTCTTTTGTTATTGATTTACCTTTTTTCTTGCTCAATATTTATTTTTTAGCATGCCAAATCGTATTCTTGTGCTAACTACATTTTGCTGGCAAGATAATTTAACTGCCGTTGAAATAATTCTCTCGTCGTTAAAATACTTTTAAGCTGATAAATTTTGCTGTTCAATAAACTAAATTGTTGCTCAAATAATTTATTCCCAAAAAATATTATTCATTTTATATTCATTTTATATTTATGCTAACACTCATTTTTTTACACCTAAGGTTCCAGGACTTTTAATAATCTGTAACCTTTTTGTCTTTTTTAATTTTTCTTTTAGAAACTCGTTGCCAAAATGTTGGGGATACCTATAAACCGTGTGGTAACAAAAGTAAAAAGAATTGGTGGAGGTTTTGGTGGAAAAGAAACTGCGACGTTCATAATTACATTACCCGTTGCTTTAGCTGCCCATAAGTTTAAGAGGCCAGTACGATGTATGTTAGATCGAGATGAAGATATTTTAATGACTGGTGGCAGACATCCGGCTTATTTTGATTATCAAGTTGGATTTACTAAGAGTGGAAAACTTGTAGCAATTGATGTGAAAATATATTTAAATGCAGGATATAATTATGATTTGTCACCAGCGGTTAGCGTTGATTTCTAATTTATTATAATTTCCAGATACAACAAGAGAATGTTCAATTTAAAAAAAAAAACTATTTGATTGTAGGTTCTAGACCGAGCAATGTTTCATATTCAAAATGTTTACAAAATTGATAATATCACCGTGACAGGATATTTGTGCAAAACAAATTTGCCCTCTCAAACAGCCTTTCGCGGTTTTGGAGTACCTCAAGCATTGCTTCCTGCAGAAACAATGATACGTGAAATTGCTGAATATCTTGATAAAGATACTGTAGAAATCATGAAATTAAACTTATATCAGGAAAACGATATACTACCGCACAGTCAAAAATTGGAATATTGTAATCTTCAAAGATGTGTTGACGAATGTCTTAATAACTCACAATTTTATAAACGAAAGGAAGAGATTAAAATTTTTAATAGGTATGTGTATGTTGTTAGGACTTACATACTTTAATGTTTAGATTCAAAGTGCTAACAAGGAGATGTACCCAAAGTGAAATTCAAAATTTTGATGAAATTTTCTGGTGTGTAGAAAAGGCAAAAATAAAGGGACCCATATTTTTTTATCGGGTATTTTCCACTTTTATGGGAGTTCAAATCGTATTTATTAAAATATTTCGTTTATTTAATTTTTTTTTAAATTTACTTTTTAGCCAAAATAAATTTAAAAAGCGTGGCATCAGTTTTGTACCAACTATGTTTGGAGTATGTTTTGATGTTTTATTTATGAACCAAGCTGGAGCGTTAATACATGTCTACGTGGATGGTTCTGTTCTACTGACCCACGGTGGCGTTGAAATGGGCCAAGGGTTACATACGAAAATGATACAAGTTGCAAGTAAAGTATTAAATATACCAATATCAAAAATACATACAACGGAAGTTTCAACTGATAAAGTACCAAACACGATTGCAACTGCCGCCAGCTCAAGCTCAGATTTAAATGGAGTTGCAGTTTTGGTATGTTATTTTTTTAGTGTGCAGTAAACTTGTTTCTTCAAAACGGAACATCTATTTCAGAATGCTTGTAATACAATACTGGAGAGATTGAAACCATACCGAGAATCAAATCCAAAAGCTTGCTGGGAAGATTGGGTTTCAGCTGCATATTTTGATCGTGTAAGTTTATCGGCCACCGGATTTTACCGTACCCCCGATATCACAGGCTTCAATTGGGAAACGGGTACTGGTCGAATATACAATTATTATAGTTTTGGTGCTGGTTGTTCGGAAGTGGAAATTGATTGCTTAACCGGTGATCATAAAGTCTTACGAACGGATATTGTAATGGATGTTGGTGAAAGTTTAAATCCAGCAATCGATATTGGACAAATTGAAGGTGCGTTTATGCAGGGATATGGATTGTATGTTTTGGAGGAAGTTCTCTATATGCCGTCTGGTGACATGTTTACAAAAGGACCAAGTACTTATAAAATTCCTTCGTTTTCAAATGTGCCGCATGAGTTTAATGTTTCAATATTAAAAGGTGCTCCAAATCCAAGAGCTATTTATTCTTCAAAGGTATATCAACATAAAAATGAAATGATGATTGGTACTTATTCTCAGTTTTTTCGTTAGGCTGTTGGAGAGCCACCTCTTGGACTTTCAATATCAGTTCTCTTCGCCATTCGAGAAGCAATCAAAGCTAAACGAAAAGAATGTAATATCGATGATCCATTCGTCTTAAATGCACCAGCAACGCCAGAGAAAATTAGATTGGCTTGTATTGATGAAATATTACTGAAGATAAAGTAATTTTTATGCAAAAAACTAACTACAGGAAAAAACAATTTTTTCTGATGGAAAGTTGTTGGGAAATAAAAAACAAAAAGCTTCATACAAAGCAATATTTTTAAGAATTGAGTTTAACATACAGTAACGTAAAAAAAATATCTTTATGATGTTTTAAAATTTAAAAGAATTTAAAATTAACTGAATTTATACTCCTGTTATATTTTACCTCTTACTAGGCTGTTTGAAAAGTTCGCGGCCTAAGCAATAAAAACACATTTTTTTAAGCAAATTAAGTTTTATTCTTCAACAAAGTCTCCTTTTAGCTCGATACAACGATTAAAGCGGTTCTCAATCAATTCGATGCCCTTTTTATAGTAGCTGGCGTCAAGTCCCTCGAAATACGACTTAGTTTCAGCGATTACTTCATCATTTGAATAAAATCTCCTTCCAGCGAGCCAACGCTTGAGGTTTGGGAAGAGATAATAGTCGCACGGGGCTATATCTGGACTATACGGGGGGTGCGCGAGGATTTCATAGCCCAATTCGATCAATTTGGTCATGGTTTTCACTGCCTTGTGTGCTGGTGCGTTGTCCTGATGAAATAGGATCTTTTTTTTGCAAATGAGGGCGTTTGCGCTTGATAGCGGCATCAAATCGATCCAATAAATCACAATAATATTGAGCGTTTATTGTTTTACCATGTTGTAAGTAGTCGATGTGAATTATGCCGCGCGAATCCCAAAAAACTGTCGCCAGCACCTTGCCAGCCGATTGTTGCGATTTTGGACGCTTTGGTGCACTTCCACCTTTTTTAATCCATTGTTTTGACTGTTGCGACGTCTCGGGAGTATAATAATGTATCCATGTTTCATCAACGGTCACGAATCGACGAAAGAACTCAGTTTTATTACGTCGCATAATGCCCAAATTTTGTTCAGCAACAGCGACTCGTTCAAATTTTTGCGAAGCAGTCAACATACGCGGCACCCAACGCGCGCACAGTTTTTTCATATTCAAATGATGGTGTAAAATGTTGAATACACGTTCACATGATATGTTTACGATATCAGCTATCTCACGAATTTTTATTTTTCGATCATCGACCACAAGCAATTCGATTTTTTCGATTATTTCGGGTGTGGTGACGTCTGACGGCCTTCCCGAGCGTGGTGCATCAATCGTGCCCATATGACCCATACGAAATTGTTTCATCCACTTCTTAACCATTGTATTCGATGGAGCAGATTCACCGTAATATTTGTCAAGCTTTTCCTTCGTTTCTTTTGCCGTTTTTCCTCTCAAATAATAATGTTTAATGAGCACACGAAATTCGTTTGTATCCATTTTTCTCACGTACACGCAGATGATGCACTTTATACAGCTGTAAAAACCAAACTGATTGACAGATGTTTATAAAAATTAATATGTGGTCTTTTGAAGGTTAGCACTTGTCAAGAATGGCATGGATTCGATACCTGTGACACCATCTATGTGTTAGGCCGCGAACTTTTCAAACAGCCTATATTATATCAGATAACAACGGTAATAACTAGTAGGGATGTTATGGATATCAGCAACCGTAACCGAAACTACTGGATATCCGAAATAATTATAAATATCCGAAACCGAAACCGTATCCGAAATAAAAATTTCGGATTTGTTTCGAATAATTGCAGACAACTACTGTTGGAAAACTGAGTTTAAATCGAAAAAAATTTTTACTGCATGTATTTCTTTTGATTTTCGTTGATTCATGTTTAGCGTTCACTTTTTTTGGTGCAACTTTCCTCTTTCATCTAAAAAAAAGTAATTATCCGTATCCGAAACATTATCCGTTATTTTTATATATCCGTAATCGAAACGGAAACTGTAAAAAATATTTCTGAATATACGTATCCAAAATTTCATATTCATAACATCCCTAATAACTAGCGGTCCGTCCTAACTTCCCTCAGGTGTCTGTTTTAATTTCATTTTGGTGTTTTGTATAATTTCCTCCAACGGAATACATTTATATAATATTGTACCTATAGCTCTGACCCGCAGTTTGACCTGCATAAAATTATCAGACTTATAGGTCTAATTATTTTTAAGTCAGATATCCCAAAATTCTGTGCCAAATAAATTATTTATAGTGATTGGCTTCGCTTGTCAAATAACTCTTAAATAGAGTTTTTTTTCCCATTCCCATTCATTCAAAAAATTAATTTTCCACTACCACCGGCCTTGCAATCCTGAGAAAAATTTCAAATCCCGCTTAATCTCACTCCCGTCCGTTTTATCAATTCTAATCCCTTTCCCGGTTTTTTCTCTGAGTCCCGAAATAAAATTAAATTATTTTCAATGTCTCTTCCATTCGCTTCCGATTCCGTAAAAAAATTCTTTATTTCCCCCGTTTAAATGACGCCTTCCGGACCCGACCAGATCCATTACTTTCCTTCACGCAGCACATAAGTATAGTTTCTGCGGGTAATCATAAATCAGAAAATCAAACCTAGTTTTAAACAAAACGAATTTTCTGGGTCACTAAACCTAAAATTACACCAGTTTAGATTAAAACTAAAAAACTGTAAATTTTTGAAAAAAAATGCCGTTTTTTGCTTTTGTGCCTTAAAAGGGGTGAAAGGGGGTAAAAGGGGATTGAAATTTAAAAGGGGGTGAATTTAGGCATTAGGCTTAGTGACCCAGAAAAATTTTAACGCTTTCGGCGCAGCCTCATTTGTTATAAGTATTAACCCTAGAATCATACGTACTCGTCAAATTGACGAACGAACTTCTCTACCTGCTCCAATACTACAACTTGTCGTTGCCTGCTTACTGTAAAACTTCTCTTATCTAATTTATTTGTTATTATAACACAGAAGACGTATCAATTTTGTTTATAGTTGCTGTCGTTTTGTTTCTATTAAAATAGTGTGCGTCAATTTGACGACGATGTATGATTAACGTATGTTTTTTTAAAGATTTTGTACTTCACATATAAAAGATTTCCTAATTTTTCTAAAATTTATTAAAGATATGGATGTTGTAATTGATTAATTCAATGATAATGATAATGTGAAAGATGATGACAGCTGTTTGACTTATAGAGACGACATAATACTGAAGTTTTAATATATTAAATCGAAAGTCAAAGAATGCGTTTCAAGTGACTTAATAAAAGATTAATAATTTATTTTGTGGAAAATATTTTAATGTTTATTATTTTTTGAGATTTTATTCGAAAAAATACTAAAAATTTTAAAAAATTTACAAATGTGCCTAATCAGGAAATAACTACATATCTACGAGAATATTTGTGGCCGAGAAATTTCACATTCTGTAAAGTCACACATGTCCACCGACTCATAATAGTTCATAAATTAATAATTTGAAAGACATGTCTTATGATACAATTGATGTAGTTATCTGTTTCTTAATTTTTATAATAAAAATATGTTTTGATAAAAAGATTAAAAAAATTAATAAATATTTATATTAAAAGATTTTTCCAAATACAATTTTTTTAAATATTTTGTTCGCTTTTGTAGCATTGTTATGTAAAAAAATATTTTTTGCAAATAAACTAAAATTCTCCGTAAAAAGTCCATTCGTCAAATTGACGCCGATGTATGATTAATGTTTCTCGTAGACCAACGTATGATACTAGGGTTAAAAATGTACGGGCTACAGCATGTGCACCGTTTCTGAAAATGTAGTTTTAATAAAATACGTTTGAAGTTTTATATCCCAATAAAATGGGAAAAAAACGTCACCTTATAAAATACGTTTCTTTAGGTAAACCCATGACTATTTTGTTAATTTTTTTTTACAATTAATAAACAAATATTCAGTTATTATTTTGTGATTTTTAATTTACCTCTATTTGCTTTACTAAAATTGCCATAAGTTTTTAAATGTTAGGTAGATTTCCTTTACGGCTACATGTTATACCTGATACAGCTTCTGGTTTCACTGTCAGAGGCGCGCGTTTTTTTATTTTTTTTGCATTACCAATAAATAATTCATATTAATAATTTAGGCTGTTCTAATCAACCTCTTACTATTTTTAAATACACTACTACATCACTAATTAGACCCTTTACTAGTTGTACTTGCGTGGGAATTTTTTATATAAACAATAACATGTTTACAATATTTTTAAACAAAAGTCTACAGAAATATATTATACAAGCTGCGTTTTGCAAATGCTTATAGTCTGGTTGGCAAATATTATTTATCTGAATTTATTTAAAGCAAAATTATCTTAAGAGACAATTTACATCTAAGATTCGGTTGTGGTAGACAAAGGAAATCGAATGTTATACTAATGAATATAAGTGACGACTTTTAGAAAACTAGTAAAGGTGTCGAAAAATCAACTTCGCTATCGCATTCATCAGCGTAAAAGACGCCAAATAACAGAAGCGGACAAAAATTCTAGAATATTCTACTCGTGAACTAACAGAGATACCAAAAAACAAACTTCACTATTGAATTGGGCACTAAAAATGAGATTAAGCAACGCAATTTGACAAAAATTCTAAAATTTTCTATTCATCAACTAACAAAGATATCGAAAAATCGATTGCACCATTTAATTAGTCATCAAATAAAAGATGAAATATCATATTTTGATAAATGTTCTAGAATATTCTATTCGTCAAATAGCAAGAATTGTTTGTCAAAATGGGACAATTCGTTTACATTGGTTTAATTTTGGTTAGAGAATTAAGTGGTGCAATCGATTTTCCAATATCTTTGCTAGTTGACAAATAGAATATTCTAGAAATCTAGAACATTTATCAAAATGTGCTATTTGGTCTCTTTTTTGGTAGTCAATGCAATGGTGATGTCTGTTTTTAGATATCTTTGCTAGCTGATGAATAGAATATTTCAGAACATTTGTTAAAATGTGTAATTTGGCCTCTTTTTCATTGGACAATTAAATGTTACAATTTATTTTTCGATATCTTTGTTAGTTGACAAATAGAACATTCTAGAATTTTTGTCAACCCACACTGTTTAATTTCATTTTTAGTGACCAATTCAATGGTGAAGTCTGTTCTTTGATATCTCTACTAGTTAACGATTAGAATATTCTAGAATTTTACGTTACTCATTTTGCATTTGCATTTTATATATTACGTATAGTACAAAATATGTGCATACATAGCTGCAGTGAAATTATAAAATTTTTTATATTTCCTCTATGCAGTTGAAAATGTATATTTTAAACCTACTTCTGGGCATCCGACGTGTCTGGCTAACGAACTTAGCCGAGCCAATCTAGTTTTCAGTACGCACACAAAATTTCATAAGCATTCAAAGTTTCTTTTGAGAGTTATCGCGCGGATACATAAATAAATATATATATATATATATATATATATATATATATATATATATATATATATATATATATATATATATATATATATACAGGGTGTAAAGTAAATAACTCTCTTCCTTTTAACAGATGGTTTATCTCGGTGTATAATTGCCGGAGACATAAATTTTTTTTCGGAATTCGCTATCTGAAAAAATCGCATCCCAGCCAACTCATCGTTTAATATAAATTTCCCTGAATACGCCTCTGACCAAACTAAAATTATTCGCACCCTGTATAATAAAAATTTTTTTTAAAAATAAACAAAAAAATTTTTTTATTTTACTATAATATGTAAACATGTGTTCACTGTCGAACTTATAAGTACTATATTGTACACAGAAAAGCGAACAGTTTTTCATAAATTTTGATTAAAATAAGTTTATGAATTATTTTTTTAGTTTTTAAAATTTTTTAGTTTTTTATATCACAGTGCATTATGAATACTGCAAAAACCATAACTCTGATATCAATATTTGCATTGCACATTATTAATTTAGTAACAAATTACATTAAAAACTACACTTATAAATTACCAAACAAATAAAAAGAGAACAGAACAGAACAATGAAAAAAATACACAAGAAAAATTTCCATGAGTTGTAATTTTTCAAAAATTAAAAACATTTTCTTTTAACTATCATAAAACATGAATTTCTAATTGTTGATACATTGGTACACAACTTCTTCACTATCTATAAAAACTAAATACCCGTTTTATGTATTGGTATGTACATATGTCAAATCTGTACAATGTGTTCCATATTCGATAGTTTTGCAGCTAAAGTACATAAGAGAAAAACAGAAATTAATAACAATGTTTGATAACGACTTATTTTTTCTTCTCTCAATTTTCTCACTAAGATCAAAAATTAATTTTTAAACGATTTTAAATATAATCTATTTCACTTAAATTTAAACATTAGTCATCACTTACGAGTTTGAGTAATTCCCGTTTTCTTAGCTTTATCTTTTTCATTGTTTCAAATGCGTAAATTTTAAATTTGCAGTTTGTTTTTAGAAAAGAATAGAAGATTGATTTGTTTCGAATATAAGAATTATTTAATTTTTTAACGACAACTCATGATCAATTGTATTTGAAAAGGGGTATAGTTAAAAGTTTGTAAAGAAAAACAGATGTGACGAAAGGCCAATTATATTACAAACAAAAATGTATTTCAATTATCTAAAAGAAAATTTTTTATTCATAATTAAGTAACTTTAGAGGAAAACTCTAACGGAAAATGCGAAAGTATCTGCATCAGTTATCATTATCGTAAAATTTTAAATGTCCACATGAAAGTCACCGCTATAAATTTTTTACCAAATTTATTCTTTTATTTCAGCAACACTTTGAAGTACCAATTTACCTGCAACCCGACCTAAGCGAACTCAAGTTTCAGTAGACAAACAGACATCGCATACTTACAAACACACAGACATCCATATCATCGTCACACGCTTAGACAAAAATTTTTTAAATAAATAAACAACTATAGCATTGATAGCACACACATACAATCTCCATATTCATATACAACACTTATTAAAAGAGTTGTCCAAGTGCGTTTTATACACACATTAAGCAAGGCTTCTGATTTATTTGCATTTTTGTAGTTTCCGAATAAAATAGGTGGCATTATATTATTTTGTACAGTTTACTATGAAAATAAATAAATATATTCGACAATCACAATGTTATTTCTGTTTGTGTTATTTAAGGGTCAATTAAGTAGTAATTTGATTCCTTACAAATCACATAGACTTTGAAACACAATATTTCTGAAACGAGATGTAAAGAATAAAAGTTGTTAAAAGAACTTTAACTTTAAAAGATTTTTCTAATGATAATCTGCAAACAGTATACGTAGAATTATTTTTCAACATTTCTCTTAATAATTTTGATTTGAATTTTTGGAAATGTTAACAAATATCAGAATATACTTTAACGTAAAATTGACGGTTAGTTGAGATATCTATCTGTAGCATGTATTATATTTGCAAAATTTCGTGTTCCAAAGGCGTAAAATTTCTGAAAATGTTACAACCCAGTCACATTAAAAAAATTACAACAGCTTCTAGAGTTCTTCGGAACCCTAAAAAAAAAGACTGAAATATGTAATACATATGTATGTGTGTGAGTGGTACTGTGTGTATGTCCATATACATATTGATATTATATTCTATTTGCACATAATATGTACACAAAACTTATAGCCGGAGAGCCCACCGTATGCAAAACGTATGTATAAGATAGATGAACGATTTTTTGTAAGTAGCGCTAAAGGGAGCTTTCTTTAGAATTACAAAATTTTGCCCGCATGATAAAAATATGATGTCAGTTCCGGTTATGGGTTTGTCATGTCATCAAATACATTGATAATATTTACACCAAAACGAAGGTTTCGAAGTCCAAAATAAAAAGATTGAGTGCTGCCAGGCCTTAGTAATTCGCAACAATGAGGCTGTTTTCACTGAAAAAAAAACCTTTCAATGAAGGCAGCCATATTTTTACGAATTTTTAAGATCTGGCAGCTTTCATTTTTGTGTAAATATCATCAATGTATTTGATGACGTAACAAAACCATAACCGGAAGTGACGTCATATTTTTATCATGCGGGCAAAATTTAGGTCTGGGGTAGTACTACTTAGAGTCCCTATAATAAATAGAGTCGTGACATGTCATCCATTTTGTATCCAAAACAGAGCGGGAAGCTTCAAAATTAATTATCACATGTTTGAGTAAATATTTTTGAGTACATAATTATTGTTAATAAGTTATGAATTAATGAACAATTAAAAATTTTTAATTTAATTATTCTTTCTAAGTTAAACTAAATGGTTTTTGTTAACATTTAATTTATTTCCAATGTATTTTACGAAAACATTGGATACAAAATGCCGGAACCAATCAGCGTTCAGCACACATGTCACGACTCTATTTATTATAGGGACTCTAGTACTACCTACAAAAAATACATAGGTATCTTATCATAGGTTTTGCATACGGTGGGCTCTTGGACCATTAGTTATTTTTTAAAAAAGATATTTTCAAGTTATTTATTAGGTACCTGTCATTTGGATATTTATACATATACTGTTCTGAAAATTTATTATTTATTAAAAACACTAGTAACCTATTTATACATATTTGTCACATGGATACGACTGATATTATCATTTTATCAATAATAAAACAGTACATTTTTCACTTCGAAAATAACCATATTTTCAACAATAGAAGTACTGGATTTTCTTTAAATCAAAGTATTAAAATTAAAAGTATTTGTATGTGCATGAATAATAAACCGATTGTATATTTTAGAAATGTTTTAAATTTAATTGTTGTGTCATAATTCGTAAAAAACTAAATTTTATAGTGAAAAAAATATTTTCATGTCACCAGTCCCATGATTAGAAAAGCGCCCTTAACCATTAAACCATCTTTATTCTGAGGGGTGTTTAGTTTTAATTTTGTTCTGAACTACGCCAATGTTAGAGGCAGCCCTGAATGTGTTAAATGTGTCAAAGAATTGGATTAAAGTTGACAGTCAGTGATTACTAAAATCGATTGCAGGTGTTTGTTAAATTTCCAAATAATTTAATGAGATTTGACGAAATCCATCTTTTTGAAATATGACGTAGATTGTTTCATTAAAAATCATGTTCAAATTTTTATGGACACTGCTGTATAGCTATTTTAAAAAGATTCCGTAAACAAGCAGGTAAAAATATTTTGTTGACAAAAAAATTTACGTTCCAAAAAGCAAAGGAAAAAAATGATAAGTAATCAGAGCCTGATTAAGTTTTTTTTTCTAGGGGCCATTTTTTAACACGTTTTTGACAATCGAAAATTTCTGAAATGAAACTTGATCGGTACAATTTAACTAGCAAAACTTAATTAGTAAATTGAGACCTTTCTCCCCTATTTTTTCGGAGAGTTATATATTTTACACCCTGTATATATATATATATATATATATATATATATATATATATATATATATATATATATATATATATATATATATATATATATATATATATATATATATGTGTATATATATATGTATATGTATAAATTTTAGTGAATATCATTTTCGAATTCTAGGTACCTCAAAACATATTTCTGTTATGGTCCCGGTTTTAGGTCGCGTCATGACACCGGCTGTAATAGCTGAATTTCGAGTTTTCGAAATTCGCTAAAAGTGTAGCTCACTTGGAGTCATTTGTTGGTCTGTCACAGCTTAAGGCATTTAGTCAGTCGGTGTCGGTCACCGAATACACTATGATTGTTATGTATTGTAAGACTATTATTGCTTGAGCTGCACGTTGCTCTGTCCGATAATACGTGTTTTGTAGTTGTGTGTGTGAATACTGTGGCGGCCAGCTTTCACTGCGTGTTAATAAAGGCAATCGACTTTACATCTATGTTGTGAGCACTGCCTATAAATTGTTTTAGTTCTTCTATATCGACCATGGCGCCATCCCTTCTATTCTAACGAGTACTAACTAATTTCAAACAGTACATTGCTAGCACGCGAAGCTACTGATGACGAATGAGAACACGCCTGAATCGTCACCGCTCGTGCACTACATAGGAGTGGGATCAGGCGGGCTTGGTTTGGCGTGGTGGTTGTCGTTGGCAGTGTGAGCAATTAATCGGGTTTGAGTCATGGAACAAGCTGGTTGTTTTTTTAAACTTGTATCCGAAGATAAGATGTGTCGGATCCGATTCATTTAACTTGCTTTTCATTTTTATTTCGTTTCAATATTTTTTTTTAGCGAATTTCCAAAACTGGAAATTCAGCTATTACAGCAGGTGTCATGACACGACCTAAGCCTGGGACTATGGTAGAAATTTGTTTTGAGGTTCCTAGAACCCGAAAATAACATTCACTAATATATATATATATATATATATATATATATATATATATATATATATATATATATATATATATATATGTATATATATATATATATATATATATATATATATATATATATATATATATATGTATATATATATATATATATATATATATATATATATAGTGTGAGAATAGTATACTTATTTGTTGATAAAAATTATTCAATAAAGCAACAGAAACAAAAAATAAAAAAATAAAAATTTTTATCTAAAGTTTTTTTTTTAAATTTTACAACTTCCGCGCTTAAAAATGATTTATTTAAGTGAATTTTGATGAGTTTAAGAGCGCCTAGGTCAAACAAGCCTGATAATTACGGAAAGTAGCAAGCGGTAATTGTATTTATGCTACATAGATGGCTTTACCGTACAGGTTTACCTAGAGTCCCTATAATAAATAGAGTCGTGACAAGTCATCCATTTTCTTTCCAAAACAGAGCGGGAAGCTTCGAAATTAATTATCACATGTTTGTGTAAATATTTTTGAGTACTTAACTATTGTTAATAGGTTATGAATTTATGAACAATTAAAAAAATTTAATTTAGTTATTCTTTCTGCGTTAAACTAAATGGTTTTTGTTAAATATTTTTTAACTTATTTTCAATTTATTTTACCCAACGTTAGACAGAAAATGCCGGAACCAATCTGTGTTCATTATACATGTCATGACTCTATTTATTATAGAGACTCTATTTTAGCATAAATGTAAAAATGGCCAAATTAGAAATTTAGAATTTCAGCTATTTAACTTGGCAAATTTTAGTAATTTTTATTCAATTTTTGGTATTCTTCTGAAATGTAATTAAATCAAGTAAGTATTTCGTATTATGTAATTATTAAAAATAAGTATAATTTTAAATGGAAATTATTTTATAGGTTAAATAAAAATGACAGAAAAGTCCAGTTCGGAAACGAGAATACAATTTAGTTAGGAATTTAGAAATTTTGAATGCCTGTGGAATACAAAATCTCCCTTATTTAAAAATAGAGTCATGCAGGAAACGTCCTATAAAAGTAAAAGCAATGATCATATCAGGTGTACCAGAAGTCAAATCTAAAATGCGATTTTTACGTTTAACTTATTATCAGGAAAGAAGAAAAATTGAAAAATCTATGAAATCCAGCAATGGCACCGAGGGAAAATTGTAGAATACGTCGATATATTGTAATTTCGATGTTTGCCGGAAAAAATAAACAATCTTATTCTATGAAAAATGTATTTTATTTTATATCCTGAAAAATTTTAAATATTAATTAAAACGAAATAAGTAACGATAAAATGACAAGTGGTTCAAGATTGTCCAATCAAAAATTGTCCATATTTCAGTGATAGGGATTTAAACATCGCATGTTTACGTCACACGAATACTGCAAACACACAATTTTTGTGAATACAATGTTCGTGTGACGTAAACATACGATGTTTAAATCCCTAACACTGAAATATGGACAATTTGCGATTGGAAAATCTCCGAAATTCCACTGTACGCTGTCAATGGGTTGTGGCACACAGCTTTCTCGTACTTGTAAAAGCACATTGGTAATTTAATGCCCAATATATCTTTGTGTAATATTAATAGATTTGAGCGTTACTTTATAGTATTCCATATTTGTAAATAATAAACAAATATTTTACTTCGCAAAAATACCACTTTTATTTTGAAACTCTGTTTGAAAACTGTTTGAAAATGAACTGACGGTTCGAAACAATATTGTCACAGTTTCAAAATAAAAGTGGTATTTTTGCGAAGTAAAATATTTGTTTATTATTTATCTTTGTGTAATTTAATATAGGTACGTAAATTAATAAAAATAAAAGAACAAAACGATTCATAAAAAATTGAGCGAAATGGGACTAACAGTAAATAAGATATTGACATTTAATGGGATTTCATGGTAGTGCCGTGGATACTATTACTCCGAATGCAATGAAATTTGTAGGGGACCATCTAGGAAGCAGACCGCATAATTTCTGATAATTTCATAAAAATGAATTGAATAGTTCAGAAGTTATGTCACTTGGTGCAAACTGGTAACACACAGACGGACAGACACCAAACCAAAATTATTCAGGAAGCTCTAAAACGTAAAATGTGCGTAAAAAATTTTATTTTGGAGGGGAAAAATTTTTTATTTTTCAAAACTCATCACAATGCTTTCGCTGCTTTAGTAGTCTCGGAAGCAATAAAACAATTAGGCAATTTGATTACACACGGCATAAATACATACCGCAATCCCGAAAATTTTTATATTAAAAATATTTTTTTGGACAATTTTTTACTTTCGTTTTTTAAAAAAAGAGTTTAAAAATTTAAGTTTGACAAATATGACAGCTGTTTGTACATCTCTACATCCATATTGCCTAATCTATGAATCTAGTAATGCCAACTTCACACGTAAGAAATTTTGACTTCTTTAATATGGTGTAAAATTAAATATTACAATCACAGTTGTAATGTGATGGCCTGTTTATTAAATATTAAGTTGAATATTTGAGGAAAAACTACAAATTATTTTGATAATTAATGTATTTAATTAATAAATTTTCTGTTACTGTAAGAGGCTAATGTGAATATACCATTACAATTTATTTCGTATTTTTTTTTTTTTTTAGTATAAATTAAAAATAAATCGTATGTTATGCGTTCGTTTAGACAAACCTTACCACGGGTTTTGAAAATTAAAACTTAAAAATGCAATTTCTCAAAAATTTGAAATAGAATAATGAAAATTTTAGCATAATTGGTAGTTTGAAGTAATAAACTAATTTTTAAGAAACATCTCAACATATGTTCCAATTTAAAAAAAAATTTTTCTATTCCAAAAAAACCGTGAGTCCTAGAAGTCTGGAACAATTTTTCCTGAATGGCCCCCTCTATTTCGAATATTTTTGGTATAAACTTTTTTTCGATTAGATGCATATTTTACGAATAAATCGAATGGCAACTCCTGAAAAACTCACACGATATATATATATATATATATATATATATATATATATATATATATATATATATATATATATATATAATATATATATATATATATATATATATATATATATATATATATATGTATTTACGTATTTATGTATTTATGTATCAAGGCGATAGCGTTCGAACAAAAACTTCTACTTTTATGAAATTTGGTGAAAACATTGGAAGTGCAAAATCTTGGATGAGTTCTTCAGCCAGATACGTCCGATATCAGAAACGTGGTTTTTTGAGCATTTTTCGTGAAAATGAATGAGTTTTTTACCAAAATTTACTACAATTTAAAAGTTTCTGCGACATTTTTTTTACACCGTTGGAAAGAAGAGAAAAAATTACATAAAAAAGGTTCTTGTAGTATTGTTCTATGCGAACTAGTTTTTAAGAAAAACTAATTTTTATAAATTTTTTTAGTTTTCTGCTAAAATTTCCCCAAGTTCAAAAGTTTTTGCGGCTTTTTTACATCGTTAAAAACACGAGAAAAAGTCGAGAAAAGTTTTTGAACCATTATTCTACGTCCACTGGTTTCCGAGAAAAATTAATTTTTATAAATGATTTTTTTATTTACTTCGTTTATATTATAACTGAACGTATAGGTATATATGTAATGGGTACTTATAGATACTGAAGGATACATAATATTATGTGATAGCTAAATAGCTTGTATAGTCATATACATATTATGTATATACATTTCGTTGATTTTGTATCAGGTTTGTATCTTATAATTATGCCATTTTTTTAGGGTTCCGAAGAAAGTCCTTTTTTTACAGTTCCAAAAGAAATCTCCCGGGATTATATACAGCTGACTCTCGTTAATTCGAAACTCGAGGGACTCTTAAAATATTACGAATTTTCGAGTGTTTGAAATATCAAATGGTTCAAATGGTTCAAATTTCAAAATCAATCAAAATGTATAAACGTACTTACAATCTTTCTGTCTCTTTCTTTCTGCAACTTTGAATTGTCGAGTGTTTGGCGCCGATGAGTTCGAATTAACGCGTCGTTTTGTTACGTAGCAATGATTTTTTCGTTTGAATTACCAAGTGCATAAAAATGTATTGATTTAGTTCGAAATATAAAGAGATTTTGTAGGGAACTCGTGATAACTTTGAATTATACACGGAGAGAAAATTCCTATAAAAATTACTGTGCTCATACTACAATCGACGTGTAACAGGCGAACATATCCAATTTTTGTACGGTAAAATTATAATAAATTACAGTTATATTACTGTAATTTTTATAATTTTACCGTACAAAAAATTGGATATGTTTGCCTGTTACACGTCGATTGTAGTATGAGCACAGTAATTTTTATAGGAATTTTCTCCCCGTGTAGAGGTTCGAATTATCGCAGGTTTGAATTAACGAGAGTCTATATATCGCTGCTCTAATATTGGTCTGTTCTATATCCACTTTTTCTACTTTTGAGTTATTGCGATTTGAAAGTTTAAAAATTCATATCTTATTTATTTTACATTTTATTACCAAATTGAAAATAATTTTTTACTTGTAAATAAGTTAGTTGTCATACAATACAATTTCATAGAAATCTGACCTCGAATTTCGGAGTAAAATGATAATTAATATTCTCATGATTGCAAAAATTGAACTATAGATCCATATTCCCTTAGTATTGTTTTGTACTTTCAGTTTATAATTCTTGGTTTGTACTATAAGCGTGGATATAGAACAAAACAAGATTATTTTTTCCGTCTGTTACATATAGGAATGGAAAAATTGTAATACATAAAATGACTTTAGCTTAAAAAAATTCTTCGTGAAATTTATATATCCCAAAAAAAATATTGTTGTAATTAAAAAAATTTTATTCTGTGTTTGATTACCGCACGATATTCTTAAACGAAATGTCCTACTTTTACGAAATTTGGTGAAAATGTTGGAAGTCCGATTTAAAGAAAATTTCATTTTTCATTTAATAGTTTACCATTCGAAGTTACTAAACTGCTTTGTCGGCCAGACCATCTCTTGTCCGGTTACGCGGGCCGACCTCGAAAAGTGATCAAAGATGATTTGAAGGTCAAAAATATTTACTCAATTAACGCTGTAACCGCGAATCTGACAAAAATTTTGTAAGGAACTTTTTGTAGATTATATAATTATCTATAACCATGTTCATTAGCCAGCCATGTCGGATTGTTGGTTATTTTCCGTGAAAAAAATTAGTTTTTTGCCAAAATTGTCTCAAGTTAAAAAATTTTAGCGACATTTATTTACACCATTAGAAAGAGAAGGAAAAATCACTTAAAAGGGTGAAAAATCACAGAAAAACGGATTTTTATAAACGGAAATTCACTATGTTATGCAGGATGCTGCGACAGGGGTATTTTATAATACTCTATTAGACACATCGGATTTTACTGTATTTTACACAATGTGTGATAAATGTTTTGTTGTTTGAACCTTTATGTACATTTCATACCGCAATAAATTAATTAAAATCAACAATCAATAAAGTGTTTTACGGTCGTACAAAATGTATTTATTTTACAACCTTTCCGGACTCACGTTCATCTTCTGCGCATAAATAATACAGGGACTAATATTCCGCGAACCTTAAGTTCAACATCATAAACTGTACACGCGGTGGTTGGGGTTCCGAAGCTAAATCTACAAACTAATAAAATAATATGTTTTCACATCAATATACAAAAGTTTAATAGACATTTTATATCTAACTAATACAGGCTGGCCCCCCATCGCGTTACAATACGCACACAGAAGCAAACATCAAACCCACACCACTACAAACAGTGTGTACCTACACAACATAGTGGTGCGAAGTAGAGGGGATTTTACGTCACCTTTCTGCTACAGTCGGAATACTATCATATAGCAGTTTGGCCCCTTGGACATAACAAATTGTCTATCCTTTTTTGGTTGAGATAACAATGTACTCTCTGAACTCTGTGATTATACCTTGCAGTGAAACTCACCTCACGTGGGGGTATATATACTGAGGATTCGGTGTATATAAAAAATTGTATCTCTTCAATTACATAATTTATATAATCAAGAACTACAATGATGTGTGTCCCATTATTACTTATTTATAATAACCGAATGACAGAATGAATAACCGATCAACAGGTACCGGAACGGAAACAATCAGACAAAAATGTGATAATTTCCAGTTAAGATACATGCAAATATGACAAAATTATTTTTGATTCCCAATAGGCAAACAATATTAGATACAAAAGAAATGTGGCAACTGACAAGTAAAGGTGTATGAAATCTTCCAGTGCATCCACCTTAAAATACATGCGGTTATGCTATGATTAGAACATTTTCAGTCTCCAATACAATTAGTTATTTTATGGGTCGGTTATTTTTGCCGTTGACAGCCTTACGAAACTAGCAAAATAATAAAAATTTTATTAGCCTTTCATTAAGAAAAAAAATTGATTATTTCTGTACTCTTTCTATCAAATTCTCACTCTACATTTAAACTGGTAGGGAAAACATTGCAAAAATTACTTACCGTGTACAAATAAATGGGTAATTACGATTTTTTTTTTTTCGATTAATTGATCATTTTTATTTTTATAAAAAAAATTGTTCATGAAAATAAAAGTTAGATATCAAATAGTTGGAGAGCCCACCACATACAATTCCTATGTATAAGATACATGAACGACTTTTTGTGCGTGAATAGTACTACTACAGACTCAAAAGGAGCCACCATTTTTTTAAGCTAATTTTGCCCACGTCACAAATATGACCTAATTTCTGGTTATGATTTTTAATGTTTACTTAAGTCATGGAAAACATGGATGAAATTTACGTCAAAATCTAGGTTTCAACCAGGATCGTGTATAACAATCTTCAACGCCTATACTGTTTCCATTGGTGAGAAAAATCTCTTACTAAGTATGTTTTGTTGTGACGCTGTAATCTCTGCGGGAAAAACGGAAGTAAGGATAGCAATATGTAAATAAAAGAAAAAAAGTTTTAAAAAATAGTGGTTATGAATGTCAAATAAATATCAAATTTGTAAAAATTATTATAAAAAGTTAAAAATTATCATTTATATTAATTACTATTGTAACCTTAATTCTTGTAATAGTAATAATCGTAATAATTTAATATTTTTTTTTTTTACAAAATATGGTACTAATTTATATAAATATATGTATGTATGTATGTAAATTTAAATAAATTTTCATTTTGATTTTTGTGCAGTTTTTTAATAACTCTAACAAAAAGCATAAGGCTTTCTTTTTCTTAATCAACTAAAAATAAAAGTTTACGTATTTACAAAGGCTTTAAAAATAACAAGAAGATATATTTTAGTAGATTTTACTAAAATTTTCTAATTGTAAGAATACATGAAAGCAATTACTGACAACGAAAATTTTGAGAGAACCTTTTACATTATGTTACGTGCCTTACAACGTTCCATTATTTTTTAGTGAATTTAAAGAGTTTTTAATTTATATTCTTTGTCCTGTTTTTCCTAAAAAAAAAATACATCTTTACTGCTGCATGCTAAATACATACCTTATCTCTTACATTAAGAATATTATTACGGCAAAATTAATTCAATGCAAGTTTTTATGTTGCTTTCGTATGGTGTATTTTTATACGTTATTTATATGTTAATGAAATGAGACGGGAAGTGGAAAACTATCAGCCTGATAAAAAACAAAATTTTAATGAAATACTAATGAAATAGTCAAATATTAATTCGAAAAAAACAGATGGAGTAAAATCTTTCTCTGTTTCTAAATATTTCAGAACGATTACCTTGAAACTGAAATTTTTATGTTTAAAGATGCGATGTAATAAGCCACATGAGAGATAATTCTATGCACAGTTGCCGTGTATGTTAAAATTATCGTGAAATGACCCAATGATAGAGAATTTTAATGTTATCAACAATATTGGTTCATTGTTGAAATTGAATAGTTGCAAATTTAATATTGTCTTCAATTCTTTTGTGAGTATGCATTGGTGCTTCTTTCGTCAGTCGAAACCAGAACTTAAATTCCTTGCCATTTAATATCAAAGATTCGCGTGGTTGCTAAAAATTTTAAGCAATCGTATCCTAATTTCCTATAATTCATTATTAGATGATAATATATCAAAACCAGAATTTATTTTGAATTCACTAAAAAATAATGAAACGTTGTAAGACACGTAACATAATGTAAAAGGTTCTCTCAAAATTTTCGTTGTCAGTAAATGCTTTCATGTATTCTTACAATTAGAAAATTTTAGTAAAATCTACTAAAATATATCTTCTTGTTCTTTTTAAAGCTCCTGTAAGTACGTAAAATTTTATTTTTAATTGATTAAGGAAAAGAAAGCCTTATGCTTTTTGTTAGAGTTGTTAAAAAACACTGAATAAAAATCAAAATGAAAATTTATTTAAATTTACATATAGGTCAGTCATATTTAACACTAGAATTCGCTAAAATCGCAGACGAACGGCTAGTTCTGATTTTTTAATATGTTGTTAGGACCACTACCAGTACTGTACATCCAAGTTTGCAGCTTCGAAAGACCTGTGCTAACTTTGCAGCACTCGAAAAACCGCGAAATTTTCGCACTTTTTCTGGTATTCTCAAAATATGTCCTAAACTACGCCTTTAATAAAAAAAGACAATCTATACATTTTTAAAGTAGATAAAAATTGCTATGATTTGAGACCAGAACCAGCTCTGTAGGTTCAATACTTACCAAGATACAGCTATCCAAAAATTGACAATTTTTTCCAAAAAAGTGAAATTTTAAGATTTGGTAAATTTTTGGCCCTGATATTGGAGAAAATACTCATTTTAGGGGTAAAATCATAAAAAGATGTAGCAGAGGTAATTAGTATAAATTTAAGCAAAGAACGACGTCTGTAGGCCATATAGTTTAGTCACAAATCTTAAGGGGGCCACTAGTGTGACCGCCTGAAAAAAAGGTGATTTTTGGGAATTTTTTTAAAGAAAACTACTGTATGAAATGTTTTAATATTTTAAGGATATATTCATTGATATATAATAAATTCAAGATAAAATTTTTGGACAAAAAAACTGGAAATTCAATGAGTTATTCGAGATCTCCCAAGTTCCCCCACTGCTGAAGTGATAGCGACCTTCACAGTGCCTGAAATCAAAAAAAACCAAAAAGCCTATTAAACTAGAAGGTATTGCTCGTGCCGTGAACCTCAATCGAAAAAAAGTTGAAATTTAACAAAATGGCGGAGTTTTTAAAATACTTTCAAATTTTGCTCGAAAATTTGATGATGTTTGGCCTGCGAAAATTACATTTTTTATTCGATCAGAAAACTGGAGGTTCATGGCACGAAGAAACATATATAAAAGAAGCTGCAACAAGAATTAAATCGATCGGATGATTTGTCTTCGAGTTATAGCTGCAGAAATTTGAAAAATGTAGTTTTTCTTTATCTTACGTTTTAGTTTTAATCACTGAGAATTTTTACTAAAATTATATTTATGATGTACTCACTATAACGGTCATAGTAAAACTAGATGAGTCGTTTAAATGTGCCAGGATCTAGTTGCTGCACAACATGTGACTGGCAGCCACGTCCAAAAACTCCCGAACTATCAACCTTCATACATTTCTCAATACCTCAAAGTTAACAATGAAAATCAGAATTCGCTCTTCAGATGGTTGTAACTCAAAAACTATTTGAGATACGCACTTGAAATTTTAGTACGTTATTTTTAAAGGTATAGACTATCAAAACATGCAAAAAAAAATTTCCAATTTTTTCAAAATGTCACACTAGTGGTCCCCCTTAAAAATCCAAAAATTGGAATACTGCATTTGTTTTGGACATAATTTAGATCGATCTAAGCTAATTTGAGTTTAGTACCATCAATCATTTCGGACGGAACGTTGCTGTGGTCTTTGACGGATATCCTGACCCCGGGTACACACTGAGACGAACATTGTTAGCTAACACAGTTCACTAACATATGTTCGTTTGATTTCTGTTGTACCTACTATTATTTTTAAATAACATTTTTGTTAAAAAAAAAAACTATTTTGGCTGGATCTAACGGCCCCCCAGCCCTTCAGAATTAACGTAGAGGGTTGAAATTTGGTGTGCTTAAAGAGTCCGTACCTAGGTTCTGCTTTTTGGAGGTTCTGATATTGTACCTTCACCCCCCTCATTTTTAAGCTACAATTTCATGATTTTTCGACGTTTTCAAAGTTTGTACTACTCGCACAGGTCACCCAAATAAACCTAGAGGGCTGAAGTTTTGTATTCGGATTGAGTTAGTATCAAGGGGGTGCCTTTTGGGGCTCTCAACTTTTAACCCTTACCCCCACCAAATTTATACCAAAAAGAACATGATTTTTCTTGTTTTTTAACAGTTTCGTTCGGGTCAAAATCTCCCCAAATAAACCTAGAGCGCTGAAATTTTGTGTACAGGTTAAGTTAATAGCCAGCCACTGCTTTTTGGAGGTTTCAACTTTTAACCCTTACCCCCATGATTTTTATGCCAATATTTCTTTGATTTTTTTTGCCTTTTTTCTAACACGCCTAGAGACTCTCTGAGTAAACGTAGAGAGCTGAAATTTTGTACATGTATTGAGTTAGTACCCAGTTAGTGCCTTTTAGGGATCCCACATTACTATTCCCCCCACTTCTTCCAGTTTTACATCGGAATTCAATGTATCGTTAAATGTGTTTAAAATGCTTTATATTTATACTATAAGACAAGAAGGTGAATAAGTAAATTTAAAAATTTTAAAAAAATGAACAAATACAATACATACGTAATACATACAACATATACATATAATATAATATAATACATTAGGGTGTGCCAAAAAAAAAAATCGCTCTCCGCTCAAAATACCGTAGGATACGTCTAAAAAAACATCCTCACCAAAGCGCAGCTCAAAATTCCAATTTTTAGAGGTGCATCAACGAATCTAAAGTTTTCCTATTTAAATAACACAGGAAAAACGATTTTTTATGTTATTTACTCCTGCGAACTATGAAGAAATTATTTTTCCATAAAATGAATCAAAGCACCTTATTAAGTATTAAATTTTGGAAAAAAAATTTCATTGAGCCAAATTTCTATTACCAACATTTCACTTTCTACAGAGCCTTAAAAAAAAAAAATTTCTTGAAATTTTACTTTTTTTTTCATTTTTAAGCTAAACTATTAAAGATAGGACAAAAAGTTAAATGACAATTATATGTAGTCCAACTGATGCTTTACAAAAAAGTTCCTTACAAATTTTTCGTATTACAAACAGTTACAAAGTTACAGACCCTCAAAATTTATTTTACTTTTTTTTCTCCAAAATGGAAATTCAGCTGTTACAGCTGGTGTCATGAAAAAATCTGAACCTAAGATTATGACAGAAATTTGTTTTGAGACCTCGAGAAACCAAAAATTACCTTCATTAAAATTTGCATATATATGTCTGATTTCTGGAAGCCCAAATTTTGGCCATCTTTCGCCATTTTTAGTGCTTTTTTGCAAAAATTGGCCAAATTTCAAAAATTTTTTAATTTTTTTTTACAGCATCGAAAAGAAATTTTAATGAAGGTCATTTTTGGTTTCTCGAGGTCTCAAAACAAATTTCTGTCATAATCTTCGGTTCAGATTTTTTCATGACACCAACTGTAACAGCTTAATTTTTTACATTTTGGAGAAAAAAAAGTAAAATAAATTTTGAGGGTCTGTAACTTTGTAACTGTTTGTAATACGAAAAATTTGTAAGGAACTTTTTTGTAAAGCGTCAGTTGGACTACAAAATTGTCATTTAACTTTTTGTCCTATCTTTAATAGTTTAGCTTAAAAATGTAAAAAAAAGTAAAATTTCAAGAAATTTAAATTTTAGGGTTCTGTAGAAAGTGAAATATTGGTGATAGAAATTTGACTCAATGAAATTTTTTGTCCAAAATTTAATGCTTAATAAGGTACTTTGATTCATTTTATGGAAACAATTTCTTCATAGTTTGCAGGAGTAAATAACATAAAAAATCGTTTTTCCTGTGTTATTTAAATGGGAAAACTTTAGATTCGATGATGCACTTCTAAAAATTGAAATTTTGAGCTGCGCTTTGGTGAGGATTTTTGTCTAGACATAGCCTACGATATTTTGAGCGGAGAGCGAGGAAAAAACAAATTTTTTTTTGGCACACCCTAATAATACGTATACATAATTAAATAATAATACATATGTAAGTAATTTAAAAAATGTTATTGATTTCATTTTTTATTTTATTTATAAAATAGAAATTTTGGATTTTTTTGGAAAGAAAAAATATCTTCATAAAGGCCTTCCAGTTTACTATTTAAGGTCCTTTTTTAATATTTAAAAATAAAACACAAAGGCAGTTGGCGGATAAGCATGGGTAGGAATGCCCTCGTACGAATTGTGTTTTTTTTTCCTGCTAACTGCTATCGGCACCAAATTGAAATTTACTGAGAGTCAGCCCTTAAAAACTTAAAACCTTTTTTTAAAACCCCGATCAGCCAGACACTCATCATCAGTTTTGAAACCACCAAAATGACAAATTGCTTGTAGACTTTCAATCACATTTCGTTTGTAGACATTCAATACCGAAGATGAAGGGAAAAATTCGACTTCCGTGATGGGGCCCCGCTGCTCACGGAGTTTTTTGTTTATTTTAGATCAATCAAGTCATGATGAAACCTTAACTAGTAATATATAAGTTGAAGTTAACTTAAAAATGAAGCGCTGTTACAGAAATTTATATTAATTTATATCTATCTATTCATGGATGAATTAATGACAGTTAAATATGATCAGATCTAATCAATCATATATACGTCTATATAAGTTGGATATAAGTCACAGAAGTAGAAAGAAAATAATAAGTATATTTACGGGTAGCAGGGTTAGCAACCGTACTATAATTATAGTAGACATATTATAATTACATCCTTTCTACTATGTACTATCATGCCTTTACAATAATCCTTAAATCTACTATAATTTCTTAAATCTATTATAATTTTTATAAACCATATTTTTAGACCGAAAAAACAAATTTTTCGTAATTAATTTCAAAATGTTTCTCATTTGGCGCCGAAATGATAACTGCTGATACAGTAGATGACTGCTGATGAATCGTAATTTCAATATATATATAGTCCTCCGGCATTTTGACAACTGGCGAGCAAAAAAAAAAAAAAGGTCGCCGCTCTCGCCTTCCGATATAAAATGCGATAAAATTGAATTTGGCGGTTATTTTTTCTAATCTACTATAATTTTTTCAAATTTACTATAATTTTACGACCCTAGCACAATAATTTCACTCTTCAGGGTTGCTAACACTGACGGGTAGTTATGAGTTGATATTAGCAATATGACTTTATGTGTCACTAAGCATGGACTTGCGTGTAATTAGACCTGAAAACAAACTGATTCATAATATGTTAATTTATATTAGCAACGCATAATCAGATCTAATCATGTATGAATTCCTATACAATTTTACAATATTCGAGGTCAAATCAGACGAAGATTTACAAAGTAGCCATAATCATACATGAATACATAAATATTTATATATAAATATATATGATTAGCCAAAATCATTTTTAATTGGGCAGGCACCTCAGTATACGTTGAAATCTACATTTTGATATAGATTTCATCCATGTAAATTCTTGAATTGAGTAAAAATTAAAATCATAACCAAAACCGACATTCTGTGATGCAGGAAAATTGGCTTAAATAAGTGATGGCTCCTTTTAGGTCTGTAATAGTATACTCACGCACAATCATTGATGTGTCTTTTATACAAAGGATTTATGTATGTACATACGGCGGACTCTCGGACCAAAATTAACCTGATAACAGTGATAACTAAAATGACATTTGTAAATGTTTTTTTTAGGATTTCTTATCTCATATTTACAATGTCCATTTTTTTCCTTTTTTGTATTATTAAATCAATTATTTTTATAATTTTGTTTTTTAAAATTCAAGAAAAATTAAAATTCTTTAAAAAATGCTCTATAAGTTACTAAAAATACATAATATTGCGCAATAATTTTTTTATTGATAATGTTTAATTTTAATAGCAGTAAAATAGTTCCTTTCCTGTTAAAAATACTATCAGTGATACCAGGGCCGGACTTACACTAGGGGCACTGACCCCGGGCGGCAAAATTTGGAACACACGTGATAATTTTTTTTTTTTTTGGTCATCACTTATTTTCTGATAGGAAAATAAAAAATGGGAACTGTTTTTTGTTTTTAGTCATAACTTGTTTTTCTATTAGAAAATAACGGGAGATGTTTTTTGCTTGGTCATCACTTATTTTCTAATAGAAAAATAAGTGATGACCAAAAAAAAAGCAGTTCCCATTTCTTATTTTCCTAGTACATAAGAACTAGGGGTTCTCGATTTTCATAATATTATAAAAATGAAATAAAATGTTCCTACGTGTAAATTAATACCTTATCTTGTTTATAAAAGCAACTTCTAAGGAAATTTCTAAGATTTGAACGTTTTGAGTTACATATGTTTTTTCGATTAAACTTTTTTTTTTATGCGGTTCCGACCCACCGCATTAAAAAAGTTTTTTTTTCAATCTGGATCGAACTATACTATTTATAGCTATGTATGTATGAAGTTTTTAAGTATATTTTTTTGTGAAATTTTTTTTATGCCGTCCCTATCCACCATACAAAAAAAGGATCAGCTGTATATGCTGTTTATATACCTACAGAGTTAATTTTGGCTCTGATAATATGTAATTAAACTAGCTAGTAATAATTACATTATAATAAAAAAAAAAAAACACGCCCACAATTATTTAAATCAGCGTAGAAGACATTTTCTTGTACACATAATAAAAACTGTAGTAATTAATTACATATAAATTTGATTATTAATCAATATATAAATGAACTAAGATACTTACTTTGATAAGGATATGTCCGAAAAAACTCCATTTCAGATGAAAAGTTTGGCAACAAAAAAATTACTTCGGCATTATCGAAACATATTTAAAGACATAAGGGTAAGCTGAACTTCACATTACTAAAGTCGTTTGTTTTCTAGTCAAGAAAGCCCTCTAAGGTTCAAAATTTCAGCTCAACTGTTGATATTCAAAAGGTAATGCAGAAACATGGTTTTGACTATTTACCATTTATCCCCTGTCTCCCCTACATAAGAAATTTTACTTTACAATATAAATTTAGGGTTGGTAATCCTCACAGTAATGATATTCTTGGAAATGATGTTTTAAGCAAAGAAATTTTTAACACCATGTGCATCTTATAATAGCCGGTTCACCACACACACAGCACATTTTGGTTCCCCTGATAATTGATCAAAATTTGTTTTAAAGAAAGCGTATTCTATGGGATTGATAAAATAAGGAGGTCTTTGGTCAATAAAGCCACTCTTGTACCAAGAATATTTAAAAATATCTTTAAAGCGTAATAATGCTAACTGATCGTGATTGAATTTTTATAATGTTATTTCTCGAATGAAGATTAATATCGTTATTTGATGTATCCTTTGTTGTCGAGTAAATATGGTCAGTATCAGCGTAGAAGACATATTTTTTCAAATGAAAGAAGTACTGATTACTTATTTATGTCATTTGTTTTGCAACTGATGAAACTACCTCTTTTCAGATACAATTGGTCATGAGTTTTCGTTAAAAAATCAAATAATTCTTATGCCGCTGCTACACGATGCTACGAACACCTTCCAACATTCGACGTTGGATGGTTCATAGCATCGTGTAGCCGTTGTTCGAACCTACGAGTGTCCAATGTCGAGCGTCAAACATTCGCATTTGGTCGTGTCCCGTTCGATGTCGGTATTCTTGCACCGAGTCAAAGGGATGCTTCGAACGTTTGAAGGTCAATGTTGGTTGCGTTCGTTGGTTGCGCACGACTCGTTCATGTGAAGAGAGACAACATCAGTGTATAACATTAGAGATAACATCAGACAGATAACATCTTCGTCACGTTTGTCCCAACACATTATACAAGAGAGACAACATCAGTGTATAACATTAGAGATAACATCAGACAGATAACAGCGTTGTCAACACATCATCATTCGTATTGGATCAAACATTCGACTCACCGTGTAGCAGATACATTCGTCGCACCAACTATCGAACTTAATTGCCTCAAACGTTCGATCGAATGTTGGAAGGAACGTTCGTAGCATCGTGTAGAAGCCGCTTTATATTCGAAACAAATCAATCTTCTATTCTTTTCTAAAAATAAACTGCAAATTTAAAATTTACATAAATGCAATAATAAAAGAGATAAAGCCAAGAAAACGGAAATTATTTAAATTCAAAGTGACGAAGCATGGTATATATATATATATATATATATATATATATATATATATATATATATATATATATATATATATATATATATATATATTATATTATATATATGTATAGATATATATATATATATATATATATATATATATATATATATATATATATCGCAGTACAAATTTTATCAAAAAATTTTACTGAAGACCCGCTAAGAACTACTAGATTTATATATAATTATTAATATATTAATATCCTTATATATTTTTTCGAGCATTAAAATAATTATATGTTACGTCAATTTAAATTTTGCCTTTATCGATTCTGTTTTTAAAATATTTCAACAATTTCCAATATTAACAGGAGCTACCAGAATTTATATAGAGCCTTTAATTTTGTACGAATAACTTTATAATAATATTTTATCCAATATTTTTGTTTAAATTTTAATTGTAGAGTATAAATACAATAAATAAAAATAAAACGATTTAAAAAGTTATTTCTGAAGATATAATAAGTAAAATATTGAGTGCACATGTAAGATTTTAGATTAAGATTTGACCATTTAACTTTAACGTAACGGCTTTTAATAAAAACAGGTAAACTAGTATTTTGAGGTAGTTTTCATATTTAATATTAATATTTTGATTGGTCGAACCATATTCACCCTATTTCAAATTTTACCCCCAATTTTATAGTCAAGCCCCCCCCCCTGGATTTGAGTACATCAGTAGAAAGACCTTTAAAAATAAAGGTTTGTGTCAATTTAAACTTTTCTTCTATCTATTAAAATTTTCGAGTAATTTGACAAAATAAAATATTTACCCCAAATTTGGGGGGAGGGGGAATTTCACCCGTTAAATGGCGTTTTTGGCCGATAAAAAAAAATACATGTCTGTTATTTCGCTTTCTTCTACACACCTACCAACTTTCATCAAAATCGGAAATTATCACTTCAAGACCTTTCCTTGTAAGTAGATCTTCGTCAGACTGATCTTTTGTAATCCGATTTTCTTCTATATCGATCTCTGGTTTGTCGATTCAAATAGATGTCCAAGATCTTTTTTGTCGCCGAAGAACGAAAACCCTATTGATAAGGCTTGGTCCAAGATTCTACCAAGCTGGCGCCCTGGCTCAACTCAGCCTTGGCACTTACAACTGACCCGGATTTTAAACAAGATTAAATAGCCGTATCTTAGTATTCCAAAATAAGCCCGGGCTTGGCCCATAAATCAACTTCTACCCGGATAGAAATCCGTCTTCAAATTTTAAGTTTATGAAAATCAAAATCACGTCTTAATAAATATTTTTAATTGACGCTGCAATAAAAGAAGTGGGGCGAAAAATTAATAGAATCGTGGCTGTTGGCTGGTTTGATTTCTTTGCATAGGTGCTACAGATCGTGACTCCGACAAAATTCTAAGATCTTCTTTGTAGAGAATATGATTATATACTAGCTTTTATTGAGTCAGGAAGGTAGGAAGGCTGTAACAACAAAAAAAAAAATCTAGCAAAATAATATAGAGTTCTATTTGGTCAGAGTTATTCGGTCATTAAAAATTAAAACATTTCAAGTACACTCCTGTTATAAAAATTAAAAGTATAGGAATGACAATTTATCAACAAATATACGAGAATTACAAATATTATTTACAAATACATATAACATCTCTTTAGGATTTCGAAGAAAAATCTCAGAAACCTTATTTATGATTTAGTCATATCTGTTTGTCTGTTTGTTCGTCTGTCACACACCCATAATTCCTACATCTTTTGGCATACGAACATGAAATTTAACATGGACATGCTATTGGTGTAGACCCAATATTAGATAAAAAATTTGTTCTTAATTTCTTGAGATACCTTCTAGTATTTGAAAGTAAAGATGAAAATTTTTCTATTACCACATTTCATTTTTAATCTCAGAAATTTTTCAGCTATCGGTTCTAGATACTGGAATAAAATATAGATATTTGTACTTGATTATGTCGATAATTTTTAGAAATATAGACAACTAAACTTTCGAAAATTCAAAAAAAATCTGAAGTAGTGAGAATGGTCTCTAATAAATGAAACTTTGCCGGGATGAAACTTTTTTAGATAAAAATTCACAAAAATTCAGTTTCAAATTATTAAAGGAAATTCTTGAAAATTCTTGAAATTTTGATTTGTTATAACTTTATAAGTAACTCTAGAAACATTTCCACGTACCTATTATAGTGCGAGATATATTTAGGTCTTTTAAAATAGAATTTCCTTTAACCACTTTAACATTGTTGAATGTAACCAGTAACCAACTGCATATTTTTATGATATACAAAATATACTTTAATACTCTATGTATATTTTATCTCGAAAGCCGTGTAAAACTAGCTATTGAGGAACTCCGATCTAATGCTTGTCTGACACGCACTTGACAAATTCGAATCTGTTTAATTGTTTACAAAGCGAGTGTCAGTCATTGTACTTCTTATATGACAACGTCGAGATAAAAATACGTACGTAATTTTTTTTATATAAAACGTGTTTTCTTTTTTAATGTTCATATTCATCACATTTTTTTAAATTACTTTCACTAATCAAAATGTAATTAAAAACAGTATACAATTTTTTTTAAATTTTATTTAATATTCTTACATTGTTGTGTTACACAATCTATTTTAACGATTTTTAGTGTTCTAGTTAACTATTACCGTAATTAAAATGGAAGTTTCAGAAATATTAGTGTTTTTTGTCAATGGAAAAAAGGTAAAAATTTTCATTTATCATTACACGAAAGGTTTGTATTTTCTTGAATAAAGGAGAGGTTTTAATAAGGCCATATCAACCCCCTGAATGAAATTTTTTGAAGTTTATAATCGAGTTCATTTTTATATTTTTTTAAAATGTTGAAGATGGAAATTTTTTAAAAATATATACATGGTGGTCCAGAATTATGTACCGTAATTGCTAGGGCTGATAGTACGTTCAAAAGTAATGGTACCTTTTGATGTACACTTTTTTCCAAAACTCAGTAATAAGGAAGATACAACTCTGTAAAGGGGTGAAACGAAAACCATTTTTTCCTAAATATTTTCCAGACGCTTTTGAATAACGGATTGATATTATAGGATTACACATTTTGCGTTTGGAGGATTAAATTTATGTTAACACTTATTCCACCACTTATGATCAAGGGGTCCCAGTGAACACAGTTTTGTAACTATAACGTTAAAATTATAGAACTCAAAATAACACATTATGTAACCTGAAAGTCACAGAAAACGCACATATAACTTACAATTTCCCACTCAGATACGTAAGATTGTGATGTAACATTGTTACGTCTAGGTTACACACTTAAAAAAATAGAATTTACTCAGACATCCCATTTACCAGTCCTTTGAATCTTGTACATTCTTTTGCGAAATATATATTCAAAATTTTCTTTTTTTGTTTCTTATTAACATTACATACACATGTTACAAACTATTGTCATATACACCTAAATTATTATTATTATTATTTTATTATTATTACTTCGTTGACTGTTGCGGGATTCGATCCATTAACCAAGCTGAAGCATCTTTGAAATTATCGACAGTCTTAACCACTAGACCAAACTCATTTGTTTATAACCATCGTTATATAGTAATACATATCACAAAATAGTAAATAAAGACTGAAATTTTTTTTGAAAATTTTTGTCTTTTTGTGTATTTATAAACTATTAGCCTCGGAGGGCTGAAATTTGGCAGGAATGTATCTGGGGCTAAGAAGTATTATTTCGTATAAAAACAATCAATTTTGCGTCAAGGGCCGTTTTCCCTATCTTACCCGGCTATGTCCTTTAAAGTAAAAAAAAAAAAAAAAAACAAAACATTTTGCATTTTATAATCCATTTTAAATAACTATTTTCCATTTTCAATTTTAAATATGTTCAGCAAACCCATTTTCCATTTTGTATTTTAAATGCATTTTTGGAAACCATTTTCCATTTTCTATTTTAAATGGTTTCTATCAACCATTTTTCCCAACGCTGGTTAAATAGCAATAATTTTCCTCTAAAAACGAGTCCCAATCTCGGTTTTCGAATAAAAAGGAACATATCCATTTCTTTATAAAAGTATTATTTTAGTTCTAGACGATTAGAATATTCTAAAATTTTACGTTACTCATTTTGCATTTGCATTTTGCATATTACGTATACAGAATATGTGCATATATAGCTGCAGTGAAACTATTAAATTTTTTATATTGCTCTTAGTTGAAAATGTGTATTTTAATTTCTTTTTAAATACGTATGTACACGCACAATAAGATCACATGTATTGTGCCTTGATAATCATACCTTAGAGTAGCGGTTTCCAAACTGAGGCCCCCCCCCAGGGGGCGCGCAATGTTCACCAAAGGGGCGCAGATTAATTGCAAATATCGTTGTCGTTTTGATAAAATCATGGTTTTAAGAATAAGCGCTCTAACATAATTACCAAATAATGGACATTTTATATTAAGGAGTTACATGGATCTTTTTTAGCAAAAAAACACTATTTTTTGGTTTCTTTTACAATATAACAAAATATAATTTATTTCAACTTTTGACATATTATTATATACCTATATTATTTTGACCACTGTAAAAAATTTTTATGAAAAAAAAAAAAAATAATTAGGCCGTTGGTAGCTAGTTTTCGAAAATCGCTGACTTTTCGCCTTAGGCAGAGTAACTCGTGAAATTTTTACCAAAAATCAAAATTTTTTGTTTAAAACACAGTCAAAAGTTGAAATTTCATTTTTTAAATCCCTTTCTTCAAGTACAAGCCATAAGCATTTACTAATAGAAAAAAATTGCCAAAAGTTGGAAAATAAATTAGGTTTTTTACTAAAAAAAAAAGCCATGTAACTTCTTAACACTGACTTTTCTGCTTGCTACTGTACGTAATATTTTAACAATAATAATTCTCAAGCGGTCAGAGTCATGTTAGCGCGTAAGTATCGAATACGTGTCTGATCAACTGTTTCCTCTCAAGTGTCGTATAGACCTATCGCCCACCAAGAATATGAGTTTTTTCAGTAGAAAAATATTTTACGAATTGTTTATAAATTTTTTCAAGAGGGGAGCGGCAGAGGTAAGATTTTTTATAGGGGGCGCTATGGGGAGGCGGGGTACATATACTGAGGATTCGGTGTATATTATTATATTCCTTTACCATGTGGTATAAGTACTACCTTCAGGTATATGTAAACGTAGTATATAATACATATTCCGTTTATGAAAATTAGTTTTTCTAGGAAACCAATTTTATTTAAGTAGAACAATGGTTCAAAACTATTTTTATGTGATTTTTCTCCTCTTTCTAATGATGTAAAAAAAGTCACAAAATCTCTTGAGGGGAAATTTTGGCAAAAACTCAGTAATTTCCACGAAAAATGCTCAAATGTTCCTGCATCCGACGTGTTTGGCTGAAGAACTTATCCAAGATTTTTGGACTTTCAATCAGTTACTATGCTAATACATATATATATATATATATATATATATATATATATATATATATATATATATATATATATATATATATATATATATATATATATATATATATATATATATTATATTTAGAGTGTCCCAAAAGTCATCGATATCCCTTGGAAGGAAGATAGATCAGCTCCCTGACCAGAATATCAAAATATCGTTGGTTTTCAAGATATTGGCACTTTTATGGATTTTGGGAAAGTCGACAATTTTGTTCAGATTTTCGAGTACCACAGCTGTAAGACTTGATTTTTTGAAATTCTAATTTTCATTACGCAACCCTGAAAAGCCCTTTTGTAGATCACAATCCAAAGTAAGGTTAATAGACTTAATGTTTTTGAAAAAAGAAACCCTAAAAGCCGATTCATAAATCTTTTTTTTATTAGCTAACAATAAGTTTGACTCTTCATACTATAAAAGAAATGTACTACCCTACCCGGGCAAGTTATGTTAAAAGATTGCTCATTTAATATTTTCATGTTGCTTATGGGGTTTGACGTTCGTTAAAAATAACACTTGTACCCAGAGTTGGCTTTTTTTTGTTAAAATTATGTGATTAGTACTATAATTTCTTGAAAAATTATAGTAAATTATAGTGAAAGCGTATTGAAGGTCGTCGGGTCTCTCCCCTCTAGTCAAGAGTGACCCAGTTATTATTATCTTTCACTGAAATTATTTGGTTTATTTTTGAATCATAAAGCAGTTTTTTAAATAGTAACAAATTTATTGTAATACTAGCTGTTACCCGCGGCTTCGCAAGTGTGAATTTCGTAATTTAGTAACGATAATTCCTTTTATGTAGTTTGCTAAAATATTTTGCCCCTATTTTCTTATCATAAGCTGAAATGACAGGCTTTATTTATTGATAAGCTTACTCATCAATTTTCTTTATTTTTAATTTCTCCCTTTGGCTAGTTATCTAGGAAGAATTGAAGAATTTCAAAAACTAATTGGTCATTTCTTCAAGCATACTTATAACAGACTAAAAATCTAAAGTAAGCCTATTAAGAAGGTGTAAAAGAATTTGGTATAGAAGTAAAAAAAAAAGTATATTGATTTAAAACACTCAGATATTATATATTTTTAAAATACTTAATATTTTGTAGACTTTACTCTAAATAAGTATCCTCCCTATTCCTACTGGAAAATTTTAATCTCTATATCCCCTATAGGTCTATTTGCGTTATATGATATTTGAACATTTCTTAAAGTAACTGACTCATTGTTGGAGACGCTATAATAGTAAGCGTTGAAAATGTCAAGTTTGACTTCTCCCTCAATTTTTTGCGTTTATTCCCTATTTTACTCTTTACAGGATTTATTTTCAAAAAGTGTTGAAACATGTATTCATAAACTTTATTTTTGACAACAATTCCCTCCAGTTTCATTCGTGTAAAATTATCTTAACTGTGAGTAAAACTACTTTAAATTAGTTATTCCCAAATAAATCGAATAAATTTAGTTTCAAATCAGTTTTTTAAAGTCTTCGCTTCGCTCGCCTAACAGTTCAAAATTTTATAAAAGATTAATTCCATGATTATTAAGATTAATTCAATTTTAGATCCTTTTCGGGATTCCTACTTTTCGGGATTACTACTATCCTTTTCTAAAGTGAAATTTTAGTAAAAAAGTTTTGAAGTTAACCTTTAAATTTTTAAATATTATTTTTACCGTAATCTTTTGTTTTTCTTTCTTTTGTTTCCGTTTATTGTTAAAGGAGTATTTTTGATATATCAACTTTTGTCTTGAATATATCAACCCACATAAAGAATATTGTGATAATTCTGACTGGAGATGTTGTCGATGTTACGATGGTGAAGCGTCTAAGGAATAAATTTATAAAGTTCCACTGAAATCTGTCCTGTGGTTTTTGTGTCAGCCGTGCCCATGGAAAACCTAACTGATCATTTTATTATATAAATTCTATGTAACTTCCAAAATATCAGTTTTAGGCATAAGAATATCTTTTAGTAATAGATAGACTACATTTTTCTATATAATTATGATAAAAAATATAGATGATTCATTTAAAAAAAAAAAAAAAAAAGATTTGCACAATAAACAAAAAATATTTAAAAAAATGCTTTATTGACCACCCTGTATCAAGCCAAAAAGCTGAAATGTCACTGTCACATAGAATATTAGTAACAATTTCCAGCGAATTCAAATTTACTGTCAAAAACACTTCAAATGACAAATTTGGTGTCAACTTCCGGTATAACCGGAAATAGCAGCAAGTTAAAAATATTTTAATTAAAATCTTCATAATTGAAAACTTTTATAATCAAATTTTCAAAAATCTATTTTATTTAGGAGACCATAAACTTTTAATGAAGATTATATTTGAATCATCCTGTATATAACCATTTGGGAGGCCACATTAAAATGTAGCTAAGATTGATCAGAAGGTTAATATCTATATTCCCTGTAAATTTCAACTCAATAACTTGAATAGTTTTTCGGTTCGTACAAACAGAGTCAAATCGGTTCGTACAAACAGAAAGACAGACAGACAAAAATTTTTTTAAAGTTATATTTGGTATATATGTCGAATTTGCTAACTGAAAAACATACTAATACTTAAAAATTCGAAAATCACAAACAGACCCTTCTATTTTATTTATAGGTATTGATATAATAAGAATAATAATGCAGTTATTTTACCGTTAGGAAGGCTACAATTATGAACAAGTCTTAAGCAATAAGCTTTTCCGATGACTTGTCGTTAGTCATTTTGTTTGTGAATTTTTCAAAAACCGAATTGCTAGATGTAGTCCGTGGAACCAGGGATTGTAGTTAATCAACTGACAACTCCGTTACCTGAATACCCCTATTCAAGGAACCGCATGGACTCGATTCGCTTGCTACATGACTCTACTGAGCATTCGGAGTTAATTTCTGTACTTCGGATACCGAATTGGAAACGAATGTTTCCACCTTGGTAATAATCATAACTTAAACATAATTTAAAACTGAATGGGCGAAATGGTAGGTTAGAAAACACAAATTTCCCAAGTAAAAAAGCTCAGTTTTATTAAAAATGCAACTTAAAACCTTAGGTTTCCCATAGCTATTACTGAAAATATTTGTGAATCACAACAAGGAAAAATTAATATTTTGCAGCATAATACGAATATTTCACAGTTGGTGTCGGTTATTTAATTAAATGTGATATAATAAATAATGCTTGATCCAAAGAATTTAAAAATTTGCAACTTGGCGCAAAACCCCGATCTTATAAAGATTAGTTATTTGTTCAAAAATATCAAAAATCTTTCTTGAGAAGACCGAGGTTCTTCAATTGAGTTGTCGGCATATGTTTCAGACATTTTACAAGGTGTCTTTTGGTGTCTTTGTATAAGCTTTTAACCGGTAGAAACTTTTGATCTACTATGCTTCAGTATTATCATAAATTAAAACTGAGATTCTATAATCAGTGTATAAAGATTACAAAGTGTAATCTATTTGTTAACCTTATGAATAAATTTGTATATCACTATCTGTTATCTCTATTATAATTTGAGCCATTAGAAAATAATTTGGTTAAAAAAGAAAGAAATATAAATAAATTTTAATTTTTTTTTCAGGTGGTTGAAAAAAATGTTGACCCTGAATGGACTTTGTTATATTATTTGCGAAGCAAATGTATCCTTTTTTTATTTATTTATACATTGTTTATGCAATTTTATTTTACATACAAGGATACTAGTATACAAGTATCCAAGTAGGGGAGACTGGTGCTATTGCAATCGGTAACCATTTGTTTAAACACAAGTTGTTAACGAGGCCAGTAAACCAAAACAAACAACCAGAAAATATATCGACAATTTGCTAATCCATACTTTCTGCTGACTCTGGTAAAAATAACGTAATTATGTGGGTCAAATAATAATATAAAAGAATCGTAAAAAACGATAATCGAAAAAGAGAGAGAAGTCAGAGAGAAGTCAAAGTGGGTGTCGAGTCAAGTCAAGTCAAGTCAAGTTAAAAGCTGTAGAACAGTATGGAGTAGAGTAGAATATGGGAGCAGATAGCCAGTAGCTAGCAGGGGGTAACTAGTTGCTAGCAATGTGAAATGAGCTACTAAGAGTTATCTAACATACTAAGGGTCGGAGTTGGGAAGTTTGTTTCGGTGGCCAATAGTAAAAGCTTGTGAGTAAGCAAAGGGAAAACTTGTATCCAGGTGAGTCCTAATTCTTTCGTTTTTTATATTATTCTATCTTTTGCTTATATATGTACACTCCCGACAAAAAATTTAAGGCCACTTCAATTTTTTTTCTTAAAATGGTTTTATCTATGCAATGAAAACTTTAATTTAAACAACGTTGTCTATCTGATTTGACTACACATTTGGCTTCCAATTCATGCACTTGTTTAGATTATTAAGGCCCTCCGCACACGGGTCGACTGTTTTGCAACTCGAGTTTCAAACCAGTTGAGCATGCAACGGTTTGGCAACCTTTCACGTGTATATGAATGAAGAACCGCACATGACTCGACTGAAACGGAACCGATTTTAAATCAATTTCCAATTGGTCGCATGCGATCGTGTTTGCATAGTCACGAAACAGTTTCAGTCGTATGGTTGCATGGTTTGTAAATTTTTAAGTGCTTTTCACGAATATGAATATTTTTGACGTTTTTTAATATTTAATTTGAAATGAGTGACCAAGCAATGAACACTGAATTTTTTGAATTTTGAATCTGAATTTTTTTTAACAAAAAATGTGTGCGGACAAACAATATCAATCAATTGCAAACCGGCTGCACATGTAAATATTGAACAACTGGTTTGAAACTCGAGTTGCAAAACTGTCGACCTGTGTGCGGAGGGCCTTAAGCATTTCTTTAACGATCACGTCACATCAAAGTGTAAAAATGAATATTCTCTATTTTTTTAAAAATTGAAATATAATTTTTTTAATAGATAAAAATTGTTTTCTCTTAATTCTCTTTCATATTAAATAACACATTTTTAGCGATAACGAGCACCAAAAAATTTCCGTACGATGATTAGTTACGAAGTTATGAACAGTCAAAGTTTAGTGTGTGCTCTACTCTTTGAATTACTATAACTCGGTTAAAAATTGTCGCACAGCGATGAAAGAAAAACTAATTAAAGGAAAAAAAGTGATCTTTTTGAATATAATATTAAAATTAATTGAAAAAAATTCTTTGAACTAATAGTGAGCTTTGAACGTAAAAATTTCATTTTCAAGTTTTTTTTTTTAACCATAAATCAAAAACAGTAAAACATAAAAAAATTTTAAGGAAAGATTCTGAAAGTAGAAATTCTAAGCTTTCATTCTATATTAAAATCAACGCTTTCTCATTTTTTTGCCGAATTTGCAGGGACTTAAACATAAAACACTATTTTTATAAAGACATGTAAAATCGCCAAAAAGTTTAGGACCAAGAAATATATGTAGTACTATTAGATATGGTCCTTTCACCGCTACCATTAACATCCAATCCAAACAATCCAGAAAACGCTAAGTACTCCCGTCGTTAACAGTGCTAAATGTTAAACGACCCTTCCGGATAAGATAGGTGAATCTGCCTAAGACCCAACCTGTCGGGGGTGCCATGGTAAGGTTCGCCCTTACACATGTATTCCATAGCTGCAATATTAGGTCAAGGTTGCTTTGGGTTTTCGAGTTGTACCAAAATGTTCAATTTTGGACTTTTCCCGATTTTCCACTTTCCTTGCCCCCAAATGCATAAGTATTATATATATATATATATATATATATATATATATATATATATATATATATATATATATATATATATATATATATATATATATATATATGCATGTAGGGTTCTCAGAGCTCCATAAGACAGTGCATGCAGCTCTCCAAAACACGGTGTTTAGAAGAAGATATTTGCAAAAATTTCTAAATGACCTATAAAAACACACAAAACGCGATCTTGGACCAAAATGAGACATAGATTTTTGAAATCTACGCCTTTGAATTAGTAAACATATGTCTAAAAATATTTCGCAAAATTGGGCCAAGTAAGGCTAATTTAAGGATTTAAATATAAGGGGCTCTAGTGACACTCAGTGTTGCAGCCGCCTTAGTGGGCTTGTTTAGTCATAACATATGGCGACGCCTTTCTCTCACCCTTAAAAAAAGTAAGCGTGTGCGATTAAGGCTCATTACCAATGTATTCATCAGTATGGAATGGCCTCACAAAATATCATAAATCAAAAAAACATGACTTCCGTTACAAAAAGGTAAACTGAAAAGTTAAATACAAGTTATCCTTGAATTCTTACCGCAATTATTGAACAGTTTTGTTAAGGGCACATGCTTCTTAAGGTTTCTTACCCCCCAACTTATCTTTACACTGATATGATGAGAACCCTATCAAAAACCCCTAAACGAGTGTATTAATGTGTTTTTAGTTGAACTGTTACTGAAGTAGTCGTTTACAACCAGTTACTCAACATTTTTGTGCTGACTGCGATATCCTGGTCAAAATCGACCCCTTGTTAGGTGATAGATGGCAGCAACTACATGTGAGCCGATTTAAATAAATGTCTAACTTATACGGTTATACAAAAAGCTACAAATTTTGTACTTTTTATATAATAAAAAAATATTGTCTCTGGAATTTTTCTGAATTGGGCATTTCATTTGTTCTGCTAGTGTTAGATTAGAAATTCGGCAATTTTACAACGAGATAAACCATCTCTTAAAAGGACGCGACTTATTTATTTTATACCCTTTATATTCCTATATAAAGGGTATAAAATAATATATATAAAGTATAATAATAATATATAAAGTTATATATATATATATATATATATATATATATATATATATATATATATATATATATATATATATATATAGTTTAACTGACTGAAATGTTAAATGACTAATGTTAAATGACTGAAACTGAGTGTTTCAACATTTTGCTAGCCTACTGAAACCACTTTTTGAGTTGCATAACAAAGTATATATGTAATAGGATATGAAAACGAAGAATGATGTAAAGAAAAACACCGCGTAAATCGTAAAAAAATCGCGTATGTAGAAACTTAAATTTTAAAAATATCGTTATTTAACTCTATTTCAATTTTAAGAATATCGTTATTTTCGATATCGATAATTCTCAATAATAAACAGTAAATTTTTATAATTCAATATGTTTGGAACACCCACAACTTGCTTCGCTTAAGCCTTCAAAAATTTTGTTATTTTTGCGCTGCGATACACCGTTTACGAGATATTTACGATCAAAAGTTAAAGTTTACAAAAAATATCGAAAATTAATTTTTTTGAAAATATTCTATTGCTGACCAGATCAGTGGGACTAATGGAGTATAAATAAAGCCATTATAATCAATTTATGAAAAATAACTCGGTATCGATAATTTTCAATAACGAAAAGTAAGTTTTGACAGTTGCAATATGTTTGGAGTACTTACGACTTGCTTCGCCTAAACCTTCATAAATTTCGTTACTTTTTCGCTACGACGACACATGATTTAAAAAATATTTACGATCAAATAACATAATAAAAAACAGGTACACTTTATGATAGACCGAATTCAGAAGACCTATACACAAATATTTGAAATAAAAAATAGAGACAATTTATTAAACACATAAATCGAGAAATAAGAAGAAAAAGAAAATAAAAAAAAAAAAACCATTTAACATTTAGCCCCACCAATGCTTTAACATTTAGCCCCAAGGTATGTTTTAAGCTTTGACAACGACCACACAAATGGTGACAGTAAATATGCAAAAAAATTTTAAAGATTCATAATCACAATACATAAATGAACTTAGATACTTAGATACTAGGATATGTCCGAAAAAAATCTGTTTCAGATGAAAAGTTTGGCAACGTAGAAAATTACTTCGGCATTATCGAAACATATTTAAGGATATGTACATCATAAGGCTAAGCTGAACTTCACATTACTTTCTAGTCAAGAAAGCCCTTTAAGGTCAAAATTCCAGCTTTGTAACTGCTGACATCCAAAAGATAATGCATGAAACATGGTTCTGATATGATAATGCAAAAGAAACATGGTTTTTAGTTAACATTTAACCCCAGTCTCCCCTACTATAAAACATTTCGCTCCCAGAGTAATTTCGCTGCTACAATATAATCTTTTATTTTTGAATGAAAATTGTCCTTAAAAATTTAGTAAATCTTTGTGGCAGTAAATTAGGATGTGGTGAAGGAGGATGTGGTGCTTGTACCGTCATGGTTTCAAAATATGATCAGTCAACAAACAAAATAAAGTAAATATTGCAAACACTTTTTTCATTACGTTCATCTTTTAAATAAAAATGCAAATATAATAAAATTTTAGACATTTTGCTGTAAATTCGTGTTTAGCTCCAGTCTGTAGTATGCATGGTTTGGCTATAACCACAACAGAAGGTATTGGGAATACGAAAACTAAACTTCATCCCGTCCAAGAACGGATTGCAAAAGCTCATGGTTCGCAATGTGGTTTTTGTACACCAGGAATTGTTATGTCAATGTATACTTTATTACGAAACTCCACAAAGCCATCGATAGATCAATTAGAAGAAACGTTTCAAGGAAATTTATGTAGATGTACCGGCTACCGGTCGATTATAGATGGGTATAAAAGTTTTACCGATGAATTTGACAATGAAAAGTTTTCTACCTTCCATGATGAAAATAAATTTGAGGTCTGTGGTCTCGGAAAACAATGCTGTCGAAACAAAAATACCGTAAGCTGCGCTAATGGCAAAAATACCACTAGTAACTCCGAAAAAGAAATACAAAAAGAAAAATTAACTGATGCAAAAGCTTTTATACCTTACGATCCAACACAGGAACCAATTTTTCCTCCTGAATTAAAACTGAATAATATATACAGTACACAATATTTAAAATTTCAAGGCCGTAATACAACATGGTATAGACCACAAACATTAAATCAACTGGTGAAATTGAAATTATTATACCCAGACGCGAAACTTGTTATTGGAAACACTGAAGTTGGGATTGAAATGAAATTTAAAAATGCTTCCTATTCTGTATTTATTTGTCCAACTTCAATTAGTGAACTAACGCAAATTACTAAGACCGAAGAAGTAATTAAAATTGGATCAGCAGTAACTTTGGAAAATGTACAATCATTTTTAAAAAAACAAATCAATGACTTACCAGAATATAAAACGAGAATTTTCCAAGCAATACTACAAATGTTATATCGATTTGGTGGAAAACAAATAAGAAATGTCGGTTCAATAGGTGGCAACCTTATGACTGGAAGTCCTATTTCCGATTTAAATGTTATTTTCCTAGCTATAAATGCAGAATTAGAATTATTAAGTACAAAAGGTACACGGAAAGTAACAGTCGATGAAAACTTTTTCACCAGTTACCGAAAAAATACCGTTCGAAATGATGAAATTTTAATATCAATTCAAATTCCGTATTCGAAGAGAAATCAGTATATCTATGCATCGAAACAAGCAAAAAGAAAAGATGACGATATTGCAATTGTGAATATTGCCTTATTTTTAGAATTAGAAGAAAAATCAAATCATATTTTAGACATTAAAATAGCCTATGGTGGAATGGCTCCAACAACTAAACTAGCCATGAAAACGTGCCAACAGCTTTTAAATAATGAATTTAATGATAATATTTTAAACCAAGTATATGAAACGTTATTAGAAGATTTACCACTTGCACCAGATGCTCCTGGTGGTATGATAAATTACAGAAAAGTATTAGCACTAAGTTTATTTTTCAAAGGATATTTATACATAAAAAATCTGAGAAATATAAATGATTCATTGAAGTTATACCAAAAAGATTTCGATGAGTCTCAAGTTTTCCGTTACGTAAAAAGTTCTCAACTTTTTTCCATATCATCTGAGAATGAATCAATAAATGACACAATAGGACAACCAATTGTCCATATGTCTGCGTTTAAACAAGCAGCAGGTGAAGCTGTTTATTGTGACGATATTCCAAAATACGAAAATGAACTTTACTTAGCTCACGTATTAAGTAAACGAGCACACGCAAAAATAGTATCAATCGATTGTTCAAAAGTGCTATCCCTTCCTGGAGTTGTTGGAGTTTTGACAGCAAAGGACTTACCTGAAAAACAAAGTTCGTTTGGTATAGTCTTTCAAGACCAAGAAGTCTTTGCTCGAGACAAAGTGCAATGTTACGGCCAAGTTATTGGCGCTGTAATAGCCAAAAATAAAAAGTTGGCGAAAAAAGCAGCACACCTAGTTGAAGTGAAATATCACGATGTTGAGCCAGCAATATTGACAATTAAGGACGCTATGAAAGCTAATTCATATTTCTCTGGTTATCCAAAAATAATGAAATTTGGAGATTCGGAAGAAGCTTTCAAAATAGCTGACCATATTATTCAGAGTCAGTATGAAATAGGTGGGCAAGATCATTTTTACTTAGAAACTCAATGTGCAATTGCAATTCCAAAGGAAGACGATGAACTGGAAGTTATTTCTTCCACACAAAATCCTTCTCAGACAAGTGTAAGTTACTCTTTTCATTAATAAAAATATAATAAAAGCCCGACGAGAGAAAGACAGCTAGGGCTGTAGTCCCGGGGCCTCGGTTCAAAGGAAATCTGACCTGGTCAGGTTTTATTTTTGTCTAATTTTTAATCTGATAAAATGAACTTATAAAATGAATAGTTTGTCTTCAGGGCCCTTAATTTCTTTCCGTGGTTCTTATATCATTTACGAAGTAATTGTTTACAGGAATTTATTGCCCATATGTTAAATATCCCAGTTAACCGAGTCGTAACCAAGGTTAAAAGAATTGGTGGAGGTTTTGGAGGAAAAGAATCAGGGCCATTCTTAGTTTCCCTACCAGTTGCACTAGCTGCTTACAAATATAGAAAACCAGTTAGATGTATGTTACATCGATGGGAAGATATGTTGATGACGGGAGGGCGACATCCTGCTTATTTTGATTACAAAGTAGGATTTAATAAAACCGGAAAACTTGTGGCTATAGATGTAAAAATATATTTAAATGCAGGATATGCTTTTGATGTGTCATCTGCGGTAAGAATTTTTTTCTTAAATTAATTTTCTCATTTATTACAAAATACATATTTATTAGGTCCTAGAACGTGCCATGTTTACTATTCAAAATGCCTATAGAGTTGATCATATGACGGTTAGTGGATATCTTTGTAAGACAAATTTGCAATCACAAACAGCATTTCGTGGTTTTGGAGCACCACAAACATTATTTGCTGCCGAAACAATGATTCGTGAGGTAGCTGAATATCTTGGGAAGGATATAATAGAAATTATGCAAATTAATTTCTATAGAGAAAATGATATATTGCATTATAATCAGCCGTTAGAAAATTCTCAGGTAGAACAGTGTGTTAATGAATGCTTAAAAAATTCTGATTTTTACAAGAGAAGAAACGCAATTGAAGAATTTAACAGGTGAGTACCTACCAGTATTAATACCGCAATGTGCAGACAGGCAGGAATAAATTATATGTTTTACTTGAAATATTATAACTGTTATAACTTTTAAGTACTATAGGGTAGTAGCCATAGTCAGGGCCCGATCTAGGGGAGGGGGGCAGCGGGAGCACATGCCCCAGATGCGAGGTTTTGGGGGCGCTCTTAAAAATTTCAAATTTTACATAATTTTAATGTATTTTATTCGTACCGAATTTTTATTACTCAGTGCGAATTTCATGTTAGTCGTAAATAAAGTATAGTACATTACTCGGTTGTAAAGCATATTACATACTCGTGAAATTACAGACTCGCCGCTGCTCGGCTCTTGCATATATACTTTTGCTTATGTGTAATATGCAACCTACTTATATTGAAAAATATAAAAACAAGTTTATAGTTAATTACATATTGTTAATAATTACTGCATTTTTAAAGTACTTACTATTTCTACGCGTGAAAAAAAAACTTTGATATTATCATAGACAATTGTTAAATAATTTGCAGTATCTCTTAAAATATAAAAGTTTTAACTTTCGACATTACAAATAGTGCCATGTCTTTCTACCAATCAGAATTTTTAAAGTTAAGATTTCTATTGGGAACAGACATGAGGATGGAGCCAAAAGAACATGGCTAACTATTGTATGCAAGGAAAATTTACTACTGTCAGTGCTTGTTAATGAAAGCAAAAATTTCAAAATATAATTTTTAAATAACTATAAAGAATATTTTTATTTGTCACTACTAAAAATAAATATATTTATAAATAATACATAAAATTATTTAAAACACATTTTGAACAGTCAAGTGCCATATTGTGTACATCTACTATACCCCATTTCAAATACAATTGATCATAAAAAATTAAATAATTCTTATATTCCAAAACAAATCAATTTTCTATTCTTTTCTAAAAACAAACTGCAAATTTGAAATTTACGTAAGTGCAATAATGAAAGGGATAAAGTGAAGAAAACGGAAATTATGTAAATTTATAAGTGAGGAAGCATGGTTAAATTTAAGTGAAATGGATCATACAATATAATTTTAAATTTTAAAATTAAATCCAAGGTTGTTGCAGTTTGATTAAATATTTACCTACTAGTTATTCCCGCCACGAAATTTTGATTGTTATCTTTACATATAATTTTTGATATTTTTTTAACGAAAATTTTAATATACATAGAAATAATCAGTTTAAGAAACGGGGAATAAGTTTAGTTCCACTTTTATTTGGAGTTGGATTTCATGAAGTGTTTATGACTCAAGCTGGAGCATTGATTCACGTATACACAGATGGTTCTGTTTTGCTAACCCATGCAGGTGTTGAAATGGGCCAAGGATTACATACAAAAATGATACAGGTTGCAAGCAAAGTTTTGGACGTACCAGTAACAAAAATCTATACAGCAGAAATATCAACGGATAAAGTTCCAAATATGATAATCACTGCAGCCAGTACTAGTTCTGACTTAAATGGAATGGCAGTTTTGGTAAATTTGCAATCAATCTAAAAATAAATTACACTTTTATAATGCTTAAAATAATTTATAGAATGCTTGTAACATAATTGTTGAACGATTAAAACCATATAAAGAAGCAAACCCAAACGGCAAATGGGAAGACTGGGTCTCCGCTGCGTATTTTGATCGGGTTAGTTTATCAGCAAGTGGCTACTATCGTACGCCAAGTATTACGGGTTATGACTGGGAAACACGTACTGGCCGAACGTACACTTATTTTACTTTTGGTGCTGGATGTTCAGAGGTGGAAATAGATTGTCTAACAGGTGATCATCGAATATTAAGAACAGATATCGTTATGGACGTTGGACAAAGTTTAAATCCGGCTATTGATATTGGACAAATTGAAGGTGGATTTATGCAAGGATATGGATTGTATGTTTTAGAGGAAATTGTTCACACGCCTACTGGCGATATTTTCACAAAAGGACCAAATACTTATAAAATTCCATCTTTTTCAAATGTACCGTTGGAATTTAATGTGTCAATTTTGAAAAACTCAAATAATCCGAGAGCTATTTATTCTTCCAAGGTATAATTTCAAATATTCATTTGTTTTCTTAAATAATAATTTAACTTATTCTAGGCAATCGGGGAACCACCTCTTGGTCTGTCCGTATCTGTTTTATTTGCAATAAGGGAAGCTATAAAAGCTCAACGACGAGATGCTGGAATTAAAGAACCATTTGTCTTAAATGCACCTGCAACACCGGAAAAAATTAGAATGCTTTGCGTCGATAATATATTACTAAAAATTAACAAAATGTAACTACTATCACTAATAATACTTAATAAATTACCTAGCCTATCTATTTTTTTAATAAATTACCTAGCCTATTTTTTGTTATTTGCTCCGTCATTGTTTATGTGTTCATAAAAAATTCAAATTGTATGATTTTGTTTTTACATATGGATTTTTAAATATTCTACTCATTTAAGCCTTGGAATTAATCCAATCATTAACCTACTAATGGACCATCCACATTCTCACCGAGGTTGGACGAGGTTTCTCGCTGAGGTTGGCTGAGCCATATGAATAGCATTATAACACCAACCGCGAGGCACAACGAAATAACCGTCTACATTTTCGTACTCGGCCAACCTCGCGAGAATGTGGATGCTCCTTTAGCATTTCTAGTTACAAACCCATCTCAGACATATAATATTATTTTTCACATATTCATTTTGGGTATACTGTGGAAACGTGATTAGGATTAATTAAAAGCTCATTAACGTATGTTGATTTTAATTGTTAAATTGTTCCTGAAGAAAATTGATTTAATATACAGTAAAACCTAGCTAATTCGACCTAATGCGGGCCACAGTCGGTGCGAATTAGCGAAAATTCCGAATTAAGGTCCATTCATATCTACAGACACTGACGAATTAAGGTCCATTCATATCTACAGACACTGAACGTTACAGACACGTATCGTACCAGACACGGCAAATATTGTTTAATGGTTTTCTTATTAGTGTATTTATATATACCGCACAGACACGGATTGTCTGTATGTATGAATGTGTTCATAAAAAAAGCATTAAAGAATATTTTTCGTGTCTGCCACGATACGTGTCTGTGAATATGAATGGACCTTTATGGAACACTTCTAAAATCACGTGTAATCCTGACTTTTATAGACATTGTGTACTTAATTTAGATAAATTTTTAAAGCGTAAATGTATGCAATAATTTAAGTCAGTAATAAATTCAGTAATAAATAAGAAGTATAAAAATGAAAATTTTTAATTACTCAAAATGTATACTACACACTAATTTACTATATAAATTTCTTTTTTGTCAGTCCGAAATAGTGAGGTTTTACTGTATTTACTTTCAACGAACAACGAATTCTTTAAAAATAAAATGCGCAGTTATATTTATTAACTTTGAAAGTTTTAATTCACTTTACAAAAAATTAATAATTTACGCAGAGAAAGAATTTGAATTGGAAAAGATAAAATATACTGCCTATTTTTATTGTTATAATAATTAATAAGTATTTAAATATAAGAAGAATCAATTTTTATTAAATAAGAATAAAATTTTTTTCTTATTTCACTTATGTTTATGCTTAAATAAAAAATTTTTATAAATAGAAAAAAAAATTCTCTTTGTAAAATATCGATAGATAGTGTCTACCCTGTCTATTCCTACGGTACGCTACTGGCGATGACCATGGTTAAATCGAAGTTGGCAAAAGTTGGTCAAGGTTGACAAAAGCTAATTACAAATAAATACAACAATAATGACAGAAAAATATGGTTTATTATACAGGAATAATATTAATAACAAAATATTTAAATAAAATAAAATAATTATACAATAAAAATTTTTATATTAACATAAAAACAAAATACAACAAATACATTTGTAAAAAAATAAAAGAAAATTATTAACAAATTTCACTAATGAAAATAATTTTAACTAAATAGCTACGAAGTTTGGTTTAGATTGCACTAATAAATCCGTTCCCTATTGACATCACTTAATTTGGAATGAATTTAAATCATAACCATTTTAAATGGTCAGTGTTCTTATATAAATGTACAACAGAAAGATGAAAAAACGAACATATAAAAACTACATTTACAATTCATTAATTAAAAATATTTAAATATTTATCAAAACAAAAATGACTTAGAAAAAGAGGTATTTTCTTTTAAGTTTCTAAATATGTACGTCACTAATAAATTAGTTGTAAGTACAAGTATTTAATAATAAGTATAAATAGTTACTAGGTATAAATCTAATTTTGGAAATAATTTATATATATTTAGTCAGACAAATATCACAAATTTCTACTTATTTTCTTATTATTTGGTATTTTATTTATCACGTTGAGTATTTGGAAAACCGATTTTTTTTTAAATTTAATGGCATCATATTTAAAGTGATATATAAAGATATTTTTAAAACAATATAAAGATATATTTACCTTAAATTATAAAAATATTTTATTCCCTTATTGGAATCTGTCAAATGGGTGGGGCTTCAAGAAATTGCTGACAAAAAAGTGCATTTTATATATCAGTGCGATATTAAGAAAAAATGATAAATATTAAAACTATTTGTACTTGGGTTCACACAAATCTGAAGCAAAGAAATTTTGTTGAAGGAGAGAGAATTATATCTGTAAAATACTTAAAATATGGTAAAAATATTTTTAGAAAAATGTGTGAATGAATTAGTGAATATTACAGTAAATGGTTTACTAACATCAAAATTTAACGGTAAACATCATGAAATAACTGAAGAACTTTCAACAAATAGAAACCTCAAATCAATTATAGTAGCACTACATTCTCGCGAGGTCGCCTCGACGAGACGTTCGTCGAGGTTTTGACGAGGCGAGACAACACGAGTTTGTACCGTCTACACTCTCGCTTATATACTCAGTTATTCATACTGTTCATACGCGTTCATATAGTTCGAAATGTCAATCATTGATGGACAAGATGGGTGATGTTGGTGACACGCATTCAAATAACTGCTGCTGCAGTTCTATATACTGTTGAATACTATAATTTTCTTCATGTATATTACACAAAAAAGTTTAAAATAACGTTTTAAATAACGTTTTTGTAAATTTAAGGCATGATTTTAGGTTATGTATAAAAACATAATAGTATGCAGATATGCAACATATGCAATATCAACACATGAGTATATGCGAGAGTGTAGTTGATCGCCTCGCCTCGTGTCAGATCGGAGACCTGACGAGGCGAAGCAGGGCTTAACGAGGCGAGGCGAGGTAACACGAGAGCATCAACTACACTCTCGGTCTCGCGTCGTCTCGTGTTGCCTCCACGAGAGTGTAGTGCTACTATTACATGTATGTAAACAGATCTACAAACTTCAGCTCATAAATAACATTTCAGTAAATTCACTTTAAGAATAGTCTGGCTTTTCAACACTAGATGTTGTCGACAGATCCCAATATACACAAGTAATAAAACAGTTATTTATGCAACAAGCTGAAAATTAAGATACTTTTTTTTTACTAATCGCCCAGTTGTCCAACAAAACTCTCCGAGTTGGACAATTATGACAATTGAAAAAATATCTATTTTGCACATCCTTTATACAATACTTTTTCCAATTCTGAACTAAAAATGACAAGAATTAATGGAAAATGGAAAAATAATCTCAGTTGAATGTTTGACAGTTACTTTAACATATTTATTTTAAATAATTCATGGATGACCATGACTTGTACTGTAAAAACGAATGTTATTTATTTATAGAGAACCTGCATAAAGACTAGTGACGCTTCTTTCAATAATTTTATAAGCACATGCGTGAACACATCAGCACAAATTGTTTGTAAACACAGAGTACAGAAGAAACACTGTTATCTCTATACTACTGAAACCAGTGTAACCAAAAAAAGGATAGAAAATGTGTTATGTGGCTACATACTGTTTGTGTTTGTATTTGTGATGTGTATCAATGTATGCGTAGCGCGCATACATTGATACATAGATACATATATACACACTGTGAATGAGGCCGGTAATCGACTGTGACAACAATGATAAACAATTGATTAACAATTACAGCCACTGAACGACTGAATACAAAGTAGCCTGACTTGCTCAGAATTGCACACTGCCGATTACACGATTTTCTATTTACTTTCCTTCTAGTGTTCTGTGTTTGTAACCATAGATTTTAACATAAACTTATTAACAAGTTTATATTTTTGTATTATTACTCACTGAGCAATGAATCGAACATATAAACATATGTTGCCTAGAGATACCACAGGCATTAAATTTTTGAAGCATGACTCCATTTTAGTAAGCCCAACTTGTAATTACGGAGACTTGTTTATAAAGATAAACCATTAAATTAATGGTTTGACCGCCATTAAAGTAATCCCATCAGTCAATTTTTTTGCTTCAATTTCTTAATGTATTTGTAATATACAGCATTCTCTCTAGTCGATTCTCTCCTCAATGTTATTACTTTTTAATATTTATAATTAAGGTAGATACCGCGACATTCAACTTTTCGACAGAATAGTTTCAAATTTTAATACTAGTATAAAGAAGAATGCTATATCTGATTGTCCTTGTAATTTGGGAAAGATTGATCGCTTCTGAGTTAAGATAATTAAGGTTAATGTTTGTATCTACTCCATGTATTAGATCTGAAAATTCTGACTACGTACCCTTATTTTGTATTTAACAATATAATGACTCGGCAGAATTCAATAAAAAAAATGGAGAAAAAAAGATTAATAAGACTTGAATGTAAAGAAAAAATTGAACTATTTGTTGATCGTTTTGAATTGAAGGTATCATCAGAGAAATTATAGTATTTTAATAAGAATTTAACATCGACACCAGTTTTAAGCAATTGAACCAACACAACTCACATTACAACTCACATACAGCAGTGCAAATTTAAAAATTTCAATTACAAATCAGTGTATTAATAAATAATTTTTTTATATTATCTTTTAAAAAAGATATTAATAAAAAATATTAAATACCGTTAATTTGTAACTCAATTAAGATTATAAATAATAAATTGATTATTATTACAAATAAAATTATTTAAATTAGAAAAGGTTATTTAAACGTATAGTACTTAATTAAATAACTGGTTTCTTGGTATTTACTTGCATATAGTATTCACAGGTTTCACACAGAATATCATCGTGTATTGAAAGTTATATATGTATTAAAACTTACTCAGTGGTGTGTATGCATAGAGAAATAATATGTTTGTTGGGTAAATCACGATGATGCCAGAGCATTTATGGCATCAATGTGTATGCCCAGGCTATGTCTGAAAGTATGCATACATGTTCGTATGAAAAGTAGTACGTATCAACATCTATCCATTAATACAGACAATAATGACATAAAGTAAGTTTGGTTTGCAATTTTTTCTACTAGCATGTAACACGGTAACTACCTTAATATATAAATATTAAATTAAGTAAGTATAGACAACCTGCATTGTCACTAATGACGCCTCTATATAAGTCGATTTATAAGTTTGTTACAAGTTATTGTTGTTGTTTTAAATACAACAGATAAATTTACTGCGTCCAACGCAACATTGTAGTCATTCAGATAAATATTTATTTATTATTAAAAATTTAAATTAAATTTTTTTAAAAAATACATAATTAGCCACTTACTTTAATAGTTACATTGAATTGAAGTTTTATATTTGTTTGTCGCATAACTTTGGTTGTTATAAGACTTCGTACACCGGTATATTATACTTTTTGAACGTCGTATACACATTTTGACACAAGTTTTTTCCTTTTTTGTAACAAAAATCACATAAATCACCCACTTGGACATCTCGAAAACCGCTTTTTATAATAATTGTATTTGCAATTTGACATTTTTCATAAAAATATGATAAACTTATAAATTCAAAATAGCCTACTTACATTAAACTCTTTATTGTAAAAAAAAGTTAAATATAGCCACCATGAACGCTAGTGTAGTAATTCAAAGATCACGCAGGTTTTCTATAGGTATTTGAAAAACATTTTGCAACACGTAAAAAGTAAGCCATTTTGATACTCATAGGCAACTACAAAGTTAACTTTTAATTCAAAATTGCAAAAAATACATTTTTAAAATAGTAACTGTCATAGCAATACAATAAAAATGTGCAGTGTACTTTTAATAGTAAATCGCTCAAATCCCTGATAAATATTAGACATGTGCACGTACTAAATAAATAAAAACTTAATTTGTTTACTTTTCAAACAAAAATACACCTATGCGACTTAAAATTTTGTACTCCCAATACATTCTGAACGGAGTTTATTAACTCTATTGTTACAACCATAGACAAAATTTTTTATCTCAAAATGCCGGACCTTTTACTGCCAGTGGCAAGTACAATAGATAAGGTTACAAAAAAAAAAAAAGAAAATCGGAGATGTCAATATCAAAAAAAGATACCCTAGGAATTTGCAAAATAGAAATTATACTAAGCTATGTTGCTAAAATTGAACATCACTTACAATCACAGAATACAGAAGGAACACTGCTATCTCTATGCTTCTCAAACCAGTGTAACCAAAAAAGGATAGAAAATATCCCACCAATATGTTATATATGTGGACTTGATTTAGTTTGTATTTGTGTGAGCTGTGTTGCGTGTGTTAGTGACCTGATTTGTCTTGGATACGTATATATAATACTACATACGTATGTATGTGGCTTGGTGCGGCGGTGGTAACAATGACCATAACAATCAAAACAACTGATCTACGTTCATCCACCATCACCGAACGAGTGAATACTAAGTAGCCTAACTTGCTCAAAACTGCACACTACCAACTACACAATAGAGATTGTAGTAAACGTTCTGTATTCTGCGCTTACAATTATACCGTATTTCGACAAATCTGTCACAGATAGAGGCACTTGTATTTCTGAACCCCAGAGTACAGAGACAACATATCTATCTCTATACTACCGAAACCAATGTAACCAGTAAGCGATAGAAAATATGTTATATACGTGCACTGGGTTTACTTTGTATTTGTGCGGTAAACTGTCTTTGTGTGAGTGATCGGAGGTGGTGGTGGCTGTGCTTCGCATACATATGTATGATACCACAACGCATGTATGTGGCTCCGTGTGGAGGTTCTACAATGCCAACAACAATCAAATCAATTGACTTGTGATTGATCTACACTCATCCACTGCTACGGACAGAGTGACTACTAACAAGAAGATGCACCCAGAGTGAAATTCGGGATTTTGATGAAACTTCGCTGGTGTGTAGAATAGGCAAAAATAAGGGACCCGTATATTTTTTATCGGCAATCTTCCACGTTTATGGGGTGAAAGCAGCCCCTATAGTTGGGGGTTCAAATCGTATTTCTTAAGATATCTCGAAAACTATAAGAAATAGAGAAAAACTTTAAACTGACGAAATGTTACTCTTTGGAAGACCTATTCACCTGTATAGGTTAAACCAGGGCCGGGTTCATAAGAGGGGCTGGAGGACCTGCTTGTACAGCCTGAGGACCATTCTTGTACAGCCTGAATGGTTCAATGTATCAAATTTTTGCCATCATAAATAGAAAGAGCATCAAAAATTAGGGGACAAGTGTTTTTGCGTTTTTTCGAAATATGTGTGATATCCAAGCCATATACGGAAGAAAAAAATAGGGTTGGTTATATTGCATTATCATTGATTGCAAATACGTACTATATTTTTTTATTTTTATGTTGATTTTCATCATAAAAATGTAAATATTTACTTTCCGATAATAATTCATGTATTTTTCAGTACTAACTTAATTGGTAATTTAGCCATGTGTGTATATGTTTTACTTATATTCGATATATCTTACAACTATTTCTGCGAAGGTTAAAGTTCTCTGGTGTGCTTGTGTTAATGAATGCTCAAAAACAAGCAGTGTCTTTCGCTTACTGTTCAGGTGCCTTGTAATAAATTTTTCGATTTGGGAAATGGGGTTGACACCTATAAAACATACAAAAAGAGTAAGAAAAATTGTTTGAATGTTGAGAAAGAAATAAACCGCGTTTATTTGGTTAAAAACGAATTTGTAAGAAGATAAAGGCGGTTGTTGAACGTAAGATTATTGCTTCTTATTAAACATTCATTAACACTTGTAGACCAGAGAACTTTAGTAGAAATAGGTATAAAAAATATCGAATATGAGTAACCAAATATACACATGGCTAAATTACCAATTAAGTAAGTACTGAAAAATACATGAATCATTATCGGAAAGTAAAAATTTACATTTTCATGATGAAAATCAACATAAAGATAAAAAAATATAGAACGTATTTGCAATCAATAATAATGCAATATAATCAACCCTATTTTTTTCTTCCTTATATGGCTTGGATACCACTCATATTTCGAAAAAATGCAAAAACACGTATCCCCTAATTTTTGATGCTCCTTCTATTTATGATGGTAAAAATTTCATACATTGAACCATCCAGGCTGTACAAGAAAATTTACCCCCATTTTCACCCCTCCAGCCCTTCTTATGAACCCGGCCCTGGTTTAACCTATACAAGTAAATAGGTCTTTCAAAGAGTAACATTTCATCAATTTAAAGTTTTTCTCTATCTCTTATAGTTTTCGAGATATCTTAAGAAATACGATTTGAATCCTCAACTTTAGGGGCTGGTTTCACCCCTTAAACGTGGAAGATGGCCGATAAAAAAATACGGGTCCCTTATTTTTGCCTATTCTACACACCAGCGAAGTTTCATCAAAATCCTGAATTTCACTCTGGGTGCATCTCCTTGTAAGTAGCCTAACGTGCACAGAAGTGCATACTGCAGATTACACGACAGAGATAGTTGCATTAACTCTGTACTCTGGGTACTGAACATATACATACCAAAGCATTTTGAGTCAACATATTTCATGGGAAGTTAATTCGTTTTAATCATTTAAAGCGTTAAATTTTGATTAAACGAACTGTAATGCCTATCAAAAGTACACTGTACCATTTAATTTATGTATTTAATAACTAAAGCGGCACTAGCTATTTTTTTTATTGTTTTCATTATGGATCTTATCTAAAATGTTTAGTAAAAATGCCTCGGACAAATCTGAACAAAATTATTGCAATGGTTCGTATTATGAGATACCAGTGGCCATTGCGCGAAAGAGTGGAACAATAATTCATAGAACTGTTTTCTTCGTCTCAATGATGAATCGCTCATGTCTCGTAATATGAAGCACTGTTGTGTTTATTTAATCAAAAAGTTTTGATAAACCATTAATTATGGTTTTAGATAGTGGCATGTAAATAATGTAAATATTTTGTGTGAAAATATATATGGACGATTCTCACGTAACGCACGGGACATTTTTGCAACAATATTTTATTTTTTTTTTTTTTTTTTTAAATACAATTAATAATAATATAAACAAAACCGAGTGTTTATAATACGCAGCAATTGAATTAACATTTTTTGAGTATATCGTCGCCGTTACTTCAAAACGTTGTATGTCAAAAAAAGGCATTTGTCAGAAATTAAAAAAAGCTGTTTTATTCTTTACGCTGCAATTCTTTTGGGTTGCTTTGTTTATTGAATTATCAAGGATTTTTGGTGATGTGTTATTAGTGTTATTTATTGTTTATTAAAATAACCGTATTTTTAAAGCACCGTACGACATATGACGCATTACCAAATAACGGGGATATACGAAATATTTTTAGGTGCGCATTCTCTGTTTCACTGTAGTCCTAGACATTGCAATTTTGGCTATTATATACAAAAGATGATTTTGGTTACTATAGCATTGTTAACAGAAAATAACATATTTTTGACATACGACATATTGAAGTAACGGCGACTCTGAAATTCAGTACTTAAAATATATACCATGTGAGTTTTTTGAGAGTTGCCATTTTTATTACAGACAAATTTGTATGATATAAATGGTACTGGAAAAGGTTCTTTTCTTGGATGTAATAGAAATGTAACCCAAAAAAAAAAAAAAAAAAAAAAAAAAGTCGGTTGAAGTAGCCTCAAGTACATATGCATATTTTTACCGTCTAATTGATCAATTTAAAAAAAATTCAAAAGTTAAACTTGGGTAAAAAAATTTTTTTTCCTCATTTATGTTGTTAATTAATGCATTAGATCAGTTTTATCAAAAAATTAATATATTATAGTCTCATTTAAAAATCTATAAGTTTGTATCATATCTCGAAAACCATAAGAGCTATAAAGATCCTGACTATAGTAATCGGTTGCCCCCGTCGATATCTACAACTTTTATTTGAACAATTTTTCGATTAAATCAATGGTTTGGCTGTAATAAAAATGGCAACTCTCAAAAAACTAACACGGTATATATATATATATATATATATATATATATATATATATATATATATATATATATATATATATATATATATATATATATATATATGTTGCAGCGATATTGTCAAAACCGTTTTATTATAATAACTCTAGTCAAATTATAAAAAAACGAAATATTTTCAGTTCATAATGTTTCTTACAATACATCTAGCAAACTTCAGTGTTATTATAATTTCGTTAGATACATCTAGAAAAATTGTTAAGTACAATGCTTTTGGACAATATAACTAAATCAGCGTACTGGAAAATATTGTAAAAATAGATAGTATATGGATACGAAACTAGTAATGTCAAAACTATTGAACCACTTTCCATCAAATTTAATTTAGATAATTATATGCTTTGGACTAACCGACAAGAAATTCTTATCCCGATTTAAGGTTCCCGTGGGAGATGAATACTAAAATAATAATAAACAATGTCTTAACTAAACTGAATCCATTTCAATAAGTTGGGATACTTATATGGTTTAGAATAGCTAACAGGATAATTTATATCCTGGTTGAAGTTTCCTGCGGGATATGAATACGAAACTAATCAATCTCAAAAATACAAAACCGATTTCAATAGAATTTGATATGGATACTCTTATGCTTTGGAAAAACAGAAAGGGAAATTTTTATCCCGATTAAAGATTCCCAAGGGAAACAAATTACTTAGTCAGATCAAAATTAGCGATACGATTTCAGTTAGTTTTATTATGGATACTTATATACTATGGAACAATATACAGGAAAATTTTCATCCGGTTTAAGGATTCCCACGGGAAACAAAACTATTCAAAAAATTATTCAATCATGTCAGAACTATCGAACAAATTTTAATTAAATTTAATTTGGATATCTTTTGAATAACTGATGGGATAGTTTATATCCCGATTAAAGTTTCCTAAGGGATAGGAATATGAAACTAATTAATCTCAAAACTACTGAATCGATTGCAATCAAATTTGATATGAAAATGTATAATTTTATATACGAAGTAAGACTGAAATCGCTCAGTAATTTTGACCTGACCGAATAATTTATTTTGTATCCCTCACGAGCCTTTAATCGAGGTCAAATTTTTCTTTCTGTTATTCCAAAGCATAAAAGTGCCCCTTACTAAATTCGATTGAAATCGGTTTTTTTTTACACTAATTAGTTTGGTATTAATATCCCGCAGGAACCTTCAGCAAACATGTAAATTATCCGATCAGTTATTTTAAGCCATATAAATATTCCTACTAAATTTTATTGAGATCGGTTTAGTAGTTTTGATACAAATTAATTTGTTATTCACTTCACAATTTCTCTAAAAGTGTCTAGCGAAATTATGAGAACACTGAATTTTACTAGTTGAATTGTAAGGAACATCACCCGTTGACAATAATTCGTTTTTTTACAATTTGACTAGAGTGATTATAATAAAACGGTTTTGACAATATAGCTGCAACATATATATATATATATATATATATATATATATATATATATATATATATATATATATATATATATATATATATATATATATATATATGAAATAAAATTCGTACGAAAATACAGCTACGTTTGTACAAATAATACAGTTACCTGTACAGTACAAGTAATTACCGAATAATATTTGAGCAAGTACTACTTGTACTTGGCCGACTTTTTTTTAGCAGTGTTAACTTCATATTGTTAACTTGATAAATTTGATTTTTTAACTCATTTAGTGAGCGTTTAAAGCGAGTCTAACATAAGCAATCTAAACTGCTTGAACGTTATTTACTTACGATGACTTTTATTAATGAAAATGTCTCTACTACTTAGTTTCTAGTCAAAAATTACGTTAATTATTATTATTTTATTTATTTATTTATTTTTTTTTTTTCAAAATGGCTATACAGCTGAACCGTTTTTATGCGGTGGATAGGGATTGTATAAAAAAAATCGCACAAAAAAAATATATCCAAAAACGTCATAAATAGTAAAGTTTTCGATCCAGATTATAAAAAAAAACCTTTTTAGGCGGTGGCTTGGGACTGCATAAAAAAAATTTCATCGAAAATACATAACTCAAAACACTCAAAACATTACGATTTCCTTAGAAGTTGTTTTTCTAAACAAGATAAAGCATTAATTTACACATAAGAACATTTTATTTCGTTTTTATAATATTATGAAAATTGCGAAAAAAACTTCTTTAAAAAAACTTAATGATGCAATAACTTATATTCTTATGCAATGTATTGATTAAATGCTTAAAAACTTTTAAAAATTAATTTTATCAAAGAAAGTTATTATAGTTAATTACATTAGTTTAAGTTTCTTACTTTCTCTTGATTTTGATTCACATTATGCATTTCAATGGTCATTTTTTTTTAAAAAAACCGCATAAAAAAATCGCTCATAAAAAGACCACATAAAAAAGGTTTAGCTGTATATTATAGTATCTATTTGCAACCCTTCTACATATAATCGATGTATGAAAAGATTTGTAGTGACTAGGGCATATTTACTAAACAACTATTTTCAATTCAAAATAGTGTTTAAAATCGCGAAATTATTGAATTTTATCTGCTATTTAGAAAAATAAAATTCAACTACAAATTAAAAGTTCAACCAACGTACACTATACACAAATACTAGACTTTTTTTACAATTTCTTAATATACAGTTAATATTTTATATTAAGAAAGGAATTGTCTCAAAATTTATTAATTTTTTTATATAAAAAAAAAAAATTATTTTAATTGTCATAGCTAATTCAGAAAAGTACTGTAAGCTTATATATAAATTCACCATTTTTATAAGAAATTGCAATGAGTGAAAAGAAAGATTAAACAGTAAACACATAAATAAATAATGATTTAATATTAATAAGAGAAAATTTAAATTTAAAAAAAAGGGCGTACACTATATTTTAAGGTTAAATTTTGGAGATAAGTTTGGAGACATTCTTTTAATATTTTGTTATTAATTTTCTTTTTTTATTTATTTATATTTATTATGTGCCAAACACCATACAGCAGTTTAAGATTTCATATCTTGTTTTTATTTTAGCGAATTTTGAAAACTCGAAATTCAGCTATTACAGTAGGTCTCATGACGCAATTTGAGCCCGGAACTATGGCAGAAATATGTTTTGAGGTCCCTAGAATATGAAAATGATATTCACTAAAATATATATATATATATATATATATATATATATATATATATATATATATATATATCGTGTGTCGCCACGATAACTTTCGAAGGAAACGTTTAGTGCTTATGAAATTTTGTGTGCGAACTAAAATCCAGATTAGCTCGGCTAAGTTCGTCAGCCCGACACGTCGGATGCCCAGAAGTAGAGTTGCCATTTCTATTAAAACCAAATTTTTATGATAGAAATGGTACTGGAAAAGGTTTTTTTCTTGGATGTAATGGAAATGTAACCAAGAAAAATACTATCGGTTGAAGTAGCCCCAAGTATATATGCATATTTTTACCGCCTAACTGATAAATTAAAGAAAAATTAAAAAATTAAACTTGGGTAAAAACAATTTTTTTGCTCATTTATGTTGTTAATTAATGCATTAGATCAGTTTTATCGAAAAATTAATATATAGTCCCATTTAAAAATCTATAAGTTTGTATCATACCTCGAAAACCATAAGAGCTATAAAGCTCCTGACTATAGCAATCGGTTGCCCCCGTCGATATCTACAACTCTTATTCGAACAATTTTTCGATTAAATCAACGGTTTGGCTGTAATAAAAAAGGCAACTCTCGAAAAACTCACACAGTATATTATTTTTATAAATTTGTATTATTGTTAAATTTTCTTTTATTATTTTATTTATTTGATACCCACTTACTACTGACAGAAGAATATATAATATTAAAATAAAAACCGTCATAATTTTAACAAAACTCGGTAAAATACAGTATTTTATAATTTTATTATAGACTAAAAATAGAACGTTAACAAAAAATCACTGACCCAGATAAAACCACAAATAAGTACCATCGTAGACAAACAACTGGACGGATTCATGGTATATAACATTCTCTTGAGCTTTCTTTTACATACCTGGTAACTTGAGATCTGTTTGTGGGTTCAATTTTAATAATAATAATACAGATACAATAGTACATTATTTAAAATGACTAAAATTAAAACAATGAAAAAAACTTATAAAAAAAATGAGGCATTCTGTTATAGAACTTGACAACCCTCAGCACTCTTCCACCAAGAATGTATTTCTTTACTCAAGGGTAAGGCAAATGTCTAATATCTCTTGTGTAAGTTTAACGTCTTTATCGACCTTCAGTTTTTACAGCCGGGCGTAAAATATCAACAAAACAATAAAATAAAGAAATAATTAACAAAAAAAAAACCGCCTTGAAGGTATTAAAGTAAGTATATTTTAAATAAGTCTGTTATTATATGAATTACGCTGTATAATAAAGGATGTGTTTATAGTATTATTTTAAAAAAATAAATAAATAAATAAATAAAATAAATAAAATAAAAAATATATTTCTTTTTTTCAAGACAATAATATACCCCTTTCTTTCTTAAAAAGGCTACAAAATATATTTTTTCTTGCAATAATTATACTCGCACCTGTATTAGCAAAAGAATAATTTCTATATTTTTTTGAATTTACTTACTTCATGAATCAAGTTTCTTAAGTTTATGATACTTTACTTTTTTATTTAGATTTTATTTCCGTTTCAAAAATATCAATATTTTTGTATTTATATTATTAAAATTAAATAAAATTATTTTGTTATTATTATGTTATTTTCAAAAAGAATATGTAAAATTTACAAGTAGGTAAAGCTATTTAGCAAAAAGAAAATTTGGCAGCTTTGTATAAATTTCCTATTAACCCTCCATTCGTACATATTGTCCACAAGGGCAGGAGAAATATTTTGGAGCGGGAGGTACTAACCATATTTTAGGATTTCCCAACTAAATAAAAAAAATTCCAAAATGATAAAAATAAAGAACAAACTACCGAAAAATATCAAAAATATTCCGATTCATTTCCTTTTACGATATCTCTATTATATGACAAGAGGTTTTATTTTTTTAAGGCTTATACGAAAATCCGGTATGTTATGCGGGTGTTGCGACAAGGATATTAATCTATTTACGGTTTACTAAACCAAGTTAACTATTTTAGACATTTGGTTTAAATATCCACATTTTAACCACAGACATTCTGTAATTTACTTCATTCAGTGAACAAAATATAAAAATATAAGTGCTTTTGGAGAGCTCCAGTTAAAAGTGTCGACCATTACAGAAACTCTCCCAATAAAAGAAAATCATAAAACATTAATATTTAATATTCTCAAAACACTTGAAATATTGGAAATAATTTTACTCAGTAATAATGGGATGGTATTACTTAAAATATATTACTCCCCAGGAAATTAGAACTTCTTACTTTAATACCTTCACTATTTTTAATTTCAAATTAATCTCGCTAAGCAGTAGTTATTTTTAAAATAAAGAGAGAATTTACTTCTAATTTCAGTTAGTTTTAATTAAAAATCATATAATGATTGAAAAATCATCAAACTGGATCGGCTGGGACTCGAACCCAGGATTCTTAATTACTAGTCAAGCGCCTTGTCACTACGCTACGGATCCCTGTTCCAGAGCCACTCTAGTCTGATAACCGATCAATCACATATATTAAAGATGCGAGAAGCGTTGTACTAGCTTTCTCAGCATGGACAAAAGATGACGTAAAATTCCCACTCTGTTTTCTCTTGCATACATATGTATAGTACCATGTGCATACCTGCACTGTTTTAACCAAGCCCTAAGCGTATGTGTAAAAAATTGTGGATAGCAGTGTATCTGAGTGTGTCAGATACCGCTTAAGGCATTTAGTCGGTCGGTAGCGATCACCGCATGCACGACATTATTACATATATTGTTAACCATTATTACTTGAGCTGTACGTTGCTCTGTCCGCATATGCGTGTTATGTAATTGTGTATGTCACGACTCACACAGTTGCAAACATCAAACCAACACCACTACAAACAGTGTGTACCTACACAACATAGTGGTGGGAAGTAGAGGAGGATTTTTGTCTACACTGGTATCACTAGTGCAGAGATAGCAACTTGGTTTCTGAATTATTCTGTGGTTTTAACAATGGTGAACCAATGATCAACAGCCGACCTGTACTAGTTGACTGCTTCTGAAAGAATGATCAGCTAAGCAGTGAGTTGACCTGCTAGGTGAGGCCTGCTACTGTCCACAGATTTTTATATTTACTTTTTACTAGGTATGGCGAACTTTCGATCGTATTTAAACATACGTTAATGTTCATATATGTACTTACTTAACGTTTAGCTAAACTCGAACTTGAACACTCTTTTTCCTTTTTTATATATAATAACCAAATTATTAGATTCCTTTGGTATGTATGACCAAATCAGTAATACATTGATTTGTTGTCAAACCTGAAGTGGCTCTCGAGCAAGGATCGGTAGGTAACCTAGTAGTAAGACACTTGACTAATAATCAAGAATCCTGGTTGATTTTCAATTAACACAATAATTTGGTCATACACACAAAAAGAAATCGAGCATTCTAGTTTCAGTTTAGCTGAATGTTAAGTGAGTTTTAAATACGAACAAAAGTTCGTCATACTTGCTAATGTTGATAAGCACTCGATAATATTTGAAATTAAAAAAATTATTTCTTAATTATTAAATTAAGCGCCACAATAATTTCAAAATTGATTATAAAAAATTAGTAAAAAAAAAAAAAAATTGTAAAAAGGAAGAAACATCTGATACTGTATTTGCATCAGTGATTGTACATTGGTGGTAAAAATTAGTAAAAAATTATTGTCGTTTAATTAAACTAGAGGAGTAAAGATGAAATTTTATTTTGAACACAAAAAACTTGTTTACTTCAGTTTCATCAGGAAACAGTAACAGTATTTATTTCTTCAATTTTTTAAAATAATTTTAAAGTAATAAACCAAAAAACACCTGGAAGCTAATAAACCAACTTAAAATTTTTATACCATTAAGTCCTATTGAATGTATAATGTGAAATATTCGGGTAAAGGCTGTTTTTAAGTATAAACATATAAAAATTTTGTAATATTCAACAAAAAAGAAATAGAAAGCAGTTTCCAATTATGATTTTTGAATGAAATATTTTATTCGACACGTTTGTTTTGTTTGAATAAATTTTAAAATATGTTAACTTATGAAAAAAGTTTAGATTAAAAATCAGCTAATTATTTAAGAAAAAAAACCTAGATATTTGGTCAATGGTACTAGAATTTAAAAAAATCGATATTTTTATAATTATATTTCACATTTCGAAAATCCTATGAAAAAATTTCACAATTACTTTTTTCTTTGTTCCAACAAAAAATATCACATTTTTGTGTGTTGTAACGAACCTTTTCTTGATTTCTTTTGACCAGGTTAATTCTTAACCCGGACACCAGAATTAATAGTTACTTACTTGCACGATTTCATGCAATTCCTGAATTTATTTCCGCCCCTTTTCATAAATGAGTTAAGTAGCAGTATTCCGACATCATTTTAGTCAGTCACCAAAAGCTCTTTTTTTCTTGATTTTTTAAATTCATGTAGAGTATGCAAAAAAAAATTTTCCGTAAAAACAATGGCTAATCCTTGTAGAGAATTTATTCGAGTTTTTAAAACCCATTTTCAATTTTCTGTGTAATCATTGGTTGCTGAGATATCGATGGTCAAAAAAGAAATGATTCTTTTCCATTCAAAGCCCGATACCTCAGCGAGAAGTGGTCGTGTAAAGGTCTAAAAAAAAGCACATTAAAGCTGAATGAACAAGTTATCCGGTTCATATGGTGGTTAAGTCGGAAAAATTGTTTCCAAGTCCGTGGACCAAAAAAAGAAACCGAAAAAATTCTGAATTTTTTTTTTCAGTGTATTTATTAGGATTGCGCGATACACGTTGCTTTAAAAATGTTTTTATCGCAAGATCTCGAAACTAGAAACTTCCAGCTTTAAATTGCTTTGCTTACGACTCCAATACGACCATTTTTTACGAAGATACAGCCATTCGAAAAATCGCTAAAAATTTGGAATTTTTTTTTTTTTATCCTTAAGTGGTATTTTTGCAAAGCGTTTTATAAATTATTAGCATTTACCGAATACCATAAAGTTGCACCCAAATCAATTAAAAATGTAACTTTTGATCCAGCATCGGATCCTCACCGTCTAGAGAGTGAACCAACGCATTACCAGCTACACCATAGAATTTCTGTTTGAGTAAAATAATTAATATATAAGCTGCATTAAAAGAAGTTTAAAAGTTTGGAGGCTTTTTTCGAAAATGGCTTACTAGTGTACTTTATTATTTTACTATGTTAAAACCCTACAGGTGTACTATAAACATGAAGCCTCAACCCGAAGTCAATTTCCTAACCAGTGCCCTCGCCTTGTTAGATAAAACACATGTCAATTTAACGACGCAAACTGATATGTTGCGATCCACTCGCTCAAGCAATTTGTATACACCACAGACCAATGAACTATTATATTATACTACCAGACAAAGCACAAAACCAGTTTCTAGGCATTTTTCTTGAAGCAGGTAACAGGGTGAGACGGGTGAAATTTAATGTAATAATATAATGTCAATTTTTGAGCAAATGCGACTATAATTATTGCAGGACATAATTTGTATACGTACGTATTTTGAAAATAAAGCGAATACCACTTTCTTTCTTTCAAAATTTTGCAGTTTCGTCTCAAAAAAGTAAAATTTTATTATCAATATTATATTTTGACAATAATTATTTGAAATTACTATGGATACAATCCATTACTATATTACAGAATACTATTAAGGTCGGAACTTGATCGTAACTGGTTGCCTCAATTACATATTTTTATAATTAGTCTATATAATATATATGTTCACTGGTCTGTGATATAAACATAAGCCTGTTTTGAAAATTGTTGTCACTGCATCAACCTGACTTAAAATATACAAAATATATCGGCAATTGTCAAAGACACACCCAATATTATATAAATTGTTGAGTTATTACTAAAACACATTTATGTAAATGTATTGGCGACGCTAAGATTCTCACTCGCGCCTCTGGTGGTAAAATGTGAATTAGCAGCAAGTAAAAATATACGTATACGATTAATGGTCGCTATAAAATCTAGTAATCCGCGCATAATTTGTATAGTACATTTTTCTAACGACAATTAAACGTATACAAAAAATTTTACTTGATACAGCTTCTAATTTAAAAAACCAGGAGCGCTCGCGTAATCTTTGCGTCGCCAATTGCGAGTTGCAACATATCAATCTGACTTGTTAATGTGGCATGTATTTAACATTTTTATCCAAGTATAAATTTACCTTTAGCCCTTTTATTTTAACCATAGAGAAAATTTTTAATCTCAAAATGCCGGATCATTTACTGTCAGTGACAAATACAATATATAAGGTTACAAAAAATTAAAGAAAATTAGGGATGCCAACATCAAAAAATGCCAACTCGAGGAATTTACAAATTAAAAATTATAATAAAACCATGTTGGTAAAATTGAACGTTACTTAGATATATATCGTTTTTCGAAAAGTCTGTCACAGATGGCGACACTTGTACCAGTGAATATATACATATCAAAGCATTTTGACCATATTGCATGACGAGTTAACTCGTCTTAATGATTTAAATGGGTTAGAAATATTATAAAAATTATAATAGTTAAACGATTTTGAAATGGAATAGCTTCCATCGTTTTTTTTTTTTATATAAATTAAATTAAAATTATTGGTACAATTTGTGTGACCCAAATATATAGATTTTAAACTGTTTTTACATCCATGTGTATTTCACATGATTTTGCTACGGATACGATAGATAATCCCATCTAGACATTTGTAGAACACACGTATCAATACAATAGGGTAATGAATAAAATCTCGCAATGGGACAGTTTCACAAATGGATTGAAATACACTCGTCCAGCATAGAGAACAAAGTCGCAGGCAGGACGAAATTCACATGATTGTAAAAATAGCCTTATTATTATATTTTTGTAATCATATCTTTATCTAGCAAAAAAAAAAAATACTGTACTAGAAATTTTTATGAGACTTTTAAATGACTATAGTTTTATCGATACTTTATTAAGGCAACATTCAATTCTTTAAGTAATTAATTTTTCCTTAAAAAAATTATTTCTTTAATATTATTAAGTTTGTATCAAATTGACTACTCTCTAAAAGGAAATAATAAAATTTATTTGCAACACTAGTTAAATCTTAAATGTTATCATTGTCGACTGAAGAAATTCAATAGTTTTTATTTATTTATTTCTATAAAAACAGCCATAAGAAATCTTTTATTCTTTTTTTGTAAAATATTTTCATTATTTAATTATGATATCCTATATTATCGACTATAATTTGACATTATTAAATAGAACTAAATATTTATTTCTAGATTTTAATACTAATCTCTCATTGGAATGGTTAGGTATAAAGTTTTTCAGAAGACTTACTTTTCAACATTCTTATTTTTAATCAGGTATAATGAATAAATGTGTTTGGCACTCTACGAACAACTTTCGATTTTATTTATTTATTTATTTTTTTTAAATAACGTTTCAAAATTGAATTGTCAAACTAATGGTAATTCTGTTATGATGCATTAATAATAATTTCTAACTATTAAATAATAAATATCACAACTCTAATGAGTCTAATAAAGTTTGAGCCTCCAAATCGAAATTGGTCTTTTAAAAACGGTAATTTGGCCCTGCTCTTTTCCACCAATAATAAAGACGTACAGTTTTACACCAGGCTCAGAACTTAAATCAGTACTATCATTATGTGTGTCTGCTGGCGATATTTTATTATCGCGACCTCGCTCAGCGCGACTGGCACTACTGGCACGAGTTTTATCTATACGTTTGTATGCATCATTGTTTAATATTAATGTGTTGGGCGGCAAACGCCTTACAGTGTTATCAATTTGTGTCTTACCCTCAGTATTGACGCGTGTATTTAAATGATGCATTTCCATTTCATCCATTATAAGCATATGTCTACTATTACTTTTCCCGGATACATCAACCCCACTGTCTGGAGTATTAAGAGTTTTTGCATACTGTTGAGCTTTGCCGTCATTAGGGACGTTCCACGAATGTCGATTATTGCTATTATTTAAAAATTCTTGAATATCAGGACCCATATAATGTGGATTGGCAAATCCAAATGGACTGTCAGTCGATGCTGGCGTCTTTAAAATTCCTTTTTTTGATTCTTCACGCTTGTTCTCATTTGATTTGTTTACTTTTTCTGCTGACGCGTAATCAGATGTTGAATTTTCATCGCAAATCTCTTCCAAATCAGGACACTGAAATTTAACTGATGCTGACTTTGGAATATTTTGATAAATTGAAGCACATAAATGTGAGCTATAACTTTCATCGCGTGAAGCAGGCTTGAATGTGTCATAAGGTGTATCTTTGGAATTTTGATTCGCATTATTACAATGGTCCTGCAAGTCATCATCTTCTTCAGAATCTAAGTAAACCAATTTTGCAGCTTCAACGGGCGTCAAAACTGGCGTAGGTAATATTATAGTACTAAAATTAGGAACTGAGATAGGTTCACGAGTCATTTCATATTTTCGTTTCGAAAAATTCATCATTTCAAAATTGCTTTCCGTTGTTGGCTTGCAGGATCTTTGTGAACTTTTTGCAATGCAAAGGCTTGTGTCAATCACTTGCTCTGGGGATACTGGGCAACTTAAGCGTTTTTTGTTTGTAAAATGTGCTGACTGAGATTTTACCATCATATTTCGAACAGGTGTTACGGAAGTATTTTCTTCAACGGCTCCAGCTGCATGTTGACGTAGTAGACTTTCTGTACTTTCAGTGTTTGTACTGTTTAATACACTATAACTACATTTATTATGACTTAGTTTGGATAAATTTAACTGAGATAATTTTTGAATTTCTCTTAAGAAACTTCCCGGCTGTGCAGATTTGTATGTTGTATTGCTATTTAAAATTAACGATTTGTGAAATGACTCATCACTGCCGTCAATGTAATTATTGGTTGTTGGTTGAAATACGTAAGTCTTTTCACATGGTGTCACACGATTTTGTGGAAGATAAGTTGCATGTCGAACAGTTCGATCGACTGACGAACTAGTTCGTGTACGGGTCCTCGTTATTGACTTTGACGAATTTGTATTTGTCGTTTCATTTGGCACAGTACCAAGCTTTAAAAGTAGCTCTGACACGGCAAATGCTATACTTTCTGCACGAGGCTGTGGTTTCAAACCTTCAATTTGAATCTTTTCCCATATTTCTAAAGCTAGAGAAAAAAAAACAATATTAAAAACTGACTGAACATCATTTTTATTTAATTATAAATTTACATACCAAAATTAAATTTCCATAGATCATTTGTGGGTTGACCGTTACTTTCACCGCCAAAAATAAGCATTGATCCCGGCAGTTTACACACAGCGTGACTATGTAACGGACCTGGATTATGTTTAGTTTTATACTGATACCAACTTTTTGACACAGTACACCATTTCCAAAGATCACTCCGTTCTTGCAGATCAGTCATGCCACCGTATATCCACATAGCATCATCGTGCATTACAGCTGAATGCTTATGTCGACCAGGAGGCAAACCATCATTATTTGAAGAATTATTTTTGCCATTTAATGGTTTCCTCGACGAAAGTAGGTGCCACGATTCAGTTTCTACACAAATAAATTTCTTGTTTAGTAAGTGAAAACTTTACTCTTTTCTAAAGTAAACATACCAAAATGGAAAGACCATAATTCATTGGAAGAACCTCTTAGGTCTTGATATCCACCATAAATAAGCATTGAACCACGATGAATGAGTGCGCTATGACCTCGTCTACCTCGTGGAACAGCAACCCCCTTTTGAGATTTTACTTTTCGCCACGTATTCCGTTTTATATCATAGTACCATAACGGTGTTTCAGTTCCTGCAGAAAATCCAACTTCACCTCCAAACACATAAATACCATCCTTATATGCAACTGCTGTATGTTCTTGTAAGCAAGGTGGTTTATCGCCAGATGGCTGAAGTTGAAACCATCGGCCTTCCGCAATGTCATATTTCCACATATCTTTCAACGGTAAATTACCATTTCGGCCTCCAATTAAATAGACAAATCCACCAACGAGTGTTGCACTGTGTTTGGTACGAGCAGACGGGGCCACATTGTCAATACTAGTACCCGATACGGGACTCCACATCTTTTGTTAATTTGATTAATGTTGCAATGATCTTTCACGTGAACAGTCCTCTCTTCTGTAAATAAAAGAAACAAATTACTGATATAACTACTTTATGAAACTGTCCTCTACGAAATGACACATCCAAGTAGTAAATTATAGCAATTAGCTAGAAATTTTAAAATTTCACTAGATTGCCAGGGCGGATCCAGCCAGTTGAAAAGGGGGGAGGGGGTCTGCCTCTAATCCCAAGAGAAATTTTGGGGAATTGTGTGTTCTAAATTGTATGTTTAACTAAAAAAGTTACCTATTGTAGATCAAGGGGGAGGGGGGCTGCAGCCCCATAGCTCCCTGGATCCGCCTATGCTAGATTGTAAATAAATCTTTCACTAATCACGACCTATATTTCGTTCATAACCTTAAATGGTTTAAGGAAGTGAAATTCACTTTGTTTTTTTTCTGTGTTAAATATTTTAGAAATGGTAGAGGTAGGAAGACTATATAAGACTGTGTCGTTTCTCCTAAGTGTGTAGCCGGGCTTACTACTCAATAGTCTACAATCACTATGACCGTATTACCCAGTGGTCCATAATCACTATGATCTTACTACCCAAGTCCCGTCTAGTTGTTTATTTTAAGCCTTTTTTGAGTCTATAATACTCTGACGGACAATTTTGACCTTACGTTAACTTATCTCATAATTCAATAGTATTTGTAAAAAAAAAATTTCTCCAGAATCTTTGGCAATCTAATATAAGAGTCCCAAGTTAGCCAAGTCAGTCAATTATGTATTTTTCTAGAATTTTTTTCTCAAGAAGTAAATATCAATTTCAAATTTTGTACACATATTTATTAAGTATTCAACTATACAAAAAAAAATTTTCAAGGAAAAATATAAAAAATTGTCCATTTTATAGATACTGCAGTGTGACCATCGAAATCCAAAAACAAAAAAGATTTATAAAATATATGAAGAGTACTGGCACCTCTACCTATAATATCAAAAAATTGCTGAAAGAAAAAAAAATGGCGAATGTTTGAACTTTTGATTACGATTTTTATCTTATTTTTCGCTCTTTAAAGTTTAAAGTAAACTTAAAAATAAAAAAAATATTGAAAGTGTATCGAACTTGGTAGAGGTGCCGAAGAATTTAATTATCTTTAAAATAAAAAATTTAAAAAAAGGATCCATCGAATAATTTTTGAGTTATCGTATTCGCCAGTTCCAAAAATGTAGTTCCGAGATATTATAAAATATATATAAAGAAACGTATTTTCAAAATTTTATATTTAATACTCATTATTGCGTGAACTACGTTTTTTGAATTTTTTTTATAGAAAGCTGGATTCGATTAATGTGCAAGAATCTTGTTTTTAAATTACTTTCAGTAAAATCACTTTGGGAACATATTCTACACATAATTTGCTATCAATTTCGGAAAAAAAAATCGATTTTTTTATCAAATCTCAAGTAAACCTTCCCTTAAGCAAAATCACTTTGGGAACATATTCTACACATAATTAGCTACCAATTTCTGCAAAAAAAAAATCGATTTTTTTTTAACGACTCTCAAGTAAACTTCCCCTTAATTTTGAAGCTTTTGCCGTCCCCAAAACCTTGGTAGAGTTCATGCAACATAGTCAATGTCAATTTGAAACAGTTTAACTTTCTAAATTGCCCGTCCACACTACACAAACTTTTGTTTGACTGAATTTTTGCACAAACTTTTGTTTGAGCAAACTTTTGTACAAACATATATGTTACCATTGATATAGATAATATATGTACCAAGTACCATACCTAGATGTAGTACACATTTTTTTTTTTTTTTTTTTTTTTTGAAGCAAATCGGCTATTGGTTAATACCTTTTACAACCTACAAAGTGTCGATGGTAATAAATATTTTGTAATTTATTGGTATTAAATATTTATTGTATGGTACATAGGTACGTATTCAGTATCAATATTTTTCAGAGACCATTACCCTAGACTGGAATGAATCGAGAAAGGCGGGTGAATAGGGACACAAGGAAAAATGTTACTCATGAGCTTGGTTTAAAAACACTAAACATAAATCGGAATAGATATCTTTCTTAAAATATAGTAGAATAATTATTTTTTCAGATAACAACAATAACTAAGGTTGAAGTTGAATAAAAAATATAAGAACATTAATTTAAATTGACGTCTTCAAACAGTGTTACTTTTTGTTTTTAAAACTTCTTCTAAAAACTATTTATTTTGGTGCTCTAATGAAAAAATTCTGGTTTAATCGAAATTTTAGTTATTTTGAATATCTGAAAAAGGAAGACTAGAAACTTTTAATTGTTTTTATTTTTTTAAGAGGACATAACGAGGATGTGACATTGAGATTAAGTTGGAGGTACCCCAATTTACCATAGAGAAGAAATTACATTATTTTTGTAATTTTTTTAAAAACCAGGGACGTTTTCCAAAATTTTTGATTACTGTAATAAAGTGACCATTCTCGCGTAAATTTTTGATATATTAATGTTTTAATATATTAATTAATATAATATTAAAGAATACGTACTCATAAAAGAAATATAAAAAAAAATACGGTGTGAAGCCTGAGTTCGTGCCTACTCAGTCATTTTTACGGTAGTTGTCAAACTCATGCGTCCATACCAACTTTTTGATGCGAGATACAAAAATCCACAAACACTGGTACAAACTTTGAACATTACGTTCACACGTATCGTTTGCCCAAACTTATGTTTGTGCAAACAATTTATTCAAACAAAAATTTGTGTGATTTTACAAAATGTTTGCCCAAACTTCACGTCCACACGTACCATTTGCACAAACTTTTGTTTGTGCAAAAGTTTGTACAAACAAAAGTTTGTGTAGTGTGGACGGGCTACACTGAAAAAATTTTCAAAATTAGTTAAATAGCTTATTTTAAGTATCTAGGGTTCAGCGAATCTTATATAACCTATTCTATATTAATAGACCGGGAGATAATAACAGAAAACCTTCTCCTATTTTCGCACTTATGCCTCGGGGAGCATTCAAAGATATGTAAAGGAGGGATATCGATAAGGCCTTATTTTGGCCCCATCCCCTCCATAAATTCTTATATGTGCATTAGGTTTACATGAAGGTAAATAGTAAGATGGAATAAATATTGTGCCGGAATATTCTCATTTATCATTAATTTTTTTGAAATCGCACGGGACTCTTCGAGTAGTATGATCCTAATATCTGTTTTAACTTAAGTACCAGATTATGGAGGCAATATGAGCGCAACAACCAACAAGTCTTGCCCTTACTTTGTACTAACAGTACCAGGTTAGTACAGTGGTGGGATTGTACTCTATCCAAAGGGAGTATATTTTGGAAGCTGTGTGCCTAGACTAAATTTTTATTCTTAAAATATCACTCGGTTATTTATGTAAAAATGTTTTATCAAGACCTTGGTCATCTATGTAAAAGTGGGAAATTTCCATTTTTGTCACTCCTATACGCCGTCAAAACGACAAAGTGACATGTTCCAACAAGTTTGTGCCGTGATGGCACTTCACTAAATTTATTTTATGCATTTATATGATGATCAATTTTTTAATTGTAAAATCATTTTATTTGTGTTTACCTATGAGCGTAAAGTGGAAGCAACGTAATTTTTAAATAAATTGTACCGTAACATGAGAACATTAAAATAACATAAAAAAAGAAACTGCTTCCTCCATGCGCTCTATATAAAAAAAACGCCGTGAGCAGCGGAGCCCCATCACGGAAGTCGAATTTTTCCTTTCATCTTCGGTATTGAGTGTCTACAAGCGAAATGTAATTGAAAGTCCACAAGCGATTTGTCATTTTGGTGGTTTAAAAACTGATGATGAGTGTCCGGTTGATCGGGGCTTTAAAAAAAGGTTTTAAGTTTTTAAGGGCTGAATCTCAGTAAATTTCAATTTTGTGCCGATAGCAGTTAACAGAGAAAAAGCCAACACAATTCGTACGAGGGCATTCCTACCCATGCTTATCCGCCAATTGTCTTTGTGTTTTATTTTTAAATATTAAAAAAGGAACTTAAATAGTAAACTGGAAGGCTTTTATGAAGATATTTTTTCTTTCCAAAAAAATCAAAAATTTCTATTTTATAAATAATAAAAATCCAAAATTCCTAATTTATAAATAAACAGTGACTTTAATAACATTTTTAAATTATACCTCTTTTCAGATAAAATTGATCATGAGTTTTCGTTAAAAAATTAAATAATTCTTATATTCGAAACAAATAGATCTTCTTTTCTAAAAATAAACTGCAAATTTAAAATTTACATAAATGCAATAATAAAAGAGATAAAGCCAAGAAAACCGAAATTATTTAAATTCAAAGTTACGAAGCTTGGTTAAATTTAACTGAAATAGACCATACTTAATATTATGTATGTATTTCATTTGTTATAAAAGTAAATTCACTTTTTTTAAATTTTTTAAAATTACTACTCGCCTACTTGTAGGTACATATTTAGAATAAAAATAATGCATTTAAAACACATTTAACAATAGCATTCAATTCCGATGTAAAAATGGGAGAAGTGGGAGGAGAAGTAATGTGGACTCCCTAAAAGGTACTAGCTGGATACTAACTGAATACACGTACAAAATTTCAGCCCTCTAGGTTTCCTTAGAGTCTCTATACGTGTTAGAAAACAAGCAAAAAAATTAAGGAAATATTGGCGTAAAAATCGTGGGGGTAAGGGTTAAAAGTTGAAACCTCCAAAAAACAGTGTCTGGCTATTAGCTTAACCTGTACACAAAATTTCAGCCCTCTAGGTTTATTTGGGGAGATTTTGACCCGAACGAAACTTTTAAAAAACAAGAAAAATCATGTTCTTTTGGGTATAAAAATGGTGGGGGTAGGGGTTAAAAGTCGAGACCCCCAAAAGGCTCCCCCTTGATACTAACTCAATCCGAATACAAAATTTCAGCCCTCTAGGTTTATTCGGGTGACCTATGCGAGTGGTACAAACTTCGAAAACGTCAAAAAAGCATGAAATTGTAGCTTAAAATTAAGGGGGTGGGGGTAAAATATTAAAACCTTCAAAAAGCACAACCTAGGTATGAACTCTATCAACACACCAAATTTCAAACCTCTACGTTAAATCTGGAGGCGTGTTAGATCCAGCGAAAATCGTTTTTTTCCCCCCTACTCCCTCCAAATCATCCTAGGAAACTGAATTTTGGATATATTGTAGATAATTGACCGAAACATTATTTCCAACCGGTTTGGAAAATTTTTATTGCTTTTCCGCCCCCCACCACCCCCTTAAAGGTTGGGTCGGATCCAAAATTTGCCCAAAATTTGACCCCACTTTGATAGTATTGTTGTGCATCGGAATGAGCCCCTACTCTGGCCTCTCGCCGTTTTTGTCGTATAGACTGTATAAGTCTAATTTTTTCAAGGAAAAATTCGGCTAAAAATTGAAATGCTATGGAAAATGTGTTATTTTGAACGAAAATCACAGTTAGACCAAAGTTTGGCATCCCACAGATAATACCAATTGTAGTTTGCTTTTTTTATATATACATATTTTCTTGTCAGGCATATAGTCTACTTTCAAGATATATAAATAAAACATTAAATGGTTGACATTTTTTTTCTCGTCATTTTGGGGCGGAAATAAGGTCTTATTGATACCCCTCCTTTTAAGAAATTTAAGGATAAATTTGAGTTCCGCTCGCGTGGCTTTTATATCGAAAATTAAGTTTCTTGAATAAACTTGCATAGAAAAAGGGAATTTGATACGATTTTCCGCACTTATGCCAACTGAAAGTTAAAAAGTTATCATAATGAAACACTTATTAAAAGAATTGGTATAAGTCGCCGGCATAGCTAAGTGTGGTTACGCGATGGAAAAAATGATATTTGTGATATTATATATTAATGATATATAAGTGCGAAAATAGGAGAAGGTTTTCTGTTATTATCTCCCGGTCTATAATCTGGAATAGTTTATTTCTAACAGTCAAAACATTTGCAAAATTGGTTCATTGCTTTTTGAGTTTACTTTGGACATACCAACAAATTTTCTCTCTTTATTGTATTAGTATAAATTAAAGAATTGATTTTAAACATTTCTCTCTAATGCTTAAAAAGTGCTGAAATTTATCTGAATTACATGGTCGACTAAGTGGTCGGAAAACGACATTTCATATTACACGTATGTTATTCTACAGCCTCGATAACACTAAGCGAGTTTACTAACTACTAGCCGGCGAATTCACTAGCAGCTAGTAAACTCGCTCAGTGTCATCATGTTCATTAGTAAACTAGCAGATTGTAAACAAGCTGTGACAAAATTTGAAAGCCGGGTTACTTTACTCGCTACTCACTAGCGTGTGGGCTTGTTAGCTGGTAAACTAGCCGTGTGTCATCATACTGGCTAGTGAACTTTTAATTTATCTGATTTATCTGATCGACCAAGTCGATCGGTAAACGACATTTCATATTAAAAAATATAAATGTAATATAGAAAACTGGTAATCGTCATGTATGATCGATCCGTACAAAATTATCCAAAATATTACCGGACCGTGAATGAAAAACGGTTGGAAAACGTCGCACTAGGTTTACTATTTCATAGATTATACCGAATTTATTCTAGATACTTCTTATGATGAACTTTCTACTTTAAATTCTAGAAAATTTAAATTCTAGAAAAGCAACATTTTATTTAAATAACAAAAAAATAGATAAATAAATAAATAAACAACTTTTGAATTTATTACTACTTATATATGTTTAGAAATAAGACAATGCCTCACGATAATTATGCAACGTAATAAATCTGTAGCCTAGTTACAAAGATGGCCAATATTGACGGATTCTAAAACAAAATACCATGGGACATTCAATACCATAAACAGTTTTGATGAGAAACATGGCTAAAATCATGTTAAAATTTAATTTGAAAAGTACCCTTGGTTACAAAATCGGCCAGCCCTCAGATATGTAAGTGACAAAAACTTCCATCTCCACCAAGTACCAATCAGATGGCTTCATTCTGTCACGCGACCTCGCCAACTTAAACCTCGCTTATATAATGATGTCCGAAAATTCAAGTCCTGAATGTAAGTGCTTGAATACTACAGACTGTGAAAACATAGAAGTCAATCAAGTTGTACTGGACTTTTGAGATACTGAAGGATTCTAATACCAAAAAATATCATGGGAAATCCAAATCTAAACAATTTTGGTGACAAACACGCCCAAAACCATGTTAAAATTGCATTTGAAAAGTATCCTTGGTTACAAAATCGGCCAATCCTCAAATATGCTGGTGACAAAAACAACCATCTCCACATGTTGGTTACAAACACGACCAAGTCCATATTTCAATATTAAATATCTCTTTTAGTATAGTAAATAGCATGAAAATTACTATTCCATAATGCTCTATGAGTAACTGTTAATCAACAAAAAAAAATTTAACAGTACCAGTTGTGTGGAAGTAATTAAAACAGTTTTTCGCCTTTCCTAAAAATTTTGTTAAATGGACTTAGCCATCTTTGTAACTACGCTACAGAAAGATATAAATTTTATTGTAGTAACAAAAACAGATAAAGTATTTATCGTAAAAAAATTCAACAAGTTTCTTAATTTTTCTCAAAAACTAGTTCATTTTGAACAATGGTTCAAAAGCTTAATATCTTATGTGGTTCTTTTTACATCCTTTTCAATGGTGTAAAAAAATAAAATAAAATAATTTTCTGCTAGATTCTGCCCATTTTTTGCAAGAAACCACCAAAAATGGCAAAAAATGACCGCCTTCTAAAAATCGGACTTGTCTGACTGACGAACTCATCCAAGAGTTTGGGACTTTTAACCTTTTCACTAAATGTCGCAAAAATTGAATACTTCGTTTGAGAGTTATCCCACAGCACAGACCAATGAACACTATTATACTACTAGACAAAGCGCAAAGCCAGTTTGTAGGCATTTTTCTTGAAGCAGGTAACAGGGTGAGACGGGTGAAATTTAAGGAATGTAATATAATGTCAATTTTTGAGCAAATGCCGACTATAATTATTGCAGGACATAATTTGTATACGTACGTATTTTGAAAATAAAGCGAATACCACTTTCTTTCTTTCAAAATTTTGCAGTTTCGTCTCAAAAAAGTAAAATTTTAATATCACTTATTATTACACGAGAGGTTTGTATTTTTTCGAATAAGTTTGGGTTTGTCTAACGAAAATTTTTTGCCTAGCAATTTAACAAGAAGAACTGTTAACTAACAAAAACGCGACAGCGAAGCTGAAACGTTTTTGGGTTGAGAGTTCTTCGAGTTAATTGCTTTTAGGCAAGAAATTTGAGTTGTATAAAACAAAAATTTATTCAGAAAAAATATAAAACTCAAGTGTAGTAATACGGTAAGAGAATTTAACGAATAAAATAAATTAATATAATTCATATTATTATTAAATTTAATACATTGTTACTATGGTTCTGAAATCAGTTAAATTTACCAATACGATTTTTTTTTCGTTTTTACCGCGTTTACCTACAATGAAATGTTTTGTACCATTTTTTTCGCTGTAAAAATCTGTCCAAACTCTTTTTTCCATGGTAAAAGTGAAAAAACTACAATATTTTTATAGACTTGATATACATTAGTTAAATTGTCAATATTAATTTTGGCAATAATTATTTCAAACGTTACTACAGATACCACTGGTTATTGCATTGATTACTATATTACAGAATACAATCCGGTCATATCCTGCTCGTATCTGGCTGCCTCAATTATACATTTATATAATTATTCTATATGATATATAATATTATGTTCATTAGTCTGTGTCAAGTTATCCTAAATGATAATCTAGGACATATAGGTATGTACTATATTTTTTTACGAAACAATCTAAATCAGTCATTTTAACATATTTAAGTAGTAAGTTTTGTATCGAGTTATAGTATTTTGTTTAACTAATCCCCCGTAATGCTTAACATTTAAAAAAAATTAAAATCGGACCATCATTTTTATTTTTATATCCAAAAATACGTGGAGCCCGAATTCGAAATACATAATTGCCATAATTACCTAAATCCAGTGCTGTACAGTATCTAGATACAAGTATCTGAAATCAGTATCTAGATAAAAATTTACGTATCTTGTATCTGTATCTAGATACAAATTTACGTATCTCGTATCTGTATCTAGATACATTTATTTTTAAGTATCTGTATCTATCTAGTATAGATACATTTGATCTGTATCTTGTATCTCTTTTATAAACTTTAGATACAGATACATTTTATAACCTTATTTACCAACTTTTAATATAAAATTATGGTTGTTTTAGTAGTATTCAATAATGAGAATTATGAATTTAATTAACAAATTTAAACAATTAAGTTTCAAAATCTTTACGTAGGTATGAATTTGCATACAAGGGGCCAAACTACTATATGATAGTTAGCATTCTGGCTGTCGCCAGAATTTTACGTCATCAAACTTGGCAGGTAACACCCCCCACTTTCTATGGTTATATACATATTTAGAGTTCGTGTTTGTATGTGTAGTATAGTGGAGTTAGGATGTGTGATATTCGGTATGTATGTGTAACGCAAATGACTCCAGATATCGTTATGAAATAAAAACACAAATATCAGTACTAGGCTTCAAATGCCGGTACTAGACTGATTTTTATTTTCTTATTTTAGTTGCTAGGAAAACCAAATCAATAGTTATTCTAATTTATATTTTACACGGCAAACTTGTACCGGTACATATGTAGCGCGAGGTGCAAGGTGGGAGTGGATACATACACTAATGGTGGAGAACTATCGATAGTCCTGACTATCGATAGTTCCGACTATCGATAGTCCCGAATATCGATAGTTATCTATAGTTTGTCGAGTTTTTTTACTTGAGCGGCATTTGGATAGGAAGATAGGAAGAAAAAAAAGGTCGCCGGTTTTACACCGGGGTGTAATTATTCCTTTTCGCCCGGAAATTCCCTTAAAATGGTTGATTTTATAGTAAACGAAATGACTGAAAAAACTATCGAAAACTATCGATAGTAAAACAAAATTTAGAATTATACGAATAAAACTATTTGGTATATTTAACGGCATTAACGAAGGAATATACTACAGTTATTTTTAAAAGTATCTAAAAAAAAGTATCTGTTAATCAACAGTATCTAGATACATTGTATCTAGATACAAATTTATTTTAAGTATCTGTATCTGTATCTAGATACAAATTCTCTCGGAGTATCTGTATCTAGATACATTTTATGCAGTATCTATACAGACAGCACTGCCTAAATCTCTTCTATTTATAACATTTTTAATTTTGTAATTAGTAATACTAACTTTTTGCACTCAAGCAAAAATAAAAGTGTTTCTTGGCTAGCTGGTATTATATTACAACTCTAAGAAAAAAGTAAAGGTAATAAAATTTTGAAAAAAATATGATTGGTTAAAAAAGATGACAAGGATAAAAAAGTAGCTTGTACAGCGACAGTTTAATTTATTTATCTCTCTCACACAAAAATGTGACAAACTAAGTCGGATTTACATAGCTAAAAAAAACTTCATAATTCAAAAAGTTAAATGAATGTATATAATTCTTAAAACTATTGATTTAGATTATAATTTAACATTTCTAAATCGTATTCTGTATTGCCATATTCTATTTTGAATTGAAAAGTAATATTTTTATGAATATTGCTGCAACAGGGCAGTTTCGTACTGAAAATAATTTATTTCATTTTTTGCTATAGTGTAAATCCAACTTGTAAAATTTTATTACGTTTACTTTTTTCTTAAAGTTGTAATATAATAAGACATGTGACACATGACATGACGCATGACTTTTATTCCTATTTTTTTTTTAAAAAAACTTACAACCTTTTTTCTTAAAGCTCGAATTAAATGTTTTAAATGTTCTTTTTGTTAAATTTGTTACTTTCAAAAGTTGGTTCAACATTATTTATTGTCCACAGACCCAGATTTTAATGTTTAAATGTAAAATACGGTTGAGTTAATGGCGAAACCACCTTGTCATGCTAGACATGTCTTATAAGCGCAAAGGGTTAATTATTGAAACGGTTATTTCAAAGAAGGCACATGCATGTTTTTCTATTTAATTATTTCAGCCAAAATAAGTAGCTTAGAGTTAGAAGCTTAGTTCTTAGTAACTTAGAAGCTAAAACTAAAGCAAAAATATTACATAAAGGTATACAAAGTCTTACTGGTAAAAATTACAATTCTTTTCAGCTACATATTTTGTCACAGGGAAGGTTTTTATTACTCTATCTCAGATATTCGAAAATGGAGCATGTGCCTTTTCTGCAATAACCGATTCAGTTGTATAATTACAATCTCAATTACCGGCATTTTAAAGGGTATAGCCAGAGAAGTATAGGCAATTCGGCTCCGGAAGAGGATTATTTTAATAATTATATTAACGATGGTGTTTTTAGCAGAAAAAAATAGCAGAAAAAAATCGCTGCGTCAACACCATGCGTAAAAAATATTATTTGAGAATAACAAAACGATATTTGAACAGCCGAACAGTTAGCACATATCGACTAACTGAACTCAACTTCCCGTTTCGTTTGTAACATGTACGTACTCACGACATATTGAACGAACCAAAATCAACTAACAATTTTGTTCCAAAATAAAATGAAAAAATTTCAAAACTGAAAGGACTTAACGTTTTGAAAATCACATCGATACTTCATCCAACTAATAAACTAATGTACAAGAAAAATTCAGAAAATTTTTCGCGCATTAAATATTGGAAAATAAATGATAAAATATAAAAATTGTTAAATTTTGTATCGCAAATACATAAGTTATCGTAAGTTAGAACCAAAATTTCGGGAAAACGGGTAGCCGTGTATTTTCTGCTGGCATGGCATTTTGTTACTTATTATTTTAGTAACATGCAACGAAAATTTGAACCAGATCCTATGCGTCGTTTTCTGGCAACTGACGGCAAAAAATTTTATTGTGATACAAAGCGAATATAATATACTTGTTTCGAAGTCAAATTTCGGGAAAACGATCAGCCGTGTATTTTCTGCTGGCATGGAATTTTGTTACTTATTATATTAGTAAAATCCAACCAAAATTTGAACCAGATCCTATGCGTCGTTTTCTGGCAATTGACGGCAAAAAATTTTATTCTGGCACAAAGCGCCTATAATACTTGATTCGAAGTCAAATTTCGGGAAAACGACTAGCCGTGTATTTTCTGCTGGCACGGAATTTTGTTACTTATTATATTAGTCAAATCCAACCAAAATTTGAACCAGATCCTATGCGTCGTTTTCTGGCAATTGACGGCAAAAAATTTTATTCTGGCACAAAGCGCCTATAATACTTGATTCGAAGTCAAATTTCGGGAAAACGACTAGCCGTGTATTTTCTGCTGGCATAGCATTTTGTTACTTATTATTTTAGTAACATGCAACGCACATTTGCACCAGATCCTATGCGTCGTTTTCTGGCAATTGACGGTTAAAAGTTTTATTCTGGCACAAAGCGCCTGTAATACTTGATTCGAAGTCAAATTTCGGGAAAACGACCAGCCGTGTATTTTCTGCTGGCATGGAATTTTGTTACTTATTATGTTAGTAAAATTCAAACAAAATTTGAACCAGATCCTATGCGTCGTTTTCTGGCAATTGACGGCAAAAAATTTTATCCTGGCACAAAGCGCCTATAATATTGATTCGAAGTCAAATTTCGGGAAAACTACTAGCCGTGTATTTTCTGCTGGCATGGCATTTTGTTACCTATGATGTTAGTAAAATTCAAACAAAATTTGAACCCGATCCTATGCGTCGTTTTCTGGCAATTGACGGCAAAAAATTTTATTGTGATACAAAGCGAATATAATATACTTGTTTCGAAGTCAAATTTCGGGAAAACGATCAGCCGTGTATTTTCTGCTGGCACGGAATTTTGTTACTTATTATATTAGTCAAATCCAACCAAAATTTGAACCAGATCCTATGCGTCGTTTTCTGGCAATTGACGGCAAAAAATTTTATTCTGGCACAAAGCGCCTATAATACTTAATTCGAAGTCAAATTTCGGGAAAACGACTAGCCGTGTATTTTCTGCTGACATAGCATTTTGTTACTTATTATTTTAGTAACATGCAACGAAAATTTGCACCAGATCCAATGCGTCGTTTTCTGGCAATTGACGGTTAAATGTTTTATTCTGGCACAAAGCGCCTATAATACTTGATTCGAAGTCAAATTTCGGGAAAACGACCAGCCGTGTATTTTCTGCTGGCATGGAATTTTGTTACTTATTATGTTAGTAAAATTCAAACAAAATTTGAACCAGATCCTATGCGTCGTTTTCTGGCAATTGACGGCAAAAAATTTTATTCTGGCACAAAGCGCCTATAATACTTGATTCGAAGCCAAATTTCGGGAAAACTACTAGCCGTGTATTTTCTGCTGGCATGGCATTTTGTTACCCATTATGTTAGTAAAATTCAAACAAAATTTGAACCCGATCCTATGCGTCGTTTTCTGGCAATTGACGGCAAAAAATTTTATTGTGATCGAAAGCGAATATAATATACGTGATTCGAAATCAAATTTCGGGAAAACGATTAGCCGTGTATTTTCTGCTGGCATGACAGTTTGTTACTTATTATGTTAGTGAAATTCAAACAAATTTGAACAGATCCTATGCGTCGTCTTCTGGCAATTGACGGCAAAAATTTTATTGTGATCGAAAGCGAATATAATATACGTGATTCGAAGTCAAATTTCGGGAAAACGATTAGCCGTGTATTTTCTGCTGGCATGGCGTTTTGTTACTTATTATGTTAGTAAAATTCACACAAAAATTGAACCAGATCCTATGCGTCGTTTTCTGGTAATTGACGGCAAAAAATTTTATTCCTGGCACAAAGCGCCTATAATACTTGATTCGAAGTCAAATTTCGGGAAAACGACTAGCCGTGTATTTTCTGCTGGCATGGCATTTTGTTACCCATTATGTTAGTAAAATTCAAACAAAATTTGAACCAGATCCTATGCGTCGTTTTCTGGCAATTGACGGCAAAAAATTCTTTTGTGATACAAAGCGAATATAATGTACTCGATTCGAAGTCAAATTTCGGGAAAACGATCAGCCGTGTATTTTCTGCTGGCATCGAATTTTGTTACCTATTATATTAGTAAAATCAAACCACAATTTGAACCAGATCCTATGCGTCGTATTCTGGCAATTGACGGCAAAAAATTTTATTCTGGCACAAAGCGCCTATAATACTTGATTCGAAGTCAAATTTCGGGAAAACGACTAGCCGTGTATTTTCTGCTGACATAGCATTTTGTTACTTATTATTTTAGTAACATGCAACGAAAATTTGCACCAGATCCTATGCGTCGTTTTCTGGCAATTGACGGCAAAAAATTTTATTCTGGCACAAAGCGCCTATAATACTTGATTCGAAGCCAAATTTCGGGAAAACTACTAGCCGTGTATTTTCTGCTGGCATGGCATTTTGTTACCTATGATGTTAGTAAAATTCAAACAAAATTTGAACCCGATCCTATGCGTCGTTTTCTGGCAATTGACGGCAAAAAATTTTATTCTGGCACAAAGCGCCTATAATACTTGATTCGAAGTCAAATTTCGGGAAAACGACTAGCCGTGTATTTTCTGCTGGCATGGCATTTTGTTACCCATTATGTTAGTAAAATTCAAACAAAATTTGAACCAGATCCTATGCGTCGTTTTCTGGCAATTGACGGCAAAAAATTCTTTTGTGATACAAAGCGAATATAATATACTTGTTTCGAAGTCAAATTTCGGGAAAACGATCAGCCGTGTATTTTCTGCTGGCATAGTGGTTTGTTGCCTATTATATTCATAATAACCAGTGAAAATTTGAACAAGATCCTATGCGTCCTTTTCTGGCAATTGACGGCCAAAAATTCTATTGTGATACAAAGCGAATATAATGTACTCGATTCGAAGTCAAATTTCGGGAAAACGATCAGCCGTGTATTTTCTGCTGGCATGGAATTTTGTTACTTATTATATTAGTAAAATCCAACCAAAATTTGAACCAGATCCTATGCGTCGTTTTCTGGCAATTGACGGCAAAAAATTTTATTCTGGCACAAAGCGCCTATAATACTTGATTCGAAGTCAAATTTCGGGAAAACGACTAGCCGTGTATTTTCTGCTGGCATAGCATTTTGTTACTTATTATTTTAGTAACATGCAACGCAAATTTGCACCAGATCCTATGCGTCGTTTTCTGGCAACTGACGGTTAAAAGTTTTATTCTGGCACAAAGCGCCTATAATACTTGATTCGAAGTCAAATTTCGGGAAAACGACTAGCCGTGTATTTTCTGCTGGCATAGCATTTTGTTACTTATTATTTTAGTAACATGCAACGCACATTTGCACCAGATCCTATGCGTCGTTTTCTTTAACATAAATTTAAATTTAAATATAAATTTAAATATAAAAATTTAACAATTTTTATATTTTATCATTTATTTTCCAATATTTAATGCGCGAAAAATTTTCTGAATTTTTCTTGTACATTAGTTTATTAGTTGGATGAAGTATCGATGTGATTTTCAAAACGTTAAGTCCTTTCAGTTTTGAAATTTTTTCATTTTATTTTGGAACAAAATTGTTAGTTGATTTTGGTTCGTTCAATATGTCGTGAGTACGTACATGTTACAAACGAAACGGGAAGTTGAGTTCAGTTAGTCGATATGTGCTAACTGTTCGGCTGTTCAAATATCGTTTTGTTATTCTCAGATAATATTTTTTACGCATGGTGTTGACGCAGCGATTTTTTTCTGCTATTTTTTTCTGCTAAAAACACCATCGTATTATATTAGCGATATTGTGAGACTGTAAGTAATTGATATTTACAATTTTAGCGGTCAAAACTGGGTAGTTATGGAGATACCTAACTAAAAAAATATAAAAAATTACAAAAATTTTCTTCTTGGTAACTACTAAATATAGGAAGATATATTTGTTATACTAAATATATTTATTATTATTATTGTACCAGTCCACACTATTAAGGATAATAACAAGGTAATATCCGATTCAATGTTATTTTTATGGGGTTCCAATTGAGTGACAACTTCAAAAAAAATATAGTACCTAACTGTGGTTTAATGCACTTAATTACCAGATAAAGTTTCATCAAAATTCAAGGAGTACAACATGATTAAAAAAAAAATATTTTCCATTTCCAATCTGTTGAACAGCGCCTCCAGTGGGTCCGACCCTAGAATTATTAATTAGAGACTCTCTGAGTAAACCTAGGAAGCTGAAATTTTGCACATGTATTGAGTTAGTATCCAGTTAGTGCCTTTTAGGGATTCCACATTACCTTGCCCCCTGCTTCTTCCATTAATTTTTACATCGGAATTCAATGGTATTACTGTGTGTTTAAAATGATTTATTTTCATACTAGTACAAGTAGGCATAATAAATTTAAAAAAAAAATCTTATCTTGAAGAAAAAAAGATATCTTGAAAATACCGAAGATGTAGCGAAAAATTCGACATCCGTGATGGGGCCCCGCTGCTCACGGAGCTTCTTTTTTTTTAATGAATTTGAGAATAATAAACAGCTGAATTTCCATAATGAAAATTTACTAATAATAAAAAGGAGTTCAAAGTTGAAATTTTTTTAACACTAATAAAATGTTACTGTTAACAAAACCTAACAAAATATATAAAGAAGTCTCCACATTCTCGCCGAGGTTGGACGAGGTTCCTCGCCGAGTTCCTCGCTGAGGTTGGCTCAGGCATATGAATAGCATTAAAACACCAACCGCGAGGCACAACGAAATGTCCCTCTACATTTGCGATTCGTCCAACCTCGGCGAGAATGTGGAGACCCCTTTAAACACAATTCTACAATTAAATCAAATTAGAAGTCAAATGTCAGTTAAAATAATAAACTACGAAAGCTAGGCTTGTATATACTTGTATACATATACATCTAGGCTAAAATCTCACCTCATCATACGATAACAAGGATAATAATAACGAAATCACTTTCACCTCAAACATGGCAGAGACATCAAACATGATATTATATAGTTAAAATATATACAACACAACACTAACGACACTAACCACTAACTTAAACGAACTGATCAACCAGTTCCATTGAAGTTTCTTTCATAAAATCATACACATTTCCACAAAAAAAAAAATATAGGATAAATTTTTAAAAATGATCAAATTGCATGGCAAACAATACATAATACTACGATGGCGCCGCTTGCAATATAAACACCACAGAATAAACACAAACATACAGATAATATTGAATGATATGGTAAGATACTACTTTGTATACACAGATTAGACAGATTAAGTGTACATACATATAAAAATTTGTCGTTCGTAAGTCGCAATGAGCTGCAATTTACACCGCTTCTGGTTTGGTCTGTTACTGTTCGCCGTGGTGTTCACGTCGTAACAAGTATCATTGTTTTTTTAATCAGCTCGTGAAATTTAAACAGAAAAAATATGAAATGTGCCGTATTTAAGTGTAAAAATTCTATTGAATAAAAAAATCTCAAAATAAAGGGATATCTTTCTTAAAATAAATTTATTTTTAATTGTTGGTTGTTCTTAAATAGGGCGGCCATGATAGTATATAATATATATATATATATATATATATATATATATATATATATATATATATATATATATATATATATATATATATATATATATGTATATATATATATGTATATATATATGTATATATATATATATATATATATATGTATATATATATATATATATATATGTATATATATATGTATATATATATATATATATATATATATATATATATATATATATATATATATATATATATATATATATGTATATGTATATATATATATATATATATATATATATATATATATATATATATATATATATATATATATTAGGTATATAGTCATTCAACACGATATTACACTAACACATTCGCATGTTTGTGTAGATACATGATTTTTGGTTGTATGTATCATAATCGCTTGGTAGGGGAAGCAGTGTCAAGTCATTTGCCGGCGACAGCGGGCACAGTAGGTAGAGATAGAAATATTGTTTCTGGTCTTCTGTGGTTGTATAGTACATAATATTATGATGTTGGTTGTATACTACATAATATTATTATGGTTGTATACTACATAATATTATTATGTAGTATAACCACAGAAGACCAGAAACAATATTTCTATCTCTACCTACTGTGCCCGCTGTCGCCGGCAAATGACGTGCACCGCTTCCCCTACCAAGCGATTATGATACATACAACCAAAACACATCATTGCACATCATTGTATCTACACAAACATGCGAATTTAGTGTAATAGCGTGATGAATGACTGCGCACCTTGCATATACATATAATATATACTGTCATGGCCGCCCTATTTAAGTAACAATCAACAATTAAAAATAAATTTATTTAATTTAAAAAAGATATCCCTTTATTTTGAAGATTTTTATTGTTCAGTAGAATTTTTACACTTAAATACGGTGTACATCATATTTTTTTCTGTAGACTAAATCACAAGCGGTGTAACGTATAAATTGCAACTCATTGTAACTTACGAACGACAGATTTTTATATGTAGACTGCTTCTATAATGTTCTGTGATTGTACTCATTGAAGTTTCGTGGTTCAAAACGCAAGCGTATACAACATATACAAGGCCAGTATCGTCAGTATCACTGGAGCTTATTGATCTACGTATTTGATTGCATTCATATTCATGCAGGGCTGCCAGATTGTATAATTGGATACAAAATCTGTATAATTTGGTTGCCTTGTGTCTCCTCTTTGTATAAGGAATTTTCTTGTATATAATTGGATACAAACACCGAAAATTTAGACTGAATACACTGAACATAGCAGTTGAAATTCTTTATTAATGTGACATCACGTTAGACCCAATGAAACTACATACGCCTTTGCGTGTATATGAATTTTCTTTCGTTCTGACAAAATTGCAAAAATGATTAAAATTTAATAATTAAGGTTTAGTTGGAAAAAAATCAGTTCATTTTTTTCTTGTAACGAAAAGTTGTTTTGTATAATGGGAGTCAATTATGTATAATTTCCATATATGTAGTATACATATATAGCCAAATGGATATGAAAAAAACGTCCCAACATCACGGTGCAGATTTGGAAGTATTTTGTTCGTTTTGCGCAAACGCGACTTTTTTGGTGGTAATATGAACCAATCTGAACAGTAAACACGGTAAACACTAATTGATGCATCTGCGCAAAACAACTGAAGTGCCTCTACCCGATGTCTATCCGTCTCACTTCATCGGAACCACTGCCTCTTATAGGGATTGGCCATATAGTTATAATTAGTGATGTGAGTCTGGTAATATTACCAAATTACCGTAATTTACCCGACGGTAATTTTGGTAATTTACCCGACAAAAATTACCACAGGTAATTTTGATCTTTATGACATCTATTATCTGAAATATTAATTACAGACATAATGTGAATTAAGATAGTAGAGAAGTGGTAAAAATAGCATTTCGTGTTTTACTCCCTAGCAAATGTTGTGTTACGATTTTTATGATTCTTACATTTATTTAATTTAATTTATTCTTATTATTTAATTTAAATTCAACAACGATTCAAATTACTGAAAATGCGCAATAATAATAATTAATGATAATCGACCAGAATTATAATAAATACCCACTTTGATTTACTTTTTATCTTCAAATTGTGATGTGGATGTCATTGTAGTGTACTGTTTTTATTTTGTAGCGGCAATTTTTTTTAATTTGAAATTGTACAATTTATTTTTGATGAGTTTTACAAAAACGATCAAAAATTAAAGAAAATTACTTAACTGATACACACCCCCTCGCGTTTTATTAACAAAAAAAAAAAAACTAAAAAATCACATTAATGTACATCTAGTTCAATTTAAAATACCAATATTACCGAATTTTACCGAAAATTACCGTAATATTACCAGTGGTAACGTAACTTTCAAAATTACCGGTAATTTTACATCTCTAGTTATAATACATATATGATAATTTCAGAGACCTGACTGTATAAACTAAAAATTTTTACTGGCAGCCCTGTATTCATGGTACAGTAGCCGTCCAAGTTAAGCGTTGTTCACACCTAAGTAAGTAGATTAGTAGTTAGTAGTTAGTAGAACAACTTAGTAGCTTATTGTTAGTTTTTATATCATCTACTATTTGATCGTAAAAAATAGTGTTTCCCAGGCTTAACTTTTTAAATAGTTTAAAAATTACGTTCTATACGTTATAAATACAGTATAGCACCGATAATGGAAACATCAGTTTTGGAAATTTTTTGAGAGCATCAAATTAGTCAACATCACTTTTGGAAAGTTGCATCAAAAATGTCAAGTACATAAATATTAAATCTATGAGCAATAAACCATGACGCATGATTTTATCAAAAGAAACAAATAAATATACCGCTAATAGTAGTGACAAACAACAACAGACCTCAAAGCGTGGGAATGTAGAATTTAATTATTGTACATAGAATGTTTATCTATTTGTATTCTGTTCTGTGGCGGTTTTTATCATACGTAAAATGTAAACAAAACTATTTCAAAGCAGATTAATAAAACGACAAATGAAAAAATATTTTCTGAGATAAATAATTTTTAATTCTTCACTTCTTTTTTTCTTTTATTAATATTTAAAAAAACATAATTTTAATTCAAAACATAATCTTACGATATTTGTGAATCGCCCCTGGTCAAAAAGCATCACTTTTGTCAAGCACCACTTATGGAGACTACTTTTTTTTGACAAAACTGGTGCTCTACTGTAGTGTGAAACAATAGAAGCATTTTTAGATGCTGATACTATTTTAAAAAAAAAATGTTCCTATGTATTTTAATGTTAATTTTTCTCCTTTTGGGTTACAGAAATTTACACATTTTTGGGTTACACTTTCAGAGTGAGGAGACCGATATAAATACATTTAATATTAATTGACATTAGTACAATTACGAGCACAACATACAAGTATAACGTAATTATAAAATTGTATTCTTTAAAATTTAACCAAAATTATTAACCCTAGAATCATACGTTGGTCTACGAGTCAAGTTAATCATACATCGGCGTCGTTTCGACGAATGGACTTTTTACGGGAGTTTTAGAGTTTATTTGCAAAAAACATTTCTTTTACATAACAATACTACAAAAGCGAACAAAATATTTAATAAAATTGGATTTGGAAAAATTTCTTAATGTAAATATTTATTAATTTTTTTAATCTTTTTATCAAAGCATATTTTCATTATAAAAATTAAAAAATATATAAATACATCAATTGTAATAATTAATTTATGAACTATTATGAATCAGTGGACATGTGTGACTTTACAGAATGTGAAATTTCTCAGTCATAAATATTCCTATAGATATGTAGTTATTTCCCCATTAGGCACATTTGTAAATTTTCTAAAATTTGTTAGTAATTTTTCGAATAAGATCTCAAAAAATAATAAAAATTAAAATATTTTCCACAAAATAAATTGTTAATCTTTTATTAAGTCATTCGAAACGCATTCTTTAGTTTTCGATTCAATATATTCAAACTTCAGTATTATGTCGTCTCTATAAGTAAAACAGCTGTAATCATCTTTCACATTATCATAATCATTGAATAAATTAATTATAACATCCATATCTTTAATAAATTTTAGAAAAATTAGGAATACTTTTATATGTGGAGTACAAAATCTTTAAAAAAAAATATAGGTTAATCATACATCGTCGTCCTTTTGACGCAAACTATTTCAGTATAAAAAAAACGACAATAGCTATAAACAAAATTTATATGTCTTATGTGTTATAATAACAAATAAATTAGGTAACAGAAGTTTCACAGCGAGCAGGTACCGACAAGTCACAGTATTGAAGCAGGTAGAGAAGTTCGTTCGTCGTTTTGACGAGTACGTATGATTCTAGGGTTAACACTTTCGGTCCCATGGCTTCGGAATCCGAAAATAAACAGAACATCCGCCGAGGCCGACCGCGATCAATATTTAAAATAAACAAAACAATTAACCATATTTATAAAAAAGATTTTATATTATTCTAATAAAAGTAATTTATTATGGTCTATTTCAGTTAAATTTAACCATGCTTCGTAAATTTGAATTTAAATAATTTCCGTTTTCTTGGCTTTATCTCTTTTATTATTGCATTTATGTAAATTTTAAATTTGCAGTTCATTTTTAGAAAAGAATAGAAGATCGATTTGTTTCGAATATATAAGAGTTATTTAATTTTTTAACGAAAACTCATGATCAATTTTGTCTGAAAAGAGGTATACATACTACGTACCGGACGACACTTTTCATTTTTTGTATAGGTACATATAAATACAATATGTTTTATCATCAAAATATCTAGCTTCATCTTTTATTTACAATAATATTTTTATCCACATATGTATGTATGTGTGTGTTGTATGCTTGTATGTACATGTGTGTTTTATCAAAATAATAATAACTATGTACTCATCTTTTCACCTGCATAACACATACATGTTGAATCATTTCGTGTTCTGTGGAATCATTTTATGTATTTGTTTACATAAAATTTCTTTCAAAAATATTGTCTTTTTCCGGGGAAGTTGACTGTGAAAGTGCTTGGGCCTCATAGTGTTAATAACATATAGTTAATAATACATTATTAATAACATATTATAAATATTATTTAATATACAATTGTAGAGAAGGATAGAAATTTTATTTTTAATTAGTTTAAAACTGAATTTTGTATAAATTTCTCACATCTCAACACTTTTATTACGGTCACACAGCAGTATATTTTTTGACCAGGGGCGCAAAAGAGATACACCGGTTGATATAATCAAAAAATTGTTCAAGTAAGAGTTGTAGATACGGGGCGGGGGGGGGGGGGTCTAGCAAACAAATTACATAAAAAACTGAATAGTTAAATCTAATGTCATATAATAATTTGTTATGAAATAGTTTCGTCTGATTGAAATCACATCAGAAATCCACATTTTATTCAAATGCATATTAGACGGCAATCATACCATTTTTTCTTACTGATCATTATTGTATTAACACAAGCATTTGTTTGAATGGAAATCAAAAGACATATTATTATTTTTAGAGCATAAGACCCGTACTAATACTGCTGCAAGCTGAATAATATATGAAAAGCAGAATGTTAAAAATTGGATCTAGAATAAAATGAACCGAAACTGAACAAGACGATGGAAGAAGTATAATGAACAGTAAGTTAATTTTATTTACTTGGTTAGTTAAAATATTTTCCATCATATTCACGTATTTTCAGTTTTCGTTTTAAAGTAAATAATAGATAAGTTGTCAATTTTTTTTTTAAATGTTTTAAACTATATACCGTAAAATCCCCTAACTTCATCTATTGAACCTAACGAGGTTTAAACCTTTTTTCACCTTATATGATTGTATACTGTTTTTTGAAATAAAAATTTAATTAAAAACAAGATGTATTTTATGAAAATTAATATTAATTTAGATTTTCAATGTACAAATTTAACGATTTTCATTATTTTTTTTTTAAAAATATTGTCAACTTATCTATTACAGATTTTTTAAATTTTTAAATAGGTATAATGTAAAATTTTTTTTCATTCCAGGTAACAGTAAAACTTTTACTTGCAATAATCAGAAGCCATTACAATGTGATTCTGAAATATTCAAATAAGGAACATAATAAATCAAATTCTGACTCTTTCTATATAAGTATTATCATGATGTTTGTACAAAAATAAACAACGAAGTTAAGCCTTCACAAGCCTCAGATTCTTGAACGAGTTCTTCAGCCAGACATGTCCGATGTTGAGAACATGGTTATTTGGTTATTTTTCGTTAAAAAGATGAGTTTTGTGTCAAAATTTACTACAATTCAAAAATTTTCCAAATTTTCTTTTTATACTATCGAAATGAACAGAAAAAATTAGATACGATAGATTTGAACCATAGTTCTAACAAGTAAAGGTCCCGAGGCCGGACCTATCGATTTTGATGAAACTTAAATATGTTGTAGAACACTAAAAACTAAGGGACACGTATTTTTTTTTTATCTGCGGAAAAACGGTTTGAAGGGGTGAAATCGCCCTCCAAAAATTGGGGTAAAAATTTAATTTTTCAAATATCTCGAAAACAGTAAGAGATAGAGCAAAAGTTTAAATTGGCGATATTACTCTTTTTTAAAGAGCTATCTATTGATATGCAATTTGTTCAAATTACATCAACAGGGGTGTTTGGGGGTTAAAATTTGGGGGTTAATTTTGCAAAAAGGGGGTGAAAAATAAACAATATAAAAATTTTATTTACATATTTGAAATCTACGTCAAAAAATCTAATTGACCTGTTTTTGCTCAATATCCTAATATTAAGTCTAGGGGTAGTTAACTAGAGGGTGACTATGTCGAATAATCGTACTATTTGGGTATTTCAAGAAGTTCTTCTTCATGGAAAATAGCTTAAGACAATTAGAATAACGTAGAAATGAAATTCTCGAATTCAAAATTAAGTTTGAGCAGCATTGGAGAGGGGGTGAGTCACCCTCTTAAATTACATACTAGTTTATATACACTAATTTTTGCTATTAACACACTGATAGTGGGTAAAATAATACGTAATAAGTGGTTCTGAAGTTGGACTAAAATGAAATTCTCGAATTCAAAATTGAGTTTGAGCAACATTGGAGAGGGGGTGAGTCACCCTCTTAAATTACATACTAGTTTACATACACTAATTAACACACTGACAGGGGGTAATAATGTCACAATAGATCGTTCTGAAGTTAGACTATCGTATGTAAGGTTTTTATTAGGTTTCGTTATTTTAGGTTAGGTTATGTAATTTTCGGTATCGATAATTTTCGATAAGGAAAACTATAATATCCATTAAAAAACAAACCTAATAAAGCCCTTACATATGATAGTCCAACTTCAGAACCACCTATTGTGACATTATTTTACCCACTATCAGTGTGTTAATAGCAAAAATTAGTGTATATAAACTAGTATGTAATTTAAGAGGGTGACTCACCCCCTCTCCAATGTAGCTCAAACTCAATTTTGAATTCGAGAATTTCATTTCTACGTTATTCTAATTGTCTTAAGCTATTTTCCATGAAGAAGAACTTCTTTGAAATACCCAACTAGTACGATTATTCGATTTAGTCACCCTCTAGTTAACTACCCCTAGACTTAATATTAGGATATTGAGCAAAAACAGGTCAATTAGATTTTTTGACGTAGATTTCAAATCTGTAAACAAAATTTTTATATTGTTTATTTTTCACCCCCTTTTTGCAAAATTAACACCCAGATTTTAACCCCCAACCACCCCTGTTGATGTAATTTGAACAAATTGCATATCAATAGATAGCTCTTTAAAAAAGAGTAATATCGCCAATTTAAACTTTTGCTCTATCTCTTACTGTTTTCGAGATATTTGAAAAATTAAATTTTTACCCCAATTTTTGGAGGGCGATTTCACCCCTTCAAACCGTTTTTCCGCAGATAAAAAAAAATACGTGTCCCTTAGTTTTTCGTGTTCTACAACATATTTAAGTTTCATCAAAATCGATAGGTCCGGCCTCGGGACCTTTACTTGTAAGTCCAGCTAAAAATACATCTTTTGCCAAATTTTTAAATAATTGTAATTTAGAATTTATTGCAATGGAATCATTTTCGTTTAATTTAGTGAAGTTAACTAATGAAGAAAGTATTTCGATTACTTTCGCATAAAATTCTTCCATTTTCTGATTTTGATTTTGTTTTAAGCTGTAAAGTTCCCTAATTAAATTTGTCTCGTTTCGTTTGTCCGCATAATGTGAAATTAAATTTGACTTGATTGATTGCCAATCTGTCGGAGTACCGTACATGTTTAAAATTTCGTTAGCCTCTCCTACAATTTTATTACGGATAGCCCGTATCCATAATTTACCGTATCCCTGTGTCCAATCGACACTTACACATGCTATGATTTCATCAACATTTTCAATAAAATCATGCAATGTTCTGGGATTTCCATTAAATTCAGGTAGGAATTTAATTGGATCTGGTATTTTAAATGCTTCGAGCACTTGTGAGAAGCCACTAACTGCATTTTCGTTTACTTGCATTTTTGTACTGTTATAATATTTATTAAAATCTAAACTTCCTAAACTAATTGAATTATTTGTATTTGTATTTAAATTGTTTGATTGAACTGTTTCAATATTACTATTACTAATTAAATCTAAGTTAACGTTGCTTATCGTATCCTCCGATATGCTCACGTTTGACTCAACTATTGCGTTTTCTGCGCCGTTTAGTTGAGGGATTTTCGATCTAGGATATGGTCTGTGTGATAATTTAAACAATTTTGATTTTACGATGAAAGACATACGAAAAAGGAAAAAGCAGGAACAAAAAATATAAGCAGCGAAAAATATGCAATTTACTCTACTTACAGAATGCTCCAGTAAATTTCCATTCCTCGTAGATCCGTTGTTGTATGAAGGATTGAAATCCACGCACTGCTAACCAGAGTGTACCACAATTCTTAATATGCCGTTAAGATTGAATTGTTTCCTTGAGAAACCGTCAATTCCACAACTCACGATATCACCAATACCGGTAACAATGCTTACAACAATCCGAACGACTGCGCCAGTTACGTTTCGTAACAATTAAAGTTAGTTTTTAAAAAATTTATTTTAAGTTTAAAAATACAAAATTGTTTTACAAAGATATCACTGGTGTTACTATTGCCAGCTAGATCGAACAAAAATCGGATAATTTACTGAGTTACATTATTTATAAGTAATTTAGACAAAGAGATTGCTGAATAAGCAAAAATGAGATTAATTCAAAAAGATGTACCTTTAAAATGATATCATTACAATTCCTTTGTCTTAATACATTGTATTTAATTATTTAGTAGTTTTTGATGATTAAGCTTTCGTTATTTTTAGTTACATGAAATATTAAATAATTATCTATATGAGTTCCTTATGGAATGAATTATTAGTTATTGTCTACATAAATTGTACAATTCTTAATATTACAAAAATATTGATTAAATGTATAAAAGTATAATATGTATTAATTAAGTATTAGAGCGGATGTGATGGTTACATAACTATATATATATATATATATATATATATATATATATATATATATATATATATATATATATATATATATATATATATATATAATATTAAAGACATTAAAAGGACTTGTTTGCCTTCTGTCATCTGTCCTGTCTAAATTAACACACTTGGCGGATTTGCATACTTGACAAGGTCTTTTAAATGCCGCTTTTGGTAATAAGTGGAATAATTATTCTGTGTAATAATTTTCAGTGATTTTTTAATTTACCTTTAGTGGCTTTTAAAAATAATAACATGCTCTATGAAAATTAGGTCCCGTGCATGCACACAAAGTTATATGTATAATTAACCCTTAACTACTGACGTGTAATTTTGTTACGTTGCTACAGACGCACGTATTGTGACGTAACATATATAACATCAAAGTATGTTATGAAAAAGAAAATTATTTTAAATTATTAACTGTTATGGAAATCATTACGCTATAAAAATTATTTACACTGTTAATTCAATTTCAAATAAAAAAAAAATTACTTATTAAAATTATTAAATTTACCTAATAAAATTACTGTTATGTCATAAAAATGTTTAAACAAAAAGAAAAGAAAAAGAAAAAATTTAGATATAAAGGAAGAGATTTAAATGTAGAAAAACGTCTTTCTTTTATAAATAATTTTTAATTTGATTTTTAAGAAAGCATTATCGGAAATAAAAATATAATTAAAATTTATATTATAAAAATAAAATTAAATAAAAAAGAAAACTATATTTATAATTTAATATTTTGGAATCGTATTAATTGTGTCTTCAAGAAAAATACAGAAGAACATAATAATCGTTCCAGTATGATATAGATACGTCATTTTGAAAACCTCTGGTGCATCCAAAATGTATGTATGTAATAATTATTTATTATTATTTAAATAAAGATATTCAATTCTATGTAGGGATATTAAAAAAAAATGTTATAATATTATTAGAAAAATATTTATTAATCAACAAGTTTAGAAGTAATGAAATTAACATAAATAGTTAAACCGTTAGGGTGACGTCTCTCATACGTACGTTAGTGGTTAAGGGTTAAGAAACTACTAATTAACTATATAATTAAGAAAATATCAAATATAATTAATTTAATTCTGGTAAAAAGTAAATGGCTTAAAATCGCACTACAAGTTTTTTAAATTTTCAAAAATTATTTTTGAAAATTGTTTTAGGTATATACAATAAAATAATTGAATAAATTGTATACATGTGTGTATTTGTAACATAATATGTGTTGTAACCACATCCATAAAAGCAATAAAATATTTACCACGGTATTACTACAGTAAAAGCGTCGCTCAAAACGATCGAACCGTGCATTTCGGGTAGGCAGCAATTTTTTTTCTGAAATTCATAGAAGGGCCTGTGGTGAATATAAAACTGAGTTTTCGGGACTGGGGGTGTTGCCGTTTAGCCGCGATCTTGGAAAAAAGGTCAAAATTAATTTTTCGATTATCTCTGTAACCGTCAGGCACACAAAAATTTTGTAAAGACCATTTTTATAGAAAATTTTATTTTCTACAATTTTTATTTGAAACATTTTGTCAGAAAATTGATATTAAAAAAGTTATTCACAAAAAACTGTGGAAAATTAAGGAGTGGAAAGCTTTAAGGCCATATAACTTTTCTATTTTCAACCCGACAAGATTAATGCTTCTTATATTTTTCATAGGAAATTTCTTAACGAACAATTTGACGTACTTATTTTTATTATTAAACATACAGTTATCGAGTTTGCGCGCTGTAAAGAAAGGTAAGTGAGGTATGTAAATAAATAAAACTATCTTTTTTATTTGAATGATATATTTTTAAGCATTTAAATATTATTCATTATTATTATTATTTTTATTATCATATTATTATTTTTATTATTATTATTATTAATATTAATATATTATTATTATGGGTACATTGTGTCTGGTAGTGGATTAGAATTAGAAGAGTTGTTAAAACTAATTTATGCTGATAATTGTGTTAATAATATTATGTCTGGCCACGCATACGCAAGAGTAGTACGGGGTCACATTTTGGTGCACTTGTTTTTGGTAAAAGAAATTATGGAATTTATTGATTTCACTGATGAAGAACGAGATTTAATGGACAGTATTGTAAGTAATAAAACACAGATTTTACAAGCAGCTGAAATCACGGCATTTAAGGAAATAGCTACTAAATTCGAAGATGCTGTTACAATGTTAGAACATAAAGGACCAACAGCCAGGCTCTGGATACAGTATTTCAAAATGATCACGCTTTTAAAACAATTCATTGAAGCTGAAAGATCTGGTAACTGGACCCTTCATTTAGATTCAGTTCAAAAAATGCTCCCTGTATTTCACTCTAGTGGGCATTTCTTGTACGCAAAATCAGCTCAACTCTACCTACAAGATATGTAAGAACTAGACAAACGTATGCCTCCATAAGAATTTGAGGACTATACTTCTGGTGGCCGATTCACTATCAGACGGACAAACAAATTCTGGAGTGGAATAATGTCCGACCAAACCATTGAACAAACACTTATGAGGATGATGAAAACGTCTGGTGGGTTAACTCATCGTGGAATATCTGAAAGTACGCTTGCTTCCTGGATACTGGGAATGATATCTTTGCGAGACATCTGCGAGCAAATAGAAAATTTCTGTAATGTTTCCTTAGAATATTTGGAACAACACGTCGATCACAGAGATGCACGAGTCATCAGAGATAACAAAGATGTTGAAAAATTGGATCACTGGTTGGCATCTTATGACCCATTTTTGGAAAGATCGGAATTAATATCAGTTTTTACTGGCATTATTGCCCCAGATTATATTAACTGTGACCGTGCAATTGAAATTGGAAAAGCCATGATCTTTCAAAATATTGACAAGAATTTCAGTAATTTATCTTTCAAAAGAAAAACTAAAGTGCTTCCTTTGAGCGCAGTCTCAAGATCTATTGAAGTGGATACATCTCCAATAGTAGTTAATCATTTGCTTATTTTCCAAAGAATATGTATATTCAAGCAGTCAATCGGCAATATAAAAGAATGCTTTAAATACGAACTTTCACCTTTCCCATTATCGTTGTTTACAGAGGACGGTATGCGGAAAGGCATGAAATCCTCTTTATTCAAAGCATTTTTACCATTTAGTGCACCCGTGCAGCTTGGAGAAAATTTCTTCATTATTGACGGTGGATACCTTCTCCATACAGTTGTGTGGGAGCGGAACGTATCATTTAAAGTAATTTGTCAAAATTATGCCAAATATATTAAAAATCATTTTGGTTCATCGGTAGGTATAGTTTTTGATGGTTACTTTGACGATCCAAACATAGCTGACACCAAATCGTGGGAACGTCTTCGGAGGTCGAAAACGCAACACTGTGCAGATATAATTTGCAGTAGCAATAGTATTTCGACAATCCCACAAGAAAAATTTCTTTCAAATGAAAATAACAAGAAAAATTTAATTACTCTTCTAAAGAAAGAACTACTAGAATGGGACTATAATATCGAGCAAGCAGAAGCAGACGCGGATTCACTAATTGTAAATTCTGCTCTGGAGAAGTGTGATTTGTACGACTCCGTAACAATCGTTGCTGAAGATATAGATATTTTAGTACTGCTGGTTGGTCTTGGGCGTAACAAATCAAATGTTTTTTTCTTTAAACCAAAAAAAGGCAACACGCCTGATAAAATTTACTCTACATCGAGCTTGAAGCATGTGGATGTAGTAAGTAATAACATTTTGTTTATTCATGCTTTTTTTGGGTGCGATACAATATCGGCAACCTACAATATGGGCAAAATGAAATTTATATATACTCTTGAAAAAAATTCAGAGCTGTCTTCAGGAGTAGAATTATTTCAGAACGAAGAAGTAGACCCCGTTTTATTGAGTGCTGCTGGAGAGCGGTTTTTTATTGCTTTGTATGGCGGTGATAAGCATGAAGAATCGATCAATATATTGCGGTACAAATGATTCGCAAAATTAACAATTAAAAGTAAATTTAATCTTGCCTCACTCCCGCCCACACAAGATGCAACTCGTATGCACACATTCAGAGTGTATCACCAAGTACAGTCGTGGTTGGCAAGATACAAAAATCCAGAATACTGGGACTGGAGGAGAACCTTACGAATGTTCATCCCTATACAGTGCACCAATGAACCTGCACCTCCCGAGTTACTATAATTTAATTTTGTAAAACATTGTTCTTTTAAATAAAAAAAGGGGCGTTTTTATTAAACAAATAAAAATGGATGAGATTTGTTATGAATGAGGATTTAAGCTGTTAAAAGAAATATTACGAGAGAGGGGCTTTAAGCGCCACGGGTGGTGCGGAAAGGTGTTAAATTTGAGGTTAATATGTAATATGTATTTTTTCGTAAAATCATACTAGCCAAAAAAAGTAAAACAATATAAAATAAGTGTATTTTAAAATTAATATGTCACTTAAGAGTCGACGATTTTTTAGTTACAATTTTTACCTACCCACTTTTGGAGAGCTATAACTTCCTAACTAGAAGTCGGATGATAAAATTTAATACCTCAAATTTTTCGTTGAAAAGTACTCTATAAAAAAGATAAGAAGCATATTTTTTGTCGGGTTAAAAATAGAAAAGTTATCTGGCTTCAAAAGTTTTCGTTCCTAAATTTTTCATGGTTTTTTGCTGATAACTTTTTTGTTTTTAAAGCTATGTAAAAAAGTTTATAACAAATTTTGTAGAAAATGAAATTATCTGTAAATAAGGTCTTTACAAATTTTTTGTCAGACTTACGGTTTCGGAGATATTCGAAAAAATAAAATTCGACCTTTTTTCGAAGATGGCGGCTAAACGACACCACCGCGGATCCCGAAAACTCGGTTTTACATTCATCACTGACCCCCCTACGACTTCCAAAAAAAAAATTGCTGCCTACCCGAAATGCACGGTCAAAGTACGCTTTTACTGCACTATATGCTATTCGTGTGTTTCCCTTTTTAGTTTTTGTGTTGATTTGCAATTTTAGGGTCGGGTCGATCTTTTTCAACCGCGGGATGTAAATCATGATCAGCCGATAAAATAAAGTTCATAATCATTTTCAATTCATTGGCATTTTGAAATTCCCAACTTTAATGCAAGCAATATCAAGGATTTATGATTTTTCGCTTCGTTACATATAAATCCATATTGAACTTAAACTTTTTTTAACCCTAGAATCATACGTACTCGTTAAAATGACGAACGAACTTCTCTACCTGCTCCAATACTACAACTTGTTGGTGCCTGCTTGCTGTGAAACTTCTGTTATCTAATTTATTTGTTATTATAACACAGCAAATGTATAAATTTTGTTTATAATTGCTGTCGTTTTGTTTGTTTTGAAATAGTGTGCGTCAAAAGGACGACGATGTATGATTAATCGGTGTTTCTTTTTTAGAGAGTTTGTACTTTACATATAAAAGTTTTCCTAATTTTTCTAAAATTTATTAAAGATATGGATGTTATGATTAATTTATTCAATGATAATGATTATATGAAAGGTGATTACAGCGGTTTGACTTATAGAGACGACATAATACTGAAGTTTTAATATAGGTATTGGACCGAAAACCAAAGAATGCGTTTTAAGTGACTTAATAAAAGATTAACAATTTATTTTGTGGAAAATAATTTAATTTTATTATTTTTTGAGATCTTATTTGAAAAATTACTGACAAATTTTAGAAAATTTACAAATGTACCTAATCAGGAAATAACTACATATCTACGGGAATATTTGTGACTGAGAAGTTTCACATTCTGTAAAGTCACACATGTCCCCCGATTCATAATAGTTCATAAATTAATTATTTGAAAGACATGTCTTATGATACAATTGATGTATTTATCTATTTTTTAATTTTTATATTGAAAATATGCTTTGATAAAAAAATTAAAAAAATTAATAAATATTTATATTAAAACATTTTTCCAAATCCAATTTTTGTAAATATTTTGTTCGCGTTTGTAGTATTGTTATGTAAAAAAATGTCTTTTGCAAGTAAACTGTAAAACTCCTCGTAAAAAGTCCATTCGTCAAAATGACGCCGATGTATGATTAACGTTTCTCGTAGACTAACGTATGATTCTAGGGTTAACTTAATTTAAAAATATTGAAAATCTTAAAAATATAAAAATTTTTTTACTAAAATAAGTCATAAAATTAATGACGGTCTCTGAAAAGGTGAATTTTTTTTATTACCCTTATAAAATGTGAAGCCACGAGAGAAACACAAGCCAGTTTACCTCGGTAATATTGAAAAAATTTTCAAAATCGGTCAGTTATTTTATTTTTGACACTTTTGGGTCCCACTGACGCTGTCGGACCTTTCATAACATAATCTATATCTATTTAAAACAGTTTAGCTAGAGCTAAAAAATTTTCAAAATCGGTCAGTTAGTTTATTTTTGACACCTTTGGGTCCTATGGACCCTGGCGGACCTTACATAATGTAATCTATACCTATCTAAAATAGTTTAGCTCTGTAACAGTGACAAAGTTTTCAAAATTGGTCGTTTAGTTTATTTTTTACAATTATGGGATCAGTAAACCCTGGTGTAACTCTAGTACTCTAACAGTAAGGAAAGGGTTCTAGGGATCTCATATAACTTATGACAGTCCATAAGGTTCTTGTGGACATCATTTAATTAATTGATTCAAATACTTTAACTTACTAACTGTGAAAAAATTTTTAAAATCGATTGAGTAATTAATTTTTGGCCTTTTTAGGTCCCCAAAACCTTGACGGATCTCACATAAGATACCTTAAATCCATTTAAAATTGCTTAATTTTCTAACATTAATAATTATTAGTGTAAAAATTTTCAAAATCCCGAATTTCCAAAAGTGAAACTGGAAATACGCTATTACAGTAGGTGTCATGACGGGACCTAAGCCCGGGATCATAACAGAAATGTGTTTTGAGGTCCCTAGAATACGAAAATGATATTCACTAAAATTTATATATATATATATATATATATATATATATATATATATATATATATATATATATATATATATATATATATATGTGTGTGTGTGTGTGTGTGTGTGTGTGTGTGTCGCCACGATAACTCTCGAACGAAACGTCTAATGCTTATGAAATTTTGTGTGCGGACTGGATTCTGAATTGGCTCGACTAAGTTCGTTAGCCAGACACGTCGGATGCCCAGAAGTAGGTTTTCTGGCCATTTTTTATCATTCGATCCTATCATAAGACAGTTCGATTTTTACATCGTTGAAAAGGAAAAAAAAATTATGAAGAAAATATTCTTATAATTTTCTTTCTATTTTAAGTATTTTTCGAGAAAATGCACCATTATATTAGTTTTCTTTCTTTGTTAGTCTAATAAGTAATTTATATTTATATCTCAGTTCTTTATGAAGTATAAAAATATTTCACTTTTTTATTAAAGAATTTTGTGAGAACAAGTGAAGTCTATGTTATGATATAATATTATTATGAAAGAAAAATTAAAAATAAAATTATTGAAGATTATGTTATGATATAATATTATTAAATATAAAAAAAAAAAACAAAATATGTACAATGTACATATGTATGCACGGAAAAATATTTTGAATCGATTTTGAAAATTTTTTCACTAATAATTAATAATGTTAAAAAATTAAACCATTTCAAATGGATTTAAGGTATTTTATGTGAGGTCAAGGTTTTCGGGACCTAAAAAGGCCAGAAATTATTTAACCAATCGATTTTAAAAATTTTTTCACAGTTAGTAAGTTAAAGTATTTGAATTAATTAATTAAATGATGTCCGCAAGAAGCTTACGGACTGCCATAAGTTATATGAGATCCTTAGAACCCTTTTCTTACTGTTAGAGTACTAGACTTGTATGAGTTTCGCCAGGATTTACTGACCCCATAATTGTAAAAAATAAACTAAACGACCAATTTTAAAAATTTCTTCACTGTTACAGAGCTAAACTATTTTAGATAGATTTAGAATACATTATGTAAGGTCCGCCAGGGTCCACAGGACCCAAAAGTGTCAAAAATAAACTAACTGACCGATTTTGAAAATTTTTTCACTGTTACAGAGCTAAACTATTTTAGATAAATATCGATTACGTTATGTAAGGTCCGCCTGGGTCCATAGGACCCAAAAGTGTCAAAAATAAACTGCCTGATCGATTTTGAAAATTTTTTCACTGTTACAGAGCTAAACTGTTTTAGATAAATATAGATTCCGTTATGTAAGGTCTGCCAGGGTCCATAGGATCCAGAAGTGTCAAAAATAAACTAACTGACCGATTTTGAAAATTTTTTCACTGTTACAGAGCTAAACTATTTTAGATAAATATAAATTACGTTATGTAAGGTCCACCAGGGTCCATAGAACCCAAAAGTGTCAAAAATAAACTAACTGACCGATTTTGAAAATTTTTTCACTGTTACAGAGCTAAACTATTTTAGATAAATATAGATTACGTTATGTAAGGTCTGCCAGGGTCCATGGGATCCAAAAGTGTCAAAAATAAACTAACCGACCGATTTTGAAAATTTTTTCACTGTTGGGGAACTAAGCTATTTTAGATAGACATACATTACGTTATTTAGGGTCCGCCAGGGTCCATGGGACCCAAAAGTGGTCAAATAAACTAACCGACCGATTTTGAAAATTTCTTCACTGTTACAGAGCTAAACTATTTTAGATAACTATAGATTACGTTATGTAAAGTCTGCCAGGGTCCATCGGATCCAAAAGTGTCAAAAATAAACTAACCGACCGATTTTGAAAATTTTGTCACTGTTGGGGAGCTAAGCTATTTTAGATACATATAGATTACGTTATGTAAGGTCTGACAGTGTCAGTGGGACCTAAAAGTGTCAAAAATAAAATAACTGACCGATTTTGAAACTTTTTTACTATTACCGAGGTAAACTATTTTAGATAGGTACAGGTTGTGTTATCTGAGATCCACAACTGTCCTGCGGATGCAAATGCTGCGTAGAATGCTACACAACGGGTTTTGAATATATATATATATATATATATATATATATATATATATATATATATATATATATATATATATATATATATATACAGGGTGAGTTTTTCGGGAGTTGCCATTTTTATTACAGCCAAACCGTTGATTTAATCGAAAAATTGTTCAAATAAGAGTTGTAGATATCGACGGGGGCAACCAGTTGCAATAATCAGGAGCTTTATAGCTCTTATGGTTTTCGAGATACGATACAAACTTACCTTTTTTTAAATGGAATAGTATACTTATTTGTTAATAAAAATTATTCAATAAAGCAACAATAACCAAAAATAAAAAAATAAAAATTTTTATCTTAAGTTTTTTTTTTTTTCAAATTTTACAGCTTTCGCGCTTAAAAGTGATTTATTTAAGTGAATTTTGGTAAGTTTAAGAGCGCCTACTTCAAACAGGCCTCAATATTACGGAAAATAGCTAAATGATAATTGTATTTATGACACATAGATGACTATCTAGTAAAACTCGTGTTCCTAGGTAACTAAAACAGAAATTTTTAACTGATTTGAATGACATAATCTGACATGCAGAAAGACATTTTTATATTTGGCATATTTAAGCACTTTCGTGATGGTTATGTGCGCTGTGTTTGGTTGCAATAGCAATAATAACAAAAAACTTAAAATTAATGATGTGATAAATAATGTAACCCACAAAATAACTGACCCTGATGTGATTAATAATCTAACCCACAAAATAATAGCCCACAAAATAACTGACGAACATTTAAATGTTAAAAATGCAAAAATTTGCAACACAACTCTTTTCACATACAAATTCAAAAGCTATTTCGCGTATGGACTCATTGGGGTTGATAAAAAGTGAAGATTGGCAAGACTGTGCAAATTTACTGAAAAATAGACAGGTCTGCTGCAGGTGACGCTAGTGATTTACTAAATGTCCAACGCTCTGCAAGAGTTAAGAATCAATTACAGATAAAATATTTTTAATAAAAACTTTATTATTTTTTTAAATAAACTTTATTATTTTTAGTAAAATTTGTTTCATTACAACATTTTTTTGAATTACAGAACTCATTTTTGTCTTTTAAAATACAGAATAAATTTTTTTATAAAAATGACTAACTAAGAACTAGGGATGTTATGGATATCCGTAACCGTAACCGAAACTACCGGATATCCGAAATAATTGTATATCCGAAACCGAAACCGTATCCGAAAATAAAAGCTTCGGATTTGTTCCGGATAATAACAGGCAACTGCCATTGGAAAACTGAGTTTAAATCGAAGCAAGTTTTTGCAGCATATTTCTCTTAGTAGATTTGTTGATTCGTTTTTGACGTTCACTTTTTGGGTAAAAGCTTTACCCTTTTTCTCTAAAAATTATGTTCACTGAAAGCAATTATCCGTAACCGAAACCGAAAAAAATGTTTTTAAATATCCATATCCGTATCCGAAATTTCATATCCATAACATCCCTACTGTAAGATCCATTATTTACATGAGTAAATTTCCGTTCAAATGGGAATGTTTTTCCTTCAACTGTGTGATCAACTGATTTTTACTAATGTCCACGGAACGACAAATTTTAATACTTTAATACTGTTTTTCCTGTTGAAGTTAACAGAAGTTTAGTAAATATGAAGTTGACAGTGTGGGTAGACCTATCTCTCCAAATTTTTATTTGTTGTAGCCTATGATGTTACCATTGCCGGTATTTTAACTGGAGTTGCTTTATTTCCTTTTTTTGTTACAGTTTCTTCCTCGCTGCTAGACTCTTCACTACTACTGGAATCTTTTTTAGCAGCTACTTTTGGAGGCTATGAGGTAATGTTTGTAACTGATTTCTTTTGTGGTGTTTGTGTGGGATGCGGTATGTTGGTTGGTATGTGGTATGTTCGTTAAGTGTTTTTTATATTTTCCTCACGAACGTTTGGAGTCAGGTCGCTACAAGTATATTCTTTCAAGTAATGTGTATCTATTTTTTCATCAGAAGGGTTTCTACTTAACGCATCGGCTGCCACTAACTCACCCCATTGTTTTTATGTATTATTTGGTTCCTTACTCTAAACAGAACATGTCTTTTGTCTCTTGGGCCTTCGAGAATTACCGCCTCCATTTTCTCAGGAGTCAGATCAAGGTGATGGAAGGCCATCCACGCATCTATACGTCGAATTGTTTCATTTGTTATAAACTCTAAATCATTAATGTTGTAACAACGACGGCCAGGTCGCCCCCGTGTTCAAAAACATCCGCCACCTCTATCATTTCCAGTCTCAAGATTGCAACGTAGCTAATGTTCCACAAGAGAGGTCTGAGAATAGCTCCCTGTGGAGCGCCAGCCTTATCTACTTGCCGATGCTAAATATAATATGCCTACCTATATCTTTCATTATACATACGATACATACTTATGTATATTGTAGTGTAGAATGTGTTGCAGCACGATAGAACTGTTTAAACTGTTATAAAATAAAATATATTTGAAATTTAGTATAAATTCCTAGCAATAGCACCACACGTAATACTTGATACTATTTACATAGTGTATGTAAGCTAAATTTACCCTATAAGAAGGACGTCTATGACTTCCAAGATAGTCACCAGAGGAACGTTTTTATGACTAAAGCCTTGTTCACATATACAGTGGCCATCCAATGGTACGTACTCCGATTTTACGTAGTGACGTCAGCGATTTAGTGGGGTTCTCCTCTCACAGATATGTTGTTGTTTGTCTGTGTGGGTGAAAATTTATGTACCAAGCCAGAGTCAGGGCCGTAGGTAATATTGTCTGAGGGTCTCGTAGCCTATAAAAATTTTAAAATTTCACTGCAGATGTATATGCAAATATTCTGTATACGTAATATGCAAAATGCAAATGCAAAATGAGTAACGTAACATTCTAGAATATTCTAATCGTCAACTAGCAGAGATATCAAAAAACGGACTTCACCGTTGAATTGGTCATTAAAAATGAGATTAAGCAATGTAGTTTGACAAACATTCTAGAATGTTCTATTTGTCAACTAGCAAAGATATTCAAAAATCAATTGTACCATTTAATTGTCCATTGAAAAAGAAGTTAAATTACACATTTTGACAAATTTTCTGGAATATTCTATTCGTCAACTAGCAAAGATATTCAAAAACAGATGTCGCCATTGAATTGGCTATCAAAAAAGACACCGAATAACACATTTTGAGAAATGTTCTAGAATATTCTATTTGTCAACTAACAAAGATATTGGGAAATCTACTGCACCACTTAATTGTCCAATCGAAATTAAACTAATGTAAACCAAATGTCCGATTTTGACAAACAATTTTTGCAATTTGACGAATAGAATATTCTAGAACATTTATCAAAATATGCTATTCCGTCTTTTATTCGATGGCCAATTAAGTGGTGCCGTCGATTTTTCGATATCTTTGTTAGTTGACGAATAGAACATTCTAGAATTTTTTTCAAAATGCGCTGCTTAATCTAATTTTTAGTGCCCAATTCAACAGTGAAGTTTGTTTTTTGGTATCTTTGCTAGTTCACGAGTAGAATAATCTAGAATTTTTGTCAGCTTTCGCTATTTGGCGTCTTTACGTTGATAAATGCGATAGTGAAGTTGATTTTTCGACAATTTTCTAGAACTCGTCACTCATATTCATTAGTATAACATTCGATTTCCTTTGTCTACACAACCGAATTTTAGGTGTAAATTGTCTCTTAAATAACATTGTTTTAAAAAAATTCAGATAATAATATTTACCAACCCCCGAAACAAAAGTTTACCGACGCCCCTGATCTTCCGATTTTACGTACTTCCCCTTAAATTTGTACCGACCACTACGTAAAATTGGATTTGTGGTGTAAGTAAGTAGATTAGTAGTTAGTAGAACAACTTAGTAAAACAACTTAGTAACTTAGTAGAACAACTTAGTAGTAAGTGGAACAGGAAAAAAATATAACAATCAATGGTATGCATAAGGTTGAGTATTGTGAGACTCTGCTCAAGTGAATATGAATATGTTGTCAGATACATGCACCCTGATACACACAGATGTATATATGACAACATATTCATATTCACTTGAACAAAGTCTCACAGTACTCAACTTTATGCATGCCATTGAAATATTCGTTTACCTGCAATAAACATACGAGTACATACCCAATTGATACCCAAAAGCCAGTTATTACCGCCTCATAAAACATTCTTATAATAAAACTGTTACATTAAATTTTAACAAAAAAAAAAAAAAAAAAAAAAAACATACACTGTTAGAAAAAAGTAAGTGGTTGAATATGTTAAACTAGTATAAATTAATATAACTAAGAATATTATATTCATTGTTTTAAACATACAAATTGTACAGTATAGTAACTGTAAATATTATTGTGATATTTGAATATAAAAAAGCATTTTTTCTATTTAATTTATATAAATTTTAAACATCCATAGATTTTGCCCTTTTTAGTGACATCAAAAATGATTATTAAAATGTTTGTGTTCCTTGTTATTCGCATTTAAATAACCATTTTATCCTGCTTACTAATTTAAGTGTTTCTATTATTTTTTTTTTTTTTTGGCGTTTGTTTACGTCACATTTGATGTCGCGTCTATAGGCGGCTCGTTGATTTAGATTTGTTTATGAATTTTTGTATTTTTAAACAATTAATTTAACATGAATATTTTTATTTTTATTTTGTTATTTATTCATTTATTTATTTCTTTAAAAAACTTACATTAAATTATTTTAATTTCACAGTTTTAGTATTACAATAAAAATTTCTAAAATTTCGCAATATTTTTTGCTATGTGTATACTATAATATGTAACTATCAAAAAAGTTTTGGAAATATTTTTAACAGTGTAGATATATCTTAACAAAATTCATATATTTATTGTTATAATACCTATTGTTATATTTTGTTCCTGTTCCACTTACTACTAAGTTGTTCTACTAAGCTACTAAGTTGTTTTACTAACAAGTAAAGGTCCCGAGGCCGGACCTATCGATTTTGATGAAACTTAAATATATTGTAGAACACTAAAAAATAAGCGACACGTATTTTTTTTTATCTGCGGAAAAACGGTTTGAAGGGGTGAAATCGCCCTCCAAAAATTGGGGTAAAAATTTAATTTTTCAAATATCTCGAAAACAGTAAGAGATAGAACAAAAGTTTAAATTGGCGATATTGCTCTTTTTTAAAGAGCTATCTATTGATATGCAATTTGTACATATTACATCAACAGGGGTGGTTGGGTGTAAAAATTTTGGGGTTAATTTTGCAAAAAGGGGGTGAAAAATAAACAATATAAAATTTTTGTTTACAGATTTGAAATCTACGTCAAAAAATCTAATTGACCTGTTTTTGCTCAATATCCTAATATGAAGTTTAGGGGTAGTTAACTAGAGGGTGACTATGTCGAATAATCGTACTATTTGGGTATTTCAAGAAGTTCTTCTTCATGGAAAATAGCTTAAGACAATTAGAATAACGTAGAAATGAAATTCTCGAATTCAAAATTGAGTTTGAGCAACATTGGAGAGGGGGTGAGTCACCCTTTTAAATTACATACTAGTTTATATACACTAATTTTTGCTATTAACACACTGATAGTGGGTAAAATAATGTCACAATGAGTGGTTCTGAAGTTGGACTATCATATGTAAGGGCTTTAGTCGGTTTGTTTTTTAATGGATATTATAGTTTTCCTTATCGAAAATTATCGATACCGAAAATTACATAACCTAACCTAAAATAATAAAAAACCTAATAAAAACCTTACATACGATAGTCTAACTTCAGAACGATCTATTGTGACATTATTACCCCCTGTCAGTGTGTTAATTAGTGTATGTAAACTAGTATGTAATTTAAGAGGGTGACTAACCCCCTCTCAAACCCAAATTTGAATTCGAGAATTTTATTTCTACGTTATTCTAATTGTCTTAAGCTATTTTCCATGAAGAAGAACTTCTTGAAATACTCAAATAGTACGATTATTCGACATAGTCACCCTCTAGTTAACTACCCCTAGACTTAATATTAGGATATTGAGCAAAAACAGGTCGATTAGATTTTTTGACGTAGATTTCAAATCTGTAAACAAAATTTTTATATTGTTTATTTTTCACCCCCTTTTTGCAAAATTAACCCCCAAATTTTAACCCCCAACCACCCCTGTTGATGTAATTTGAACAAATTGCATACCAATAGATAGCTCTTTAAAAAAGAGTAATATTGTCAATTTAAACTTTTGCTCTATCTCTTACTGTTTTCGAGATATTTGAAAAATTAAATTTTTACCCCAATTTTTGGAGGGCGATTTCACCCCTTCAAACCGTTTTTCCGCAGATAAAAAAAAATACGTGTCCCTTAGTTTTTAGTGTTCTACAACATATTTAAGTTTCATCAAAATCGATAGGTCCGGCCTCGGGACCTTTACTTGTTAGAGAACCTATTGGATCAGTCGTACGTGCACGAAACCCAGACACAATTCAAAACGCATTTGAATACGCTATCAAAGAACAAAATATTCACTACCATCAAAAATCATATCAACAAATTACAGTTAAACCTCCAATATCCGCACCTGTACCGATTAGATCACACAATTTTCATAATCCCCAACAATACCAAAAACAGTTTATCACACATACACCGTTTAACACACAAAATAATATTCAACAAACGCGACCATTTTATACACAAAATAATAATCAACAAATACGACAATTCAACACACAAAATAATACAAAACAGTTACCGCGACCAACACCTATGGACTTAGGCAGTAATAGGTTAAGCATTAGACAACCTAACACACAACAGCAACAATCACGCCCTAATTTTCAACAACAACAACAACAACAACAACAACAACCATTTAGACGTAATATTTTCCAACCCCAAAGTAGACCGACTTTTGCTTCAAACGAACTTTTTAACACAGAAGCATCAGGATTTAGTTCATTAGACGAATACGTAGTTGACGAAAATTATGACGAAAACAGTTATTTGGTAGACGAATACGAACAGACAGACCAAAATAATCAAAATGAGATCGATGATCAAAATTTTCGGTTAATCTCGGACAACAATTTGGATACATAGATTTAAATCTTCATGAATCTACTTTACCCTATATACATATTACTAACCAAAATGACTGTACACCCTTAAAATTTTTAATTGATACTGGTTCTTCAAATTCTTTCCTTAATCCTGAATTAGTTCATCCAGACCTTACAACCGAAATTAAACCTACCACTATTAAATCACTTTTAGGATCATATAATGTAACAAAAAGGCAAAATTACCCATTTTTAGTGAATTCAATCAAACTGGTACAATAGATTTTCTTATTTTACGATTTCACGGTTATTTTGACGGACTTATTGGACTTGACATACTTAACCAACTTCAAGCTCAAATTGATATTCCCGGTAAACGGTTAATAACACCATTTTCTACAAATAGATTGTTGTTCAAACCCAACATCACAAGTGGCATACACATAATTGAACCAAATTGTAAACAATTAGTCAAAATTCCAACAGACGTACAATCAGGCGACGTATTAGTACATGACATTAAAATTCAAAATAAATTTTCGATTCCTTCTGGCGTATACAATGTTAAAGATTGGCATATACTCGCACCTGTTTTAAATCACACAAACAGTGCACAAAAATTTTTAATCGAACAGCCACTGAAAGTAGAAATTTTAAATCACGAAATTATTGACTGTAACTTTAACCAATTTCAAACTGATAACGACACGGAATTACCCCCGATCGAATCTCTTATTAGGACCGAACATTTAAATAGCGAAGAAAGACAAGCTTTGTTTAAACTTTGTCGTAAATATGAGGATGTTTTTTATAAAGAGGGTCAAGATCTTTCATTTACGAATAAAATTAAACATGAAATAAAAACAACTGACGATCTACCCGTTTATACCAAATCCTATCGGTATCCTTATATTCATAAAGAAGAGGTTAAGAAGCAAATTGATAAGATGCTCCATCAAGGCATCATAAGACCAAGCTATTCTCCTTGGAGTAGTCCAATTTGGATAGTTCCTAAAAAACTAGACCAAAGCGGAGTACGAAAATGGCGATTAGTGGTGGACTATAGGAAACTTAACGAAAAAACTATAGGGGATAAATATCCAATCCCAAACATCACAGATATACTAGACAAACTTGGTAAATGCATGTATTTCACCACTCTAGACTTAGCATCTGGTTTCCATCAGATAGAAGTTCATCCTAGGGACATTGAGAAAACTGCTTTTATTGTAGACCATGGACATTTCGAACATGTTCGCATGCCATTTGGACTAAAAAACGCTCCATCAACTTTCCAAAGAGTTATGGATAACGTTCTAAAAGATCTACAAGGTACAATTTGTCTTGTATACATGGATGATATAATTATCTTTTCCACTTCGCTTCAAGAACATATTATTAATCTCGATAAAGTTTTTAGCAGACTAAAGGACGCAAATTTAAAAATTCAGTTAGACAAAAGCGAATTTTTGAAACGGGAAGTAGCTTTTCTGGGACACATAGTATCAGAAGCAGGTGTAAAACCTAATCCTGATAAAGTAGCTGCTATTAGGAAATTCCCTGTACCAAAAACACAAAAAGATATTAAATCTTTTCTGGGACTTCTTGGATACTACAGGAAATTTATTAAAGACTTCGCTAGGTTAACAAAACCAATGACTAAATGTTTGAAGAAAGGTGAAACAGTTAAACATACACCCGAGTTCCTTAAATGTTTTGAAACATGTAAGGACCTCTTGACAAACGACCCAATCCTTGCCTATCCAGACTTTAACAAAGAATTTATTTTGACAACGGACGCAAGCAATGTAGCAATCGGAGCAGTCCTTTCCCAAGGACCTATTGGTAAAGATAACCCAATATGTTACGCTTCTAGGACCTTAACCGACTCAGAATCACATTACTCTACCATAGAAAAAGAACTTTTATCGATCGTATGGGCAACCAAATATTTCAGGCCTTACTTATACGGACGAAAAATTACCATAATTACTGACCATCAACCACTCAGATGGCTCATGTCACTTAAAGAACCAAACAGTAAATTAGTAAGATGGCGACTTAAACTTGAAGAATTTGACTACAAAATTATACACAAACCAGGTCGACAAAATACTAACGCAGACGCCCTCTCACGAATTATAATTGACAGTAACCCCCATACTAATGACGATTCTACACAAGACACTTCTACACAAACAGTACATAGTGCATCAGAGGATGATACCTCCTTAATTCGAATCTCTGAAAACCCCCTTAATGATTTTAAAAATCAATTAATCATATTAAAAGATGAAAACATTCAAACTGCAACTAAACGCAAATTCCAAATTCTTTTTAATACACGTCGACGTATTACAATTACACTTTCTGCTGACGACGACGATATTTTAATCTCAATTATAAAAGAAAGCATTCCACCGAAGGTAACTTTAGCTATATACTGTCCTGATGACGAACTATTTATTAAAATTCAAAGAATATATTCTGATTATTTCTCTCAAGGTAAACAGTACAAAATTATTCGAGCAACTAAACTATTAGAAGACGTTTTAGAAGATGACCAACAAGACGAATTAATAAAAAAATATCATGACTTTAGACATACAGGAATTAACGAAACCTTTAACCATATCAGAAGAGAACATTACTTTCCAAATCTAAAATCAAAAATTTCTTATTATGTTAATAATTGTAAATTGTGTAACGAAAATAAATATGACAGACGACCACCAAAACAAAATTTTGAATTAACAGAAACACCATCACAGCCACTCGAAATTGTACACATTGATATATTTTATTTGGACAAATTAATATATTTAACAATTGTAGATAAATTTTCACGTTTTGGCCAAGCATACCCAATCGAAACAAGAAATACATCCCATATCCTTGAGGCTCTAGCACAATACATATCCCAATACGGTAGTCCTAAAAATATTGTAGTCGATTCAGAAAAAGGATTTGACTCAATACGTTTTCGACAATTTTGTGACACGTATAGTATTAACACTTTCAGTCCCACGGCTTCGGCATCCGAAACCAAACAAAACTTCCCCAGAGGCCGACCGCGATCAATGATTAATTGATTAGTTGATTACTCATTATGTGTGCGATGTTTATCATGCTTATCATTCTTCATCACACGGATGTGTTCCCATTCACACAAACACATACATACCAAGTACCAACAAACACTACTCTCTTGGTTTCTATGTATAAAAAATTTTAAGATAAACAAAAAATACATAAAAAATATAATTTATATTTTTAAATAAAATTGATTTGAATGCCAGTGTATAAGTATTACATAGTATGTGTGTACGTATCACGTAGTACGTCTGCTTACAGTTTTACACATACATACGTGTGGAACTGTGTAGTGTGTTTGAATAATTTTATTTTATGTATTTGTTTATATAGTTTTTTTTTTTTTTTTAAATATTGCCGGCTTCCGGGGAAATTTACTATGAAAGTGCTCGGGCCTCATAGTGTTAATATACACATAACAGCTGTTAGAAGTTCAACATCAAATTCTCCTGTAGAGAGATTCCATTCTTCTATCCTTGAAAAATATCGTATCACACATGCAACTGATAAAAGCAGCTCAGCTGATTTAAAAATGCTACATACAGTTTTTGTTTACAATAATTCAATTCATACCGCGATTAAATGTACACCATATGAATTATTTTTCGGACGTAAATATGACATTAAATTAACTGCCGACCCAGCAACAGTACAACAAGAACGCGAAAAATTTCAACGTGAATCTTATCAGAACCAAATTCAACAAAAAGAAAACAAAATTAATACTCTAAATAGTAATCGCGAATCCCCAATTGATTATAAAGAAAAACAAACTACATATTTTCAGGAAAATAAACATAATTCCAAATTACACCCAAAATTTAAACAAATTACAGTAAAAACTAATAATAAGGTAACGGTAACAGACGATAAAAATCGTAAAATCCCAAAACAAAAATTAAGACGACCTTTGTTACAGGGCAATATTAACAATAATGACAACGGTGACGACACAGAAAATCGAGATACGCGACCTAACGAACAACCCGGGACTAGTGGCTATAGAAATAGGACAAGCGAAACTTAACTAAGAATTTAAAACAAATTTATACTCAAAATTAATCTTTAGTTTAACAAATCGTGAACAAAACTTTCTAAATTCAATACAACATGACTATCATATAATTTATAATATCGACCTCTTTTATTCACATTTGATTCAACTAGCTAAAGCTCTAAATTGGCAAAACTCAATGTACTTTCTATCTTAATATTAACCCCTGAAGAATTAAACCATTAACCACTAAAAACAAATCTGTAATTCCCTATTCTGTTATCCTAAGCGGAAAATATGTAAATTACTTTTCACAGAAAGAATGTTTACGGCTAAATAAAATCTACATATGCGGCAAAGAAGATCTAACCAAGTACCTACATCAGATCACTGCTTTAACCATGCAATTCGTGAATAAATGGGAAGTTGCATCTACGAGGAATTCAACGAACAAACAATAGTCAGACGTCTAACACCACAACTCGTTATATTGAAAACCGTTAAAGAAAATCAATCAATTTCAACTACTTGCGGTATTAACCAACGATTCAAGGGACAATACTCATCTATTTTCACCAATGTGAAATCATAAACATCATCCTGTACAAAAACCAGGAACTCAACAAAACACAACTTCATATATTACCTCCACACGAACTCCAAATTAAAGAACAAAAAAAATTGTTACCTAAAATCAACCTGAAAAAAAATTCATCACCTACAACACAAATAAATTATTTTTCGTCTGGCCATCCCAATTGAACCAAAGGCTCATATGGTCTATGCCAGAAAGTCAGAGGGGAGGAGTTATGTAACCATCACATCCGCTCTAATACTTAATTAATACATATTATACTTTTATACATTTAATCAATATTTTTGTAATATTAAGAATTGTACAATTTATGTAGACAATAACTAATAATTCATTCCATAAGGAACTCATATAGATAATTATTTAATATTTCATGTAACTAAAAATAACGAAAGCTTAATCATCAAAAACTACTAAATAATTAAATACAATGTATTAAGACAAAGGAATTGTAATGATATCATTTTAAAGGTACATCTTTTTGAATTAATCTCATTTTTGCTTATTCAGCAATCTCTTTGTCTAAATTACTTATAAATAATGTAACTCAGTAAATTATCCGATTTTTGTTCGATCTAGCTGGCAATAGTAACACCAGTGATATCTTTGTAAAACAATTTTGTATTTTTAAACTTAAAATAAATTTTTTAAAAACTAACTTTAATTGTTACGAAACGTAACTATATATATATATATATATATATATATATATATATATATATATATATATATATATATATATATATATATATATATATATATACAACATAACAACATATATATTAGAGATATAAAGGATAAAGGGTAACGCCTATAAATAAATTAATGGGCCAGAAGTTAAAAATTTGTATAATAATTTAAATGTTGCGTAAAAACCCATTTTTATTTTCTTTTTATGTTTTTAGGCCAGATGCTTGCCCCCTCCGAAGTTTCTTACAGATATTATCAATTTTGTTACTCATTGCGTTTTTGATTTCCGTCTTGTGTTGACATCAAAAATATTTATCAGCTTTTGTTATTTTTGTTATTTTTGATAAGTAATCGATTTAAAAAGTATGTCATCGTTTAACTCGTATATGAAGGAAGTTGGAGTCAAGAGTGTAGTTCAGGATTTGGATCTAGTAGGGAGGAGAAAATTGTGTTATAATTGTGGGGGTCATATGCGTGTAACTTTCCGAGGAAATGGATTACTGACTTGGCAGTGCACAAAGAGACGGTGCCGCTCACGAGAATCCGTGAGAAATAATACTGTATTTGGGCTTTCTAAAATTCGGCCTGAAAAGTTTTTGATTATTTTATTAGGGTGGATTTTAAAATATCCATCGAACGTAATAGTTAAAGAAAGTGGCGTGAGTCGAAAGGCGGTTTATCACTTAATTAAGAATTTTCGGGAACTGCTGACACACTGGTTAATGGAAAATAGTGAGGAGATCGGGGGTGTTGGAGAAGTTGTTGAAATCGACGAAAGTGCGTTCAGAAAGCGAAAGTATAACAGAGGCCGTAGGACCAAGGTTCGATGGGTAATTGGAGGGATAAACAGGCGAACCAGGAAGTGTTTTTTTAAAGTTGTGGAAAAAAGAAATGAAGCGACGTTACTTGCAGTTATCAATCAATACGTTAGACCAGGCACAACAATTATAACTGACATGTGGAGGGGTTGCAATTCTCTCAGAGAAAATGGCTACGAACATTTCACAGTTAAACATTCTCAAAATTTTGTATGTCCAAATAATGAACTGATTCACACCCAAACCATTGAGAGCCAGTGGTCAAAAATGAAACGTGATATGAGGAGAAGAATTAACTCAGAAGAACTAACTCAGAAGAATTGTTTTATGATATAACTATATAGAAGCAATAAAATACTTTTTTCCACAATAAAATTTCCTCGTCTGTCTGTCAAGTCTTACGGTGTGTCTTGTCTGTATGTCAGTCCTGTCCTATTAACTGGCTGTATGTTCTGTGTCTGTCTATCTGTTTAGTCCTACAGTCTGTTTAGTCCTACAGTCTGTCTGTCAATCAGTCCTGTTTACTTGTTCGTCTGTCTGAATTTTAATTTTATCCTGTCTGTCTGTTTGTCTGGCTGTCTTTTTTGTCTGCCTCAAACTCAATATTTAATAAGAATAGTATGAAAAACATACCCACTTTCAATTTATTGGTAAACAAATGGTTCAATTAAGTAGTTAAAGAAAAACAGCACTGTGACGCCGCAAAAAATTGACAATTTTATTGAATTTTTTTTGCAAATGTGAGTGAATATATGAGGGTCGAATTAAAAAGACTTTAATGAGTATCGATTTGTCCATATAAAATTTTATAGAATAATATTAAATATTTGCAAACATAATAATGCAAATGCACCTAACAAAATTGCAAATTATACCAACGATATTGCAATGATGAATCATTTGAAATTAAAAGAAGAAAAAAAATTATTAAAGTACATAACTGTGGCTATCCTTATGCATCGGCTTTTTTTTACATTTCTTTCATAAAATAGCAACGGATTCAAAGATTTTTCGTTTTGTTTTGTTTTGTTTTCGTTGAATTTTGGTCTAAAATTTTCACAGTGTATTCTCAATATGTTGTACTTTCGAATTAAACAAAAAAAAAATTTCCCATTTTTTCAATTACCAGACTTCCAGTTACCAGACTACTACCTTAATTGCACCAAATATTTTTCAGCGGATTCGAATTCAAATAATATTGTCCATATTCATACGCTTTTGTAAAAAGTCCTTCTAAATCTGTCCCTTCTAAAATTAATCATTATTCAATTTTAAACAAATTTTGTACGTTTAACTCATACTCTAACAATTAAGAATTAAGATAAGAAGAAGCTAAAAATTATTTCAAAAAATTATAACGGTTTTTTTTATTTGCAACAAAGTAAGTCTTGTTTTAAATCATATGTGCATATTTGATATTTTTTTTATGAAGATCGGGTATAAATTACAGTTGAAATAAGTTTGAAAATATACCTTATTAGTAACTGTATAAGATTACACTAATTTATTGTCGGGTATATATTCAAATTATCATAGTAGTATTCTTGTACTTGAAAACATACCCGATTTTGGCTCTGAAATGAGGTATATTTTAAAGAGTCATTTTGTTAGTTTCGGTTTTGTAAATTATACCCGATCCTAGATCGGTCAGTGACGTCACAAGTTCTGACTTCGGGTATATTTTCAAAATAACGCAGTAGCTAACTAGCTACAAGTGATCGTTGAAAAAACAAATTATTTCTTTGTAAAGCAAAAATATATGTATTTGACGTAAAGAAATGTCACTTTTTGTTCCCTTAATTTTAATAGGCACGCACTGATTGTATGCCCCTATTCTACCAGTAGCAAAACTATATATAATTCTATATAGTTATATATAAATTCTATACAATTTTATCGGGCCATTTTTTGTATACAATTATATATAATCATTCTATATAATTATATATAAATATTTTTTCTCGGGTAGTTCGCTCCCGCGGTAAAATTTTAATCTTATCTTGAAAAAGGGTTCTAGGTTAGTTCACAACTCGTTATCTACTGACAGGTAAAATTAATTACCTAAATGACAATTAAATAACTTAACAATTAAAATTTTATTTGTTTAAAATTCGAATTTTTAAAAGAGTTCAAAATTACAGTTAATAATTAATTGACATTTAGTATGTTGTGTTTTATTTACATTAGTTCAAATTTTATTTGTTTTTGATGCACTAAAATCAGTAGCATATGGTAGGATTTAAAAAAATAAAATAGGAATTAATTGTTGATAACTGTACTTTGTGAAAATCCGTAACGAATGTGGTGAATATCAAAACTTAATTCCTACAATTATGTATATTATTCAACCTTACATTTATTCAAGTTAAATTTAAAAATTTTTGGTAATATTCATTATTGAATCTCCCCGCCCACTATTTGCTATCTACCTAAAACTCTTTCAACATCAAATTCGCAATTTGCTATTTGTTTCGGGTACACGTGTATTTGTTTCTTTCTTCTGGGTTTTCCCCTATTCTTAAGAAGCCCTTTTATTGTGTTTAACATAATATTGCGTAAAAACCCATTTTTGTTTTCTTTTTATGTTTTTAGACCAGATGTTTGCCCCCTTCGAAGTTTCTTACAGATATTATCAATTTTGTTACTCATTGCGTTTTTTATTTTCGTCTTGTGTTGACATCAAAAATATTTATCAGCTTTTGCTATTTTTGTTATTTTTGATAAGTAATCGATTTAAAAAGTATGTTGTCGTTTAACTCATATATGAAGGAAGTTGGAGTCAAGAGTGTAGTTCAGGATTTGGATCTAGTAGGGAGGTGAAAATTGTGTTATAATTGTGAGGGTCATATGCGTGCAACTTTCCGAGGAAATGGATTACTGACTTGGCAGTGCACAAAGAGACGGTGCCGCCCACGAGAATCCGTGAGAAATAATACTGTATTTGGACTTTCTAAAATTCGGCCAGAAAAGTTTTTGATTATTTTATTAGGGTGGATTTTAAAATATTCATCGAACGTAATAGTTAAAGAAAGTGGCGTGAGTCGAAAGGCGGTTTATCATTTAATTAAGAATTTTTGGGAACTGCTGACACACTGGTTAATGAAAAATAGTGACGAGATCGGGGGTGTTGGAGAAGTTGTTGAAATCGACGAAAGTGCATTCGGAAAGCGAAAGTATAACAGAGGCCGTAGGACCAAGGTTCGATGGGTAATTGGAGGGATAAACAGGCGAACCAGGAAGTGTTTTTTTGGAAGTTGTGGAAAGAAGAAATGAAGCGACGTTACTTGCAGTTATCAATCAATACGTTAGACCAGGCACAACAATTATAACTGACATGTGGAGGGGTTACAATTCTCTCAGAGAAAATGGCTACGACCATTTCACTGTTAACCATTCTTAAAATTTTGTATGTCCAAATAATGAACTGATTCACACCCAAACCATTGAGAGCCAGTGGTCAAAAATGAAACGTGATATGAGGAGAAGAACTGGCCGGATGTCGGTTACCAATTTCGAAACATACCTGGTCGAATATATCTGGAGAAGCATGGTTCCTAACTCAGAAGAATTGTTTTATAACTATATAGAAGCAATAAAATACTTTTTTCCACAATAAAATTTCCTCGTCTGTCTGTCAAGTCTTACGGTGTGTCTTGTCTGTATGTCAGTCCTGTCCTATTAACTGGCTGTATGATCTGTGTCTGTCTATCTGTTTAGTCCTACAGTCTGTTTAGTCCTACAGCCTGTCTGTCAATCAGTCCTGTTTACTTGTTTGTCTGTCTGAATTTTAATTTTATCCTGTCTGTCTGTCTGTCTGGCTGCCTTTTTTGTCTGCCCGTCAAAACCTGTCTGCCTGTTTATCCTGTCTGTCTTGTATAATAGTCCTGTCTGTCTGTTAATCGGTCTTGTCTGTTTGTCAGTCGGTCCCGTCTGTCTGCCTACTAGTCCTTTGTCTGTCAATCCATGTCTGTATATCCATTTTCTCCTATTTGTATGTTTGTGTTTTCTGTCAGTAGTCGGTTTTGGGCGATTCTAGACCCACCACCCACCGCCCGGATTTTTTGACTGACCACGGGTGGTGGTAGTAATCTATGCGGGTTCTGCGCCCAACCTAACGGAACCTAAGTGAACTTAAGAATTATACAATTCACTAATAGATGGCGCTGAACACTAGCGAACTCTGTGCGTAAATTTAAAAAATTGTCAATAGATGGCACTGAAAACCCTTTGAGAGTTATACTTTTTACTAATACAGGCAGCTGCAAGTCTGAACACTAGCGAAATCTGTGTGCAATTTTGAAAAATTGTCAATAGATGGCGCTGAAAATCCTTTGATAGTTATATTATTTTCTCACTTCTAGATGGCGCTGAACACTAGCGAACTCTACTCCTAGATTCAGAATTCAGCCTGAAACAGGTATAAACTTCTATGATTGTATAAAAATTTATATATTTTTATTTGAAAATTTATACAGGTTTTCCTCTAAATAAAAACATATTTTTTTTTTATTTTTAATAAATTTATTTAAAAAATAAAATATATTTTTTATAATAAATTAAAAATAATATTTAAATGTTATTACAATAAAGATCATTATAAAATATACATCAGCATACTTTCGAACATAACTGTAAAAATGATAAATAAACCATCAAAAAATATACATCAACATACTTTCGGACACAACTGTACAAATAATTTTTTCTTAATAAGCATCCCGTCTCAAACGTCACTTTGTAATTGATACATACATACATGATTACAAAGCAATTTTTATCTCCTTGTGCACGACGACAGAATGTCGCAACATTGAAATATGATACTTCCGTTAAATCGTAAAAAATGTCACGTACTTTAAGAAAAAAAGAGTCGTCGATAGAGTAATATGATATCTCTATGTACATAAAAAATTTTTAATTACCAGTTGCATTTGATATCATAAAACTACATAAATCAAAAAAGTCACGTAGGTAATATGATACATCTACAGTAAAACTTTTTATGATTTTTACTTTTTTTGCATAATACAGTAGAACCTGTCTTAGCGGTAAAATATATCTTAATGTTTAAAATGATTTAAAAATTTTCGAGTTAAAAGCAACAATACAATTTCCAACAATGGGGCCGTCAACAACAATGAAAAATGGATGAAAGCGGCATTTTTAGTGTATTTTTGGTGTAATTTGGTGTTATTTGGTGTATTTTTGGTGTCGTTTGGTGTATTTTTGGTGTAACTTGGTGTATTTTTGGTATAATTTGGTGTTATTTGGTGTATTTTTGGTGTAACTTGGTGTATTTTTGGTGTAATTTGGTGTTATTTGGTGTATTTTTGGTGTCATTTGATGTATTTTTGGTGTCATTTGGTGTGTTTTTGGTGTCATTTGGTGTATTTTTGGTGTAATTTAGTGTATTTTTGGTGTCATTTGGTGTTTTTGGTGTTATTTGGTATCGTTTTAGTGTTGGCGTTACTTTGCGTCAATTCTGCTCTGGTTATACTGGTGATGTTGGTATAAGGTCATGTTGATATAAAAACTAATCAGTGTTATGCTATAAATCGAACTATTCACATCTATCAAAATGTTTAAATGTATATATTGTGATAAGATATTTTCGCGGAGAGATTCTCTTTCACGTCATATGAAAAGAAGAGTGCATACGCTTTCAGATGCTCAGGAACATCCAACAAACAATAATGACCGGATTGCAAATAATCAGTTTGAATATACCACTAATCAGTCGGTAAATAATGGCACACATGTGAACAGCGCGGAGAACAGGGGACTTTTAATACAAAATGAATCGTCAAACTCTAATGATGAAGATGATGATAGTGAAAATGAATATAGCAAGAAATGAGATTGAAGAAAAGGAAGATAAAGCACCAGTATTTCAAAATCAGGACGAAGATGGCAAAAATGGATCTAAAAGAAACTTGAATTATTTTTATGAAAGTATGATAGCTGCAACAGAAGCAATCAAAAGAAAATTCCATGCTTTAAAAAACTCACATAATATGTTGAAATTTGTGAATGACGAAGACAATGGATCTGATGAACAAAAGTATTTACCATCGCCTGATAATTACAAAGAAACAAGTTTTACTCCAAAAGTGGCTGTTCTCTTGCAAACTGCTCTAGACATATTAATGATAAAAGAGCTTCAGAACGCATGCGCAAAGGACGAAGAACAAGAAGATAAAAATTTAGCAGAAAAGGAACAACCTTCAACATCAAATTCAATAAATGGAGAAGATAAACGTCTGAAGTATGATGAAAACGCTAGCCTTCATAATGATCATTCAAAACATGTTGAAGAAGAAGAATATTTTGATGATCCGAACCATTTAGTAGACGAATTAAGAAGTTTAGTGACTCAGACCAAAACTGGAGAAGAAATAGCTAATACTATGCGCAATTTAAAGAAAAGGTGTCATATTGTAAATCCCGGTTTTGCGGATTATGTCGAAAATGAGAAAAACCGAAAACATTTTAATAAATTAAAGAAAAGTGACATTGAAAAGCGGATTATATCAATTATTAGGGAATTGGAAAAAAGCCAGGGTTAAAGTATATAACAAATGATGAAGAAGACAGCGATGAAAAAACATCTGCTAGCGAAAACGAAGATATTACGAGCGAAGGAGAAGCTGATGATGATGATGATGATGAGAATATAGTCGCTAACGATGATGAAAAAATTGTGGGTAAAGGGTTATACTTACGACCCTATAGAAGGTGTTAAAATAAACTCCCATCATTTATAAGTTGTTAAAAATTATTATAACAATATGTAATTTTTCCAACAGCTGCATACTAAAGTTAATTTTTAATAAAAGATTTTAAAATTATGTGAGTGTTATTATTTCTTACATGCAACTGTTCTTAACCGATTTTAGTAACTCGTTAAAGAGATCATCGAAGTGATTATTCTTACAACGAGCTATCTAATGTGTATTTTTTGAGTAGGTATACACGGAAAAAAAGAGTTTAGTTCAGTGAAACGAAACTGCGTGTTTGGGAAATATTATTTCGTCCAAATAAAATTTTGATCACTAAAATATTTCTCTTATTTCCAGGAATCAATTATTTTGTTTGTGTTTTTTGATAAATTTCAAACAAACACATTATTTCAGTTTTATATATTGTTTATTTGTTTATATTTTATTTCTGTGTATCATATTTAGCTTCATGCACACCAAAGTTTATTTAGCTCAAACAATTAGTTTGTTTGATTCAAACAAAACAGTTACGACAAAAACAAAATAATTACAACGCATGCGCGGAAATGTGGTCACGTGTAGAAGCCAAGCCAAGCAATGTTATACGTAGGCCTAGTTATACGACTTCAGTACATAAAAATATTTATTAACCGACATCTTGGATCTTGGTTGAAAACTTTTAATTCGAAATTAAATTTCACTATGTATACCTACATTGCATAAATTGTTTTAGACGTATTTAGCTTTTGTTTTAATATATTATGTAATAATTGTTGATACGACGGATAAAAAAAACTGAAAGAGATTCTAAAAGCTGATGTTTGAAGAAAATAACCTATATTTGTTGGTAAGTTTAAGTAACACATTAATTATTTTAATAAACAGTAGATATACTAAGCGCCCATATTGTCCATAATAAATTGTATTGCTTTTTTTCAGACAATATACAACATTGAAAATAGCACTGCCGCAACAAATGACATATTTGAAGGCCTTGGATATTTATGTTTGTGTTTGTGTTAATTGGGTTGTGTCCTTGTGTTATGTGATACTGATAAGTTAACGTTAATTTAGCCTTTATTTATGTAATACTAAAAATATGTGATTCAAAAAGTATTAAAAAAACAAACAACCAAAGTTTTATTAAAGTATTTGTAAATTTGAAGAATTTCATTGTTTAAAATTTATTTTTGAAATTTTTTTATATGGTTGTTTACGTTACCTGTTTGAATGTATGATAGTTTGCTGTTTATGTACTGGAAAATGCATAAATTATACCACATTTTGAACTTGTATGTTTTATTATTTGATTGTAATAATTAATATTAATAATAATAATAATAATAATAATATGGATTACGTATTAACAATAAATAATAATCAGTGTGCTGATAAATTGATTTTCGTTTATTATATCCAATATATATTTATTTTTCAGGTAAATAAAAATAAAACTCAATTCAAATAGAAATAAAATTCAACAGAGTGAAAAATTATTTGATTTAAATAAGAAAACTGAGTGCCCTAAATAATAAAGTGTTTAATACAAATAAAATTATTATTTGCAATACAATATATTTTGTTTCTACTGAAATAAAGTAGGAAGTTCCATCAGAACAACGTTCAAGTTCACGTAAATAACATTTTTATTTGGTGCAAATTAAAAATTTATTTAAATCTCAAACGAAAAATTTAATTCATGGAAATATGAAACTTATTTGACGGTATACAAACAAGAATTTTATTTGGTTTGAATAAAATTTATTTGATTGAAATAATTCTTTTTTTCCGTGTACGACGACTTGACAACGTAATGTGTTTACTTGCTCCTGAATATAGGCAATTACATTGCGTTGCCAAGTGGCCCCATACCTACTTAAACATATTATTTAACACCACGATCGACACTGACGTCATAAGACGTCGAGAGCATTTTTGTCAACTTGACAATTGCTGGAAATAATTTTTTTCCAATGCTATCAAAGGATTTTCAGTGCCATTTACTGACAGTTTTTCAAATTTACGGACAGAGTTCGCTAGTGTTCAGCGCCATCTATTAGTGAAATGTATAATTCTTAAGTTCACTTAGGTTCCGTTAGGTCGGGCGCAGAACCCGCATACGTTACTACCACCACCCGTGGTCAGTCAAAAAATTCGGGCGGTGGGTGGTGGGTCTAGAATCCCCCAAAACCGACTACTGACAGAAAACACAAACATACAAATAGGAGCAAATGGATATACAGACACGGATTGACAGACAAAGGACTAGTAGACCGGCAGACGGGACCGACTGACAAACAGACAAGACCGATTAACAGACAGACAGGACTATTATACAAGACAGACAGGATAAACAGGCAGACAGGTTTTGACGGGCAGACAAAAAAGACAGCCAGACAAACAGACAGACAGGATAAAATTAAAATTCAGACAGACGAACAAGTAAACAGGACTGATTGACAGACAGACTGTAGGACTAAACAGATAGACAGACACAGAACATACAGCCAGTTAATAGGACAGGACTGACATACAGACAAGACACACCGTAAGACTTGACAGACAGACGAGGAAATTTTATTGTGGAAAAAAGTATTTTATTGCTTCTATATAGTTATATCATAAAACAATTCTTCTGAGTTAGTTCTTCTGAGTTAATTCTTCTCCTCATATCACGTTTCATTTTTGACCACTGGCTCTCAATGGTTTGGGTGTGAATCAGTTCATTATTTGGACATACAAAATTTTGAGAATGTTTAACAGTGAAATGTTCGTAGCCATTTTCTCTGAGAGAATTGCAACCCCTCCACATGTCAGTTATAATTGTTGTGCCTGGTCTAACGTATTGATTGATAACTGCAAGTAACGTCGCTTCATTTCTTTTTTCCACAATTTTAAAAAAACACTTCCTGGTTCGCCTGTTTATCCCTCCAATTACCCATCGAACCTTGGTCCTACGGCCTCTGTTATACTTTCGCTTTCTGAACGCACTTTCGTCGATTTCAACAACTTCTCCAACACCCCCGATCTCCTCACTATTTTCCATTAACCAGTGTGTCAGCAGTTCCCGAAAATTCTTAATTAAGTGATAAACCGCCTTTCGACTCACGCCACTTTCTTTAACTATTACGTTCGATGGATATTTTAAAATCCACCCTAATAAAATAATCAAAAACTTTTCAGGCCGAATTTTAGAAAGCCCAAATACAGTATTATTTCTCACGGATTCTCGTGAGCGGCACCGTCTCTTTGTGCACTGCCAAGTCAGTAATCCATTTCCTCGGAAAGTTACACGCATATGACCCCCACAATTATAACACAATTTTCTCCTCCCTACTAGATCCAAATCCTGAACTACAATCTTGACTCCAACTTCCTTCATATACGAGTTAAACGATGACATACTTTTTAAATCGATTACTTATCAAAAATAACAAAAATAACAAAAGCTGATAAATATTTTTGATGTCAACACAAGACGGAAATCAAAAACGCAATGAGTAACAAAATTGATAATATCTGTAAGAAACTTCGGAGGGGGCAAGCATCTGGTCTAAAAACATAAAAAGAAAACAAAAATGGGTTTTTACGCAATATTATGTTAAACACAATAAAAGGGCTTCTTAAGAATAGGGGAAAACCCAGAAGAAAGAAACAAATACACGTGTACCCGAAACAAGTAGCAAATTGCGAATTTGATGTTGAAAGAGTTTTAGGTAGGTAGCAAATAGTGGGCGGGGAGATTCAATAATGAATATTACCAAAAATTTTTAAATTTAACTTGAATAAATGTAAGGTTGAATAATATACATAATTGTAGGAATTAAGTTTTGATATTCACCACATTCGTTACGGATTTTCACAAAGTACAGTTATCTACAATTAATTCCTATTTTATTTTTTTAAATCCTACCATATGCTACTGATTTTAGTGCATCAAAAACAAATAAAATTTGAACTAATGTAAATAAAACACAACACACTAAATGTCAATTAATTATTAACTGTAATTTTGAACTCTTTTAAAAATTCGAATTTTAAACAAATAAAATTTTAATTGTTAAGTTATTTAATTGTCATTTAGGTAATTAATTTTACCTGTCAGTAGATAACGAGTTGTGAACTAACCTAGAACCCTTTTTCAAGATAAGATTAAAATTTTACCGCGGGAGCGAACTACCCGAGAAAAAATATTTATATATAATTATATAGAATGATTATATATAATTGTATACAAAAAATGGCCCGATAAAATTGTATAGAATTTATATATAACTATATAGAATTATATATAGTTTTGCTACTGGTAGAATAGGGGCATACAATCAGTGCGTGCCTATTAAAATTAAGGGAACAAAAAGTGACATTTCTTTACGTCAAATACATATATTTTTGCTTTACAAAGAAATAATTTGTTTTTTCAACGATCACTTGTAGCTAGTTAGCTACTGCGTTATTTTGAAAATATACCCGAAGTCAGAACTTGTGACGTCACTGACCGATCTAGGATCGGGTATAATTTACAAAACCGAAACTAACAAAATGACTCTTTAAAATATACCTCATTTCAGAGCCAAAATCGGGTATGTTTTCAAGTACAAGAATACTACTATGATAATTTGAATATATACCCGACAATAAATTAGTGTAATCTTATACAGTTACTAATAAGGTATATTTTCAAACTTATTTCAACTGTAATTTATACCCGATCTTCATAAAAAAAATATCAAATATGCACATATGATTTAAAACAAGACTTACTTTGTTGCAAATAAAAAAACCGTTATAATTTTTTGAAATAATTTTTAGCTTCTTCTTATCTTAATTCTTAATTGTTAGAGTATGAGTTAAACGTACAAAATTTGTTTAAAATTGAATAATGATTAATTTTAGAAGGGACAGATTTAGAAGGGTTTTTTACAAAAGCGTATGAATATGGACAATATTATTTGAATTCGAATCCGCTGAAAAATATTTGGTGCAATTAAGGTAGTAGTCTGGTAATTGAAAAAATGGGGAATTCTTTTTTTTGTTTAATTCGAAAGTACAACATATTGAGAATACACTGTGAAAATTTTAGACCAAAATTCAACGAAAACAAAACAAAACAAAACGAAAAATCTTTGAATCCGTTGCTATTTTATGAATGAAATGTAAAAAAAAACCTATGCATAAGGATAGCCACAGTTATGTACTTTAATAATTTTTTTTCTTCTTTTAATTTCAAATGATTCATCATTGCAATATCGTTGGTATAATTTGCAATTTTGTTAGGTGCATTTGCATTATTATGTTTGCAAATATTTAATATTATTCTATAAAATTTTATATGGACAAATCGATACTCATTAAAGTCTTTTTAATTCGACCCTCATATATTCACTCACATTTGCAAAAAAAATTCAATAAAATTGTCAATTTTTTGCGGCGTCACAGTGCTGTTTTTCCTTAACTACTTAATTGAACCATTTGTTTACCAATAAATTGAAAGTGGGTATGTTTTTCATACTATTCTTATTAAATATTGAGTTTGAAAATATACCCGAGCTCAGCGCTTTTAATGGGTATATTTTCAAGTATCGAACTATGCTTTTAAACATTGAATGTATACGCGAGTTCAGATACATTGAGCTCTGAATACGAGTATATTTTCCAAATACGCTTAGCTACTAAAAATTTATGTAATCTGACGTAAAAATATCACTTTTTGTTCCTTTAAATGACACCACACTGATTCTACTTTGTCTGCATTATGTTTTTTGTATGTACGGTGTGCTAAATTTTATTAAATTATTAAAAAAAATATGCATAAAACAACTTTATTTTTGTAGATCAAACAATAAAAATTACAATATTCACGTTCGTGTCCAGCTGTAATGAAATACTGTTCATGAGTGTGTTGTGTTCGTTCTCGTTGTGCGTGGCTTGTGGCTATCACAACATAGGGCTGTTGATAAAATATCGATATATCGAAATATCGATATTATTATTTAGAAATATCGATATTTATTACTAATATTTTTTTGGACGATATATCGATAGTTCGATATTGAAATGTAGATATCGACACTCGATATTTTTTTTAAATAAGTTTTTATTTTTTATTTTTTCCCGCCAATTATTCTACTGTATCTACTGTACTTTCTGTACTTTATTTACACTGTATTATCTACTGTACTTTATTTACACTATATTATGTTTTTCCTCTTTTAGTTTATTTATTTGCAGATTATCCTAATGAAGACGAAATGTAATTTTGTATAAAAAAGATACTATAATCAGATATGTAGCTAGTATCTACGGTTATCACTTGTCACTGTCAGCGTTAATAGCTTTAGCACACAGATGAGACAGATCAAGCCTACATATAAAAAAATCGTCAAGTGCGTGTTTTTGACACGCACTAAGTAATATCACCTCAGTGAAAGTGTTAATTTATGATTTTTTGGCTCGTTTTTTAAGTACAGTGAGAATACAGACCTCTTGCGTTTATACAATATGCATGTACAACTCTATAATACAGTGAGAATACAGCCCTCTTGCGTTTATTCAGTATATGCATGTACAACTTCATAATAATGTTTCCCCCACTATGATCACACAACGATATTAATATGTCATTCTTCGATGACATAAAAAGTGAAATCTTAAAGTTGCAATAAGTAGCAATTTACACCACTACTACTTTAGTCTGTTTATGTATTATGCATGTATATAATTTTAATTTTTAAAAATAATTCGGAAAATCGTTAAAAAAAAACAATTTAATATTTGGTATCAAAATTTGCGCGAAAACGTTCATTAGCTTCAATTACGTCACATTCTCTAGATAGCAACAGGTGTCGTGTAATAAGAAAAAAAACTGTTTATTTTTCTTATAACTAGACAAAAAAATGTTGATTTTTTAAAAAATTAATTAAATTCGAATTAATTTTTATAGTAAGGTTTTCTAACCGGAATTCCCGTAGCAACCCTACTGGCGACAGTGTTGAAATATAAGAAAATGCGACGTCACAGCCCATTTCTGCTGATGTAATTTATAGCTGAAAATTTTAATTTTTTTTAAATTAAATAATGATAGTTAGGATGAATTAACATAATAAATTGCTGTCTTTTATTATCAATTTTCATTAAAATTTATTTTATTGTTTTTCTTTGATACTGTCAAATACCCCATTACTAAGAACTTTACATTTTCATACATTTATAATTTAATTTGTTTAATAAATATACTGAATTATAAACTGTGTAAATTATTTTTGAGCCGACTTACGATTGTATTTTTAAAACAAAGCCGATTAAATAAAATCGAAAAAAATATCGATATATCGAAATATCGATATTTTTTTTCGATATATCAAACTCCGATATTGATATATCGCACATTGAGAATAAAACTGTTACAACTGCAAATTTTTCGTTTTTGAGATTTTTATATCATTGGATTCAGCTACATTTAAGCTATCGATTGGTGAAATTTTCATCCTAAAATTCTAGAAAATAAAAAAGTTATAGTCCATAAACTTTTTTGAAACTTTAACAACCTAAGAATAAATGGTTTAAGAAATTTTTGTTGCATGTGCAGTTGTAACAAAGAGAAAACAAAAAATTAACTTTTTATTTAGATTAAAAAAGGTATATGTATGTGATTTCTTTTATTAAATGCCTACATGTTAGTTAGAGTGGATTGTAGGTACGTACAGATTACGTATTACAGATACGTACGTACACGCATTTTGGTAATCCTTCTTCTGTTATCATTTTACAATGTAAATGAATAATGATGTTCACAATTTTAGACATATTTAATGTTTATTGAGTTTAGACGTTTAGACGAATCCTTTCGTAGCATTATTGTTATTAAAATATAATTATAATTTATTTTAATTTCAAAATATGGACGCTGATAAAGAAAAAATTAATTTAACAGCTCTTTCTGAATTTAATCGTATAATTTAAACAATTTAAAACCATATAATTTAAACAATTTAAATAATTTTATCCATTTAAATTTAAATAATGGACAGTTTTTGTCTTCTGCTTTAACTATTACTGTTAATTCGGATATATATTTTAATTTGGACGAAACTTTCCCAAATAATACTAATGGAAATTTAACAACACCTATTTCGGAAGGAAAGAAACGAAAGCGAAATCGCGATTTGCGGGCGACAAATATACAAAAAGGTTTAATTAATACAGGGTCAGAACGTTATTCACTGAAAACTTAAAAATTTTTCCAGTAAAAACAAAAATTAAATCAGGATATTGCGTACAAGATAAAATGTAAACTAAAAAAGTAAACTAAAAGCTTGATCGAAATATTTGTATAATAAAAACAGACAAACGTGGGAAAAACTTCAATCGGCAAAATATTGACATAAAAGAAAATTTAAGAAACTATATAAGTAAATTAAAATCCAAAAACAAAATTAAATTGTAGCAGCATATCCTAATAGCTACATACTCCTAATAGTTATAATAGAAGAAAAGAGGAATAAATAACATAACATTTTCAGTTAAATGTGTTTAATTACTTTTACTACTAAATGTCTAACAAATTATTATAAATTGATTGTATAATGGTTTAATTTATGCTCTATTAGTCCCAATTCTTTGGTCGGCAATAGAATGTTTTCGAAAAAATTAGTTTTCATACTTTTCGAAAACGTAAGCTTTTGATCGTAAATATCTCATAAACGGTGCATCGTAGCTTAAAAATAACGAATTTTTTGAAGGCTTAAACGAAGCAACTTGTGGGTATTCCGAACATACCGGGACTATCAAGACTTACTTTTCGTTACCGAAAATTATCGATACCAAGTTACTCATCATAAACTGATTATAATTGATTGATTCAGACTCATTAGTCAAACTGGCTTTGTCACCAATAAAATATTTTCCAAAAAATTAGTTTTCAATACTTTTCGAAAACGTAAATTTTTGATCGTAAATATCTCGTAAATGGTGCGCCGTAGCTCAAAAATAAAGAAATTTTTGAAGGCTTAAGTGAAGCAAGTTATGGGTATTCCGAACATATTGGGACTATCAAAACTTACTTTTCGTTATCGAAAATTATCGATACCGAGTTACTCATCATAAACTGATTATATTTAATTAATTCAGACTGATTAGTCAAATTGGTTTTGTCACCAATAAAATATTTTCAAAAAAATTAGTTTTCAATACTTTTCGAAAACGTAAACCTTAAATGTCCCGTAAACGGTACATCGTAGCTCAAAAATAATGAAACTTTTGAAGGCTTAAGCGAAGCAAGTTGTGGGTATTCCTAATATATTGGGACTGTCAAAACCTATTTTTCGTTATCGAAAATTATCGATATCGAAAAAAACGATATTTTTAAAATTTTAGCGTGTAAATTTCTACATTTTCGTTATCATTTGTATTATATAATTCTCTACAATTTTTAGTAGCTTTTATTTCCAGTATTATTTTTTATAATGACAGGTTTCATTTACGCGAATTTTTATCCGCATAAATTGAATCCCCATGAAACGAATATTCACGTAAATTGAGGGACCGGTGTCGCGGTCTTTAATTAAAAACGCATTTGTAAAATAGTACAGTTAATTGTAAGTAATCGTTTTTACTCAGGTTTCGAGAATTTTCCCAGGAAAATACTCAATAATTACCCAAATGGGAATATTCTCGGGAAAATTCCCATTGGGAATTTTTCCGTTGCTCATCTCTATCTGTAATACAGTTATGGAATGTGTTACCTTGGGAATTTTCCCGGGAAAATACTCAATAATTACCCAAATGGGAATATTCCCGGGAAAATTTATCTGTAATACAGTTATGGAATGTGTTACCTTAAACAATTGCCATTATAGGATTATATAAAGCGAAATTTTCAAAATTTCTGAAAAGTATTAGTTGCAGATACAACTTTGCGTCACCAACAAAAAGTAATATTTTGCGAAATAGTTAAGAAAAAATGTATTATTTGCAGATATAACATTATAATCCTAAACAGAATGCAACTTTTTGTAAAATAACTAGAAAATTTTTGGTTGCAACTGCAATGAAAATTTAAACTATGAATTTTCTCGACAAAATTTTTATCACAACATTTAAAACTAACTGTTAGAATGAACCTGACCAAGTTTCAAAGTTCTAAGATGATTTGGAAAAAAGTTATTAGGTTTTAAATTTCTTCAAAATCTTATTTCTTTAATATCTTAAAATTAGTGATTTTGCAGATGTAACAGTTTTATTCTCAAGGGGCGATATTTAAAAATATCGATATATCGAAAATCCGATATTTTAAAAAATATCAACAGTCCTATCACAACACAACCGACACAACGTAACCAATCAAATAAGTTCTCATAACCGTATATCCCGTATATTATACAAGATATACAACAAATACGACAAACACCACACCTGAAGCATATATGTTCGTATACCATCGACTGTCTTCGCATACATCGCTTACATACAGACAAAACACAAATATCATATGACACATATCACGCATTTTATAACACTGATAAGCCTGATAAGGTATAACGATTCAATAATGTTCATAACGAAAGTCGAATTAGTTCTGAATTCAAAAAGGGAAAAAATATTTGATATAACATTTGCCCCCCCCCCCCAAAAAAAAAATACATTTTATTAAGTATATATAATTTTATATAATTCTATATAATTTTTATAACAGTTATGGAAAAACTTGTAATCATTTATAGAATTGCATATAATTACATATAATTTCATATAATTATATATAATTCCATATAACTACATACAATTATATAAAATTATATATAGAAAAATATTCTATATAATTCTATCGGGCCATTTTTTGTATACAATTATATAAAATTTTGTATAATTATATATAAATTTTATATAATTATATATAAATTATATAAAATTATATATGAATTATATAAAATTATATATATATATATACATATATATATATATATATATATATATATATATATATATATATATATATATATATATATATATTTTTTATCGGGTAGTATACATCCCGGGAGTGAACTAACCTACGACCCTTCTTCAAGATGAGATTAAAATTTGACCGCGGGAGCGAACTAGTATGCACCCGGTAAACTATCTACCTACAATTGGAAATTCCCAAACAATTTCCATCTTATACAAATTTTTTAATTTATGGCACATTAATTATAGGCGTTACCCTGCATCCTTTCTATCTGTAATATTTTTATTTGCAAACTACTTACCTACCGAAAATCGAAAATTCCCAAAAAATGATTACCTGAAACTATATGTTTGAAGAAATTAGATAATGAGTTTTTGGGAATTGTCAATTATTTGTAGTAATTATTTACTGTCCTATAACTGGATTAAAATTGGATTTTTCCGCTATATTCAAATTCTCAGAAAAATATTACCTGAAACTATACATATATACTTAGTTTTTAGGGATTTGTAATTGTCTGTAATAATTACCTACAGTGTGGACTTGAAAATTTCGGAAGTAAAAAAAAACATATGAATTGCATATGTATACATATGTTTGAAGAAATTATATTGTCGTGACTACTTGGATTAGACGGTTGCTAATTTAACGTAAGTCAGCCGAACATTAATGGTTTAGAATTGGCAGGGCTTGCTGTCACCAGGGCAGCCTTTATACTGGGCTCCGACAGTTGATAATCGTGCCGAACTAGGATGATGCTTCTGGTTGGCGCGATGGGAAACAAATTCCTTGATCCTGTTGGTGTTGGAGGATTTCGCTGCTAACTTATAGACGGTGTAGTGTTTAAGAAATAATAAGATTCGTTTTAAATTCGAAATTAGATATTTTATTCACTAAAACGTTAAAATAATTACAATGGTATATTATTTAATTAAAATAAAAATATGTTACTTTTTATTTTTATAAGTTTATTAATTTTGATTAAATTTACAAAATAAAAAAATGATAATGATATTAAATTTCAATCGTACATCCGTAGTTATTGCAGCGCGTTGAATTATGAAATTTGAATCCGTTTTCGTTTGAATCGGCGGCGGCTTTTATTTGTTGATACTGCTTGCTCAGCAGTTTGACGGTATGACGTCAGTGATCATCCGATTATTGAATCTCGACACCCCATCGCCCTTATTGAAAAAGTTTTCGGCTATATTTGATTGGGCGAAAACTTTGTCCCATGTATTGACCTGCGGCTATGTTGGCTTTGTGTTTTCCTCGCTGTAACCTGGTACGCAGCTGATTGTTCAGGTGTGGACTGAGTTATTGGATTAAATATTACTATTTGACCAGAATCTTCATCTGATGATACTTCGGGTTGACGAATGACAGTCTCGTTGTATGGAGCTGATGGTTGAAATTGATTTCTGGGATTGTTCCTGTTTCCAAAACAACAGTTAATGAATGTTGTTCCTCCTTGATTTCCTCTTCTTGGATTGACGATACATTTGATTCCATTCCATAGTAATTGTAGGATTTTAAAACGGTAAATACCATAAAGGACTGATAATACGCTGAGGGTTAAAAGGATACCTTTTGTGTATTGGAGGATAGTTGATTCGTATTGGATGAAAAAGGGTTTATTTAGTTCTTGCTGGAGTTGTTCGTCGAATTGATTTAATCGATGTTGGGCGTATTTAAGTTCATTAAGAGCCAAGACACACGAACCACGCGACGACCACTTTTTTGTGGTTGTCGTGTGGTTGTACTGTCGTTCGTGTGTCTTAGACGACGACTTGCGAGCCACTTTTTAGTGGCCGAATGACGTACAATCACTGCTGGACGAGATCAACGCCACTAATACTATTTGTCATATACAGTGTCTGCGTTAAGTATTTATACAATAATTAATTTATCGATAGTGAAATTTAAGAAACTTAAAATTTTGCAGCGTAAAGTAGGTACGCTAGGATAAAAATAAACAAAATTAATCAAAGAGCTGATGCTTCTATTAAGTAATATTTCTTTGTAAATATCGGTATTTTGGTCTTACATATTTTTGCAGATTCAATTTTTAAAATTATTTGATAAAATATTTCAAAATTTTTCAGCTTTCATTTCTTTGAATTTGCAATTTTTTTCTATTATTCTAAAATTAAAAAGTTTTAAATAATTATATAGCTTATTTATCTAATAACACTCAATAATCAACGTTCAAACAGCAGGAGAGCTTCTAGTACATGACATCCTGCTTTTATTATTAACCGACGGGGTTTTCCATTCCATAAAAATGTATATATTCATTTAAACAAAATTCATTTATAACAATTATTTTTTATTACCTAAATAAAGGTGAGCAGTAATCGGCACCTTTATTCTAAACAAATCCTGTTATCTACATAGGTATACTTTGATCCATATACCTGTCAGTATAAAAATATATAACATTGTGTTAAACTATTTAATAAATTTCACTTACCACATACATTTTTACCTTTTTTTTTCTTTATTCTCAAAGTTTTCATAAAATTTGAAGCAAGGATATTCTTATGCCTTTAGTTTTTCTATGCAATTACTATATCCCGAATATGTTTAATCTCAGATTGCAGGTAAATTCCGGATTTCCTCAATAAATAATTTAGTATCAAACGAATCTTCATTAACAATTGCCATTTTTTAAAGAAAAAAACAAAAAAAGGAAACAATTTAAACGACCAACAAAAATTTAAAAAAAATACACATAATTAAGAAAACTAAACAAAATAAAAATTACTAAACACCTATTTGAGTCGTATTATTCAATGATTTGTTGTAATGTTCGAGAGACACTGTAGTAGTACTAGTATGTATTTGTCGCTTAAAAGTGGTCCACTGGTCGCAAGTTTTAGCGACTAAAAACGACAATACGACGACACATTGCGACAGTGTCCGATTACGACGACAAGCTGTGGCTCGTGTGTCTTGAAATTTGTGTTTCCATAAGAAAAGTACATGCATACATACCCGGCCACAGAACAGCCACTATTTTGTCGCTGTCGCGTGGTCGTGGCGTGGTTCGTGTGTCTTGGCTCTAAGATCCATGTGGGATAATTTGATAGGATTTAATTTAAGGTTTGTAAGGACTGTTTGGTTGATTTTCGTTTTGATACAGCAGTCATCTTCTTGAATGTTGATGTTTGGGATGTAATCGTAAAATGAAATATTCGATAGAAGCGTTTGTGTCTCTAATATGATTGTGTCCGTATAGGCCTTGCATTCTTCGTCGAGTTGAAGGATACCTACACCATTTAGGGATGTTGTGGAATCTTCTTTGTTTTTACATAACACGGTGCAACGTACATCGTGGGAGATGACGAATAACCATCGATTGTTGTTGATATTCTGCCAAATTTCGGTCGTGGCGTATACTGTTTGAATATTACAGTTTTTTGGAATTGTTTTCGTTGTAACTTCATATAGGGCTGTTTCACAGTTGTCCTTGGTTTGTTGGTAGGATATCGGAATCTTCGTACATACATATTCGTTCGGTTTATATTCTTTACAACTGTCCATTGTTTTTAGTAGAGCATACCGCGATCGACTTCTGGATATTATTAGGAAGTCATAATTTGGTTTAATAAAGGATAGTATTTCTGGATTATTTTTACTGGGAACTGGTAAGGAATAAAGTTTAAAAATGTTATAGGTATCAATTGTAGTAATAGGAATTTTGATAATTATAACCAGTTCATTAGCTGTTAACATAGCCTTTAGTGTAAGCATTTTATAATATGATTCTAAATTTTGCCAAGTTGGCTCTAATGGTAATTGAAATTTTATTGAGTTTTGTAACTCTGTTAATAATGTTTGGGGTGGAAGGATTTGATAATCAATTATGCCGTGCCTTGCTAAAGATAATGAATTAGAATATCTATTTAATTCCTTTTGAATTACATCATTAATTTGTTTAATTAATAATAAATGATTTAATACTGAAATTTGCAATCTATTAGCATTTAATACTTTAGAAGAATCTGCCATGAAAGTGTTAAAAATCCTTATGTTGGAGTTTAATTTTTCCTCTACTTCATTTAAATTTGTAATAGTATTATTCATATGTTTAATCGTGTCAGTAATTACTCTAATTTGCGATTGCATTAACACGTGCGTTTCCCTTTGATGATTTATTAAATCAGTGATAGAATTTTTATAAAATTTCGCGTCTTGGGCATCCGGTATGCCAAATAAAAATTTTATTGGATAGCTGACTGCGTCTAGTAATCCACGTTTTTGTTTTTTATAAAAATGTGAATGCTGACTTTCAATGTCATTGTATTGCATTTTTAAATCTACGATTTGTTGATGAATTAGCGAAAGCGTTAGTTCACATGTTGTGACATCTGTTACGTTTATCAGATTACAATACGTTTGTGATTCTGCATAACTGCGTTGTGCGATGTTTAACATGTAATTAATATTACTAAGATTATAAAAATGAATTAAATTTATATTTTGATTTGAAATTTTTGCGTGTCCTATAAAATTATAAAATATTCCTGAGGAATTTTGTATAGGATTAATTTTGATTGTGGCTATGTTCGCCAGGATCGGGAGGATAATATTCGAAGCGATGATCGTTACTGCTATTACTAGTGTCATCGTGGTATTCATTATCTGAAACAAAGAGTTTCAGCTGATTTAGATGATATGTCCTAAATTTAGTATTTGTTAATTTAATTGTAGCTGTGCAATTTTCATGAACCTGAATCACAGAATAAGGTCCTTTATAAGTGGGATGTAACTTTTTATTGTAATGACTTAAATTAACTGAGTCTAATAGCCAAACTTTATCACCTGCTTGTATTTTGCTTTCCTTAGCATTTTTGTCGTAATATTTTTTATTTTCTTCTTTAGATTTATTAAGATTTTGTTTTGCTGTTTGTCTAATTATTTTGGCCTTTTCAATAATATCTTGTGTTAAATTTTGATAAGTGGGTAACTGCTTTGGTTTTTCTAATATGTGGGGAATTTTTGGTTCTCTACCAAATACTAAAGTGTAAGGTCTTTCTTTCGTGGACCTGTTTTCGTGTGTATTATAACTATGGCAAGCTAAATACACGAATTCATCCCAATTAACGGGGTTATTATCTACATAAGATTTAATGAATGTTTTGATACTAGCATGTGATCGCTCCAAACTACCATTACTTTGAGGGTGGTAAGGTGAGGTAACTTTATGTTTGATTTGGAGGATTTTATTAATCTCCTTGAATAATTTACTTAGGAAATTTGATCCTCTGTCAGTTAGTACCGTGTTAGGGAAACCGAAGATAGTGCAATATTTTAACATATGAATAGCACATGTTTCAGCGCTAATTTCACTTATTGGGTAAGCCTGAACGAAACGTGTTAATTCGTCTTGAATGGTCATTACGTAGCGATTATTATTAGCTGTTAATGGGTAGGGACCCATAATGTCCATTGCGACAGAATCCCCAAAATCGTTAGCAGTACTAGTGATAACCATTGGGCTTTTATTATGAACGCGTTTTATTCGTTGGCAAGTTTGGCAAGCTTTGACATATTTTTCTATGTCCTGCTTCATTCCTTTCCAGAAATACTTTCGTTTGATTTCTTGGAAAGTTTTATTTGCACCGGGGTGACCCGACAGAACATCGTCGTGATATTCCCTTAAAATTATTTTTCTTTGTTCTTTATTTGGATGAATTAAATCACCGGTTATTAAATTAATTTTTATATTATTTGTATTTAAATATTGTAGCATTGATTCAAATGTGTTTTGTTTTATTTTATTACATTGCTGTGGTATGTTTATAATATTAATTTCCTTTTCTTGATTTATATTAAGTAATAAAAATAAGTTAGATAATGATTTAAAAAGATTGTCATATGATATTTCATCGCGTGCTTTTTCTTTTACAAACATTAGGTATATTATTTGATCTGATGAGGTATTTAATTTAGCTATTTCACTGATTTTATTAGTTTTTATGTTTGATAAATCGCAATGTGTATTAATGTAAAATGAATATTCATTATTTAAGGATAGGTCAGTGGAGTAAGGGATTATTAATGTTTTAAATTCTTCAAACGGCTTGTTTACTTTGTTGAACTGAACCGTGTCTAGATTTTGCTGGTGAAATTGTTTAAAATTTTCAAAAGATTTTTCTTTGATGTTTAGCACTGGACGGCTTAAACCATCTGCATTGGAGTTCTTCTTTCCCGGTTTGTAGATTATTTCGTAATCATACTCCATTAATTTTAGTCTCCATCTTACAAGACGACTGGACGGATCCTTGCAGTTCATGAGCCATTGTAGTGGCTTGTGGTCTGTGACGATTTTGAATTTCTTCCCATACAGATAAGGACGAAAATGTTTACAGCTTTTGACGATAGATAGAAGCTCACGTTCCGTGGTCGAATAATGTCTTTCTGCTGCGTTAAGTGTTGCAGAGTAGTATGCTATCGGTAAATCCCTTCCAATTTCTCCTTGAGATAATACTGAACCGATTGCTTCACTTGATGAGTCACAGGTAAGTATGAAAGGCTTCTGGAAGTCAGGATATTGTAAGAGCGGTTTTGAGGTAAGTATATTTTTTAATTTTTGAAAGGATTCCTTGCACTTTTCGTTGAAGATAAAAGGAATATCTTTTTTCAAGAGTTGGGTAAGGGGTTTGGCGATTCTTGAATATTCAGGAATGAATTTGCGATAGTATCCTGTAAGACCTAAGAATGATTTGATTTCTTTGACATTGCGTGGTTCTTTTCGCTCTACGATGGCTTGAAAAGATGGCTGCACACCTTTGTCGCTAATTACGTGTCCAAGGTAAGCCACTTCTTTCTTCAAAAATTCACATTTATCTGGTTGAAGCTTCAAATTGTTTCTCCTTAATGATTCAAACACATTTTGCAACTTAATGTTATGTTCTTTTAAATTACTACCAAAGATTACAATATCGTCTAGATAGACAAAACAATCGTGACCTAAATTTTGTGTTAAAACATTATTCATAAGCCGTTGGAATGTGGCGGGAGCGTTCCTGAGTCCAAAATTCATTCTATTCATTTCGAAGAGTCCTTGAGGCGTACGAAAGGCTGTTTTGGCTTTATCTTCTTCACGCATCTCTATTTGATAAAATCCGCTGGCCAAATCGAGTGTTGTAAAGTAAACTGCTTCTCCGAGTTGATCGAGGATTTCTTCAATGTTTGGTAGAGGAAAACTGTCAGGAATCGTGACTTCGTTCAATTTCCTATAATCCGTTACTACTCTCCACTTCTGTTGACCTGAGGCATCACGTTTTTTCGGTACGACCCATAATGGTGAGGACCATGGACTGTTGCTCGGCCGGATAATTCCGTGTTCTAGCATACTTTTCATTTGGCGTTGTACTTCTTCTTCATGTACTTTAGGATATCTGTAGTTTTTTGATGAAATTGGTGTTGGGTTGGTCACATTGATTTCGTGTTTGATTGCTGGTGTTGTTGTAAGAATATCTCCTTCTAAGAAAAATATGTCGTTGAAGTTTTCGCAAATTTCCGTGATTGATTCCTTTTCTTCCTTGTTGCAATGTTGTAAACGTAAATTTTTATTTAATTCTTTTAGTCGCTCTAGTGTGTTGTTGTTTTTTATTAAATTCATTAAAACAGCTGATTCAGTTTTTAATTCCAGTGGCTTAATTTCTATCGTCTGGTTTGTTTTATTTATGATGGGATAATATTTCGTATCTTTTGTGATAAGAATATTTCCTGGTATGATATAATCGTCATTGACAAGGCCGTCTATTATTGTATTGTTTACGTTTTTTGTTAGGAAGTGAATAGGTATTTGGGATAATGTTTTAGGTGGTATTTTTATTGATTTGTGAAATGTAATTTTATTATCCTTATACGAAATTTCGGCTTGATATTGGGTTAAGAAATCGTGGCCCAAAATACCATCGTAAGGAATATTGAAATCCTTATCGATTAAATGAAAATTAAAAATGAAATCTTCATGTGGTTTACAAAGTTTAATTTGATATAATGTTTCTATTATGCTATTATTAAGACCTGATAAATTTATTTTTTGTTTAGTATCAATTTCGTTATCGTTATAAATTAAATTATTAATTTTTAGGACCGACGTCGCGGCGCCTGTATCGATTAATAGCTTAAATTGTCCGTTTACTGACTGTGGACTTGAAAATGTTAATTTTTTGTCGCTTATTCCATTAAGTAAGATTGAGGGTTGGCGGTCGTTAATTCGCTTGAATCCGCTGGTGAGACCGTCTCCATCAGGGATTGATTGGAGTTTAAAGAGCTACTTGTGGTAGGTTGCGATTTTGTGTGCCCTATTCGTGGACTAGGGTTTATATTTTGATTAAATTTCTTTTTGCGACATTCAAATTCTTCATGACCTCTAAATTTACAATAGTTACAAATTTTAATTCTATTATTTGAATTATTAGAGTGGTTATTAAAATTATTATTATTAAAATTATTTGATGAAGAGGGATTATGATTTTTCCTACATTCTTTTGTATTATGTGTTTTTGTACGGCAGTTTTTACAAAATTTATTTTGATTTTGATTTTGCCTATCATTATGTCGTTTTATACGACCTTCATTTATAAGATATGCTTCCTCTTCGCAAGCTAAAGAATACGCGGCATTAAGGTTTGTAAATGATCTATGACGTAATATTTGTGAAAGTTCTGGGATAGTGTGGTGAGTAAAACGTCTTAATGCAATTCGCTGGATGACGCGTTTCTCACTTTCAAGTGTGTGAGACTCGGCCTCCTTTTCTGTTGCCATTAAACATTTACTCATTATTTTATCTAACCTAACATAAAATTCTCTAACACTTTCATTAGGTTTTTGTTTTATGGTTTCTAACTGTTCCATTAAATAGTCGTAACTTTCGACTGGGGAATAAATTGCTATTAATTTTTCTCTTAATTCTGCATACGTCCTAATGTCTCGCATATTTATTTTAGCTTTAACTTCCGATGAAATTTTTGAAAATATAAACATTTCTAACGGAATTTTTTGAGCTCGACTTGCTAAACCTATTGCGTTATTTGCGTTTTGTAAGAAATTGTTTAATTCTTTCACATCTCCATTGAACGGAGTGATCATTTGTGATAAGAAATTTAATGGTATATTTTGAATTTCGCTACTTGTGATGGAATCGCCTCCATCTGTATCATCGTCTGTTATGACGGGTAAATTTTCGTTATCATTAGCGATAATTTGATTATCATCACCTTCCATATTAACTGAATTATTTTCGTTTGGCATTATTGAAATGTTAAAGGCTAGCTGATGAACTAGTTTTTTAGGGAAAATTTTTTGCATATAGGATAGAAGTCGAATAAATGGTAGCCTACTTACAGTTTTGTTGTGAGCGGAACGGCTTCCAAAAGGGGTAGATATGGATTCTTCCAATTTTATACGGCACTCCAAGCACGTTCTCCAATGACTACGCCGACCACTGAAGATATCACTGTAGGTACTTCACCCGTGGCACTAAATAGTCACTGTTTTAAAGTTCACTGACTACACTGTCTACTGAAGGGAACTATGCTCTTCACCCGTAGCACTAATAGTCACTGTCCTTTGTCCTTGTGCTTTTTAAAGTTCACGACTACACCGTCTACTGAAGGGAACCAGGCTCTTCATCCGTAGCACTAAATAGTCGATGTCCTTTTTTTTCTTCTCGTGCCCACTGACTACACCAACTACTGAAGGGAACTTTTGCTCTTCACTCGTAGTACTAAATAGCCAATGTCCAAAATTACACCGCTGGCACCATTTTTTAATGTCGTGACTACTTGGATTAGACGGTTGCTAATTTGACGTAAGTCCACCGAACATTAATGGTTTAGAATTGGCAGGGCTTGCTGTCACCAGGGCAGCCTTTATACTGGGCTCCGACAGTTGATAATCGTGCCGAACTAGGATGATGCTTCTGGTTGGCGCGATGGGAAACAAATTCCTTGATCCTGTTGGTGTTGGAGGATTTCGCTGCTAACTTATAGACGGTGTAGTGTTTAAGAAATAATAAGATTCGTTTTAAATTCGAAATTAGATATTTTATTCACTAAAACGTTAAAATAATTACAATGGTATTATTTAATTAAAATAAAAATATGTTACTTTTTATTTTTATAAGTTTATTAATTTTGATTAAATTTACAAAATAAAAAAATGATAATGATATTAAATTTCAATCGTATATCCGTAGTTATTGCAGCGCGTTGAATTATGAAATTTGAATCCGTTTTCGTTTGAATCGGCGGCGGCTTTTATTTGTTGATACTGCTTGCTCAGCAGTTTGACGGTATGACGTCAGTGATCATCCGATTATTGAATCTCGACAATATACTTAGTTTTTGGGGATTGCATGTTCCTGTGTGAATTCAATATCAGTTAATTAATAACAGCAAAAAATCATAGATCCTTAATATTGCTTGCATTAAAGTTGGGAATTTCAAAACGCAAACTAGGGCCTTCAGTGAGGACAAATGTCCCCTGTGACCGCGGGATGCAATTCATATGTTTTTTTACTTCCGAAATTTTCAAGTCCACACTGTAGGTAATTATTACAGACAATTGCAAATCCCTAAAAACTAAGTATATATGTATAGTTTCAGGTAATATTTTTCTGAGAATTTGAATATAGCGGAAAGATCCAATTTTAATCCAGTTATAGGACAGTAAATATTTAATTAACTATATAATTATGAAAATATCAAATATTATTAATTAAAACCTGCCCCACCTTCGTTTTGAAAATATGGCTATGTAAATTGTTCAAAAATGGTTTAAATCGCACTACAAGTTTTTCAAATTTTCAAAAATTATTTTTGAAAATTATTTAGGTATAGGTTTTAGGTTTGAAAATTATTTTAGGTATATTATTTTAAGTATATAAAATAATGAATAAATTGTATGCATGTATGCATTTGTAACCAACTACACTTTTAAAAGCTCATAATCTAGTTTGCATTTTGAAATTACCAACAAGTTCTAGTAGTCAAGTAAGCAATTTAGTAAACATTTCAAGGATCTGTGATTTTTTGCTGTTATTATAATTAAATAATATTGAATCCCACAGAAACATTTAATCGGGATAAGATTACACCATGTGTTAGATCAGGGTAAATAGTGCCTCTGTGTGTACTAAATTTCATCGACTTCGATTTAGTTAGTTGGATGTAATTTAGCAGTTGACTTTGTTTCCACCGAGAACCTTCAATCGGGCTAAAACTATCCTATGTATTATTATTGCTATTGTATTCACTACGAATTTCCATAACCATTTCAACACATTTTTATAACTAAGTCTGACCCGCGGCTTCACCCGCATTGAATTACCCCCCACCCTTTGTGTCTCCCCTTCTTCCCCCGGAAACCTTCAATCGGGATTAAACTATCCCGACTAAAACTATTTCAAAATTATTACTATATGTGTTCATAGTAAATAACGTTTGTATATTAAATTTTATCAAATTCGATTCAGACATCCTACACAGTCGCGGCGATAGCGGGCCCGCAGGGCCCGCGTTGCGGGTGGGCCCCAGGCATATTGGGGGCCCCCAAGACAGCAGGAAAAAATAATTTTTTTTTATATTAACTGTACTAATTTTATAGATTTTAATTTTATTGTATTCAAACTGTACCAATTCAATCTTTTTTAACCGATCCATATTATTTCATATTATTTTTTTTTATTTTTCATGGACAATAGGTAGACAACCAGTAACTCTTACTAACAGATTCCAGTTCTCCGAACAAACGTAATTGCGGCGTACATAAAAAAAATGTCATTTAGAGACGTCCAACAGTGTTTATACGGTTTCAGTTAACAGTTGCATATGAAAATATTGCATTAATGCTCCAACGGGGTGTATCAGTTGAAATATTCATTTCACTTACAAATTTTACAGTTTTGAAGAAGAAAACACGACAAGCATATGGGCTAATTTCAAAGGACTATTATACCCTTGAATAAAAATTCCAGATTTTTCTGATTTTATTGTTCATATCTAAATAGATACTAAAAAAGTTTGTTTGACACGTTTTTGGTAAAATCTGATATTTGCAGCCAGTAGGTCATAAAACAATAAAAATAATACTAACAATACATAACCACAAGAATAAATAACAACTAGAAGAGTAACAGAAAGAGAAGAAACGATAGTCAGGTAAATTTTGATGCTCGAGGTTTGGAAGAAATTAGAAGAATATGTTAGTTCAAACCGATCAGTGTCGTAGTTCCAGGGCAGTAGTGTATTTTAAAATAAAATTTCGTTACAAATTTAAATTGTAAATTTTGCAAATTATATTATATTAACATGGAGAATATATCTAAATCACACAATGTTTATTTAGTGAAAAATTGTGAAGAATTTTAATAAATAAATGCTAGCTAACAATAACAAATCATCTAATACATTGTATTATTTTTTTCATAATTCAAATTCTATACCGGCTCTGTTAGATATAGGTAATATACCCGAAACCACCCCTTGCTTTTCACAAAACACCGGCAATCAAGGTCATAACAGGCAATATCGGACCTCTCATTCTGTTACTCTTCTGGCTGTTATCTATTCTGTGACATAACTATACTAACTATATAAAAAAAATACCCCTGTCGGAGCATCTGCATAACATAGCGAATTTCCAAATCTTGGGCACTGGCGGATCTCATCTAAGACCTGTACCTATTTAAAATAGTTTAGCTTTCTAAGAGTAAAAGAATTTTTAAAATCGGCTGGGTAATTAGTTTTGGTATTTTTGGGGACCCAAGAACCCGAACGGATTTTGTGCAGCATAGTTGTATCCATCTAAAATAATTTAGTTCTCTAGCAGTGAGAAATTTTTTAGCATCGGTTCGATAGCTTATTACTGGCGTTTTCGGATCTGCAAGATCCCGGTGGACCTCATTAAAAAATCAGCTCGACCGTATATTCTAAGCGGACTTTATGTAATATATATATATATATATATATATACATATATATATATATATATATATATATATATATATATATATATATATATATATATATATATATTCAAAACCCGTTGTGTAGCATTCTACGCCGCATTTGCATCCGCAGGACAGTTGTGGATCTCAGATAACACAACCTGTACCTATCTAAAATAGTTTACCTCGGTAATAGTAAAAAAGTTTCAAAATCGGTCAGTTATTTTATTTTTGACACTTTTAGGTCCCACTGACACTGTCAGACCTTACATAACGTAATCTATATGTATCTAAAATAGCTTAGCTCGCCAACAGTGAAAAAATTTTCAAAATCGGTCGGTTAGTTTATTTTTGACACTTTTGGATCCGATGGACCCTGGCAGACTTTACATAAAGTAATCTATATTTATCTAAAATAGTTTAGCTCTGTAACAGTGAAAAAATTTTCAAAATCGGTCGGTTAGTTTATTTTTACCACTTTTGGGTCCCATGGACCCTGGCGGACCCTAAATAACGTAATGTATGTCTATCTAAAATAGCTTAGTTCCCCAACAGTGAAAAAATTTTCAAAATCGGTCGGTTAGTTTATTTTTGAGACTTTTGGATCCCATGGACCCTGGCAGACCTTACATAACGTAATCTATATTTATCTAAAATAGTTTAGCTCTGTAACAGTGAAAAAATTTTTAAAATCGGTCAGTTAGTTTATTTTTGACACTTTTGGGTTCTATGGACCCTGGTGGACCTTACATAACGTAATTTATATTTATCTAAAATAGTTTAGCTCTGTAACAGTGAAAAAATTTTCAAAATCGGTCAGTTAGTTTATTTTTGACACTTCTGGATCCTATGGACCCTGGCAGACCTTACATAACGGAATGTATATTTATCTAAAACAGTTTAGCTCTGTAACAGTGAAAAAATTTTCAAAATCGATCAGGCAGTTTATTTTTGACACTTTTGGGTCCTATGGACCCAGGCGGACCTTACATAACGTAATCGATATTTATCTAAAATAGTTTAGCTCTGCAACAGTGAAAAAATTTTCAAAATCGGTCAGTTAGTTTCTTTTTGACACTTTTGGGTCCTGTGGATCCTGGCAGACCTTACATAATGTATTCTAAATCTATCTAAAATAGTTTAGCTCTGTAACAGTGAAGAAATTTTTAAAATTGGTCGTTTAGTTTATTTTTTACAATTATGGGATCAGTAAATCCTGGCGAAACTCATACAAGTCTAGTACTCTAACAGTAAGAAAAGGGTTCTAAGGATCTCATATAACTTATGGCAGTCCGTAAGCTTCTTGCGGACATCATTTAATTAATTAATTCAAATACTTTAACTTACTAACTGTGAAAAAATTTTTAAAATCGATTGGTTAATTAATTTCTGGCCTTTTTAGGTCCCGAAAACCTTGACCTCACATAAAATACCTTAAATCCATTTGAAATGGTTTAATTTTTTAACATTATTAATTATTAGTGAAAAAATTTTCAAAATCGATTAAAAATATTTTTCCGTGCATACATATGTACATTGTACATATTTTGTTTTGTTTCATATTTAAAAATTCAATAAAAAAAAAAAAATTCTTCATTTCATTAGCTTAGAAAATCTGTTTAATTTTCACGTTTCAAGTATTTTTCGAGAAAATGTAAATTTTCACCATTATATTAGTTTTCTTTCTTTGTTAGTCTAATAAGTAATTTATATTTATATCTCAGTTCTTTATGAAGTATAAAAATATTTCACTTTTTTATTAAAGAATTTTGTGAGAACAAGTGAAGTCTATTCACATATAGTATATTTATTTAGTTTAGAAATGACGTCATTATCGTCTCTTTTCAATTTATGACGCTAGCTGTCCTTTAAAAAAATCATACGATACTGATCCTTAAAATAGTATATAAATTAAGTTTATTTCCATTTTTACTTTTTCACATTCTTTTCAAGTGCCAAATTATATAAGATTTCACTTACGGATTTGTGTACACTAACTGAAAGTTAGAAAAAGATAACATACCGTTAAATTAGGTATTATTAAATAATTTTTACCAATAATTTTTTATTTGACCCACCCATTTCAATTTATATTTTTATGATACCTAGGTAGTAACGTACCACAGTAAGGTATCATAAAAATATGAATTGAAATGGGTGGGTCAAATAAAAAATTATTGGTAAAAATTATTTAATAATACCTAATTTAACGGTATGTTATCTTTTTCTAACTTTCAGTTAGTGTACACAAATCCGTAAGTGAAATCTTATATAATTTGGCACTTGAAAAGAATGTGAAAAAGTAAAAATGGAAATAAACTTAATTTATATACTATTTTAAGGATCAGTATCGTATGATTTTTTTAAAGGACAGCTAGCGTCATAAATTGAAAAGAGACGATAATGACGTCATTTCTAAACTAAATAAATATACTATATGTGAATAGACTTCACTTGTTCTCACAAAATTCTTTAATAAAAAAGTGAAATATTTTTATACTTCATAAAGAACTGAGATATAAATATAAATTACTTATTAGACTAACAAAGAAAGAAAACTAATATAATGGTGAAAATTTACATTTTCTCGAAAAATACTTAAAATAGAAAATTATAAGAATATTTTCTTCATAATTTTTTTTTTCCTTTTCAACGATGTAAAAATCGAACTGTCTTATGATAGGATCGAATGATAAAAAATGGCCAGAAAACCTACTTCTGGGCATCCAACGTGTCTGGCTAACGAACTTAGCCGAGCCAATTCAGAATCCAGTCCGCACACAAAATTTCATAAGCATTAGACGTTTCGTTCGAGAGTTATTGTGGCGACACATATATATATATATATAAATTTTAGTGAATATCATTTTCGTATTCTAGGGACCTCAAAACACATTTCTGTTATGATCCCGGGCTTAGGTCCCCTCATGACACCTGCTGTAATAGCGTATTTCCAGTTTCACTTTTGGAAATTCGCTAAAAGGTAGATTTAGAATTTTAAAATTAAACAACAATGCATCAGATGTAAAATTTTGAAAATTTTCTTTCTCGCCAAAAAAATCAGACTGTACAGCTAAACTCTTTTTTGTGCGGTGGATAGAGACCGTATAAAAAAATCGCACAAAAAAAATATATTCAAAAATATCATAAATAGCTATAAAAAGTATAGTTCGATCCAGATTGTACAAAAAACGTTTTTTGTGCGATTGGCTGAGACCGCATAAAAAAAGTTTTATCGAAAAAAACCACTCAATACGCTCAAGACGTAGAAACTTCCTTAGAAGTTGCTTCTATAAACAAGATAAAGCATTAATTTACACGTAGAAACATTTCATTTCAATTTTATAATATTACTAAATTTTGGAAAATACATCTTTAACAAAATTAAATGATGCAATAACTTATGTTCTCTTAAAAGTATTTTTATCAAAGAAAGTTATTATAGTAATTGTTTAAGTTTCCTACTGTCTCGTGATTTTGATTCACATTATGCATTTTAATGTCCATTTTTTTAAAAACCGCATAAAAAAATCGCACAAAAAAAGACCGCATAAAAAAGAGTTCAGCTTTATATAATTATTTGTCTCAGTACTTTAAAGTTTTATTACCCTACCTAAACTAAACGTACATATTTTTTGAAAGGTTTTATTGCCCCAACTTGAATCAGTTTGTCGGATAAATAGATTGGTCAAGATAGGTTTTATTTACGTGAATCATGGTATATGTATATTTGATGTGCACCGTTAGCTACCCCCACGGCTCATCTAACGGTCTATTGCCTTTTGCCCTTTCTGTTATCGCTCCCCCTTCCTGCCGACTCATTCTGCTGATTACAAACATTTTTTCACCCCTAAAAAAGGGCCCCTACGAAAATCTTGCGGGAGGGCCCCGAAGGCCTTAGCGCCGCTACTGATCCTACAGGAACTTTTAATTAGGATAAGATTAGCCTATGCGTTAACTCAGGATTAATCATGTCTGTGTACCAAATTTTATCACATTCGGTTTAATTATTCGGACATGATTTTGGAATTTCTTTTGCATCCCCTGGGAACATTCAATCGGGATAAAACTATTCTACGTGTTATTAAAATTCTTGCTACATGTGCTCACAGTAAATAGTGTCTCTATATTATATTTAATCGAATTCGGTTCAGTCATCCCACAGGAACCTTTAGTCGGGATAAGATTATCCTATTTGTGAACTCAGGATAAATAATGCCAGTGTACCAAATTTCATCGAATTGAGTTTTGTTTTTTGGGGTGTGTTTGAATAATTGTTTTTGTATCCCTCAAGAACTTGCAACCGGGATAAAATTTAGCTCATGTGTTAATTTAGAGTATAAGGAGTGTGTATATAATATTTTATCAAAATCGGTCCAACCGTTTCAGTATGATTGAGAACAAACATCCGAACATCTAAACATCCAAACTTTCACATTTATAATATTATTAAGATATGTATTAATTTTTAGTTAAGTTACATATAAACCCATTTAGAACTTAAACTTTTTTTTAAACACAATTTAAAAATACTGAAAAATTTAAAAGGATAAAATATTTTTACGAAAATAAGTCATAAAATTTATTACGGTTTCGAAAAAGGTTAATTTTTTTTATTACACTTTTAAAATGTGAAGCCACGAGAGAAACACAAACCAGTAAACTATATTAGATAGGTACAGGTTGTGTTATCTGAGATCCACAGCTGTCCTGCGGATGCAAATGCGGCGTATAATGCTACACAACGGGTTTTACAACTTTTACTGTTAGAAAGGTAATGAATCCTATATATATATATATATATATATATATATATATATATATATATATATATATATATATATATATATATATATGTATATATATATATACATGTATATATATATATATATATATATATATATATATATATATATATATATATATACATGTATATATATATATATATGTATATATATATATATATATATATATATATATATATATATATATATATATATATATATATAGGATATTTTACTTTTCTAACAGTAAAAGTTGTAAAATAAATAAATAAACAAAATATAAAAAAAAGGTTGATCAATTAAAAAGTTTATCGGTTTTTTAAATTAAATTTTCCTAATCTTAGACTATCTTAACGTAAGATAACTCGAGTAATGGGTCAGAGGAGCGGTCCTCCCGTCCGGATACTTATCACTTATAGGCGATTTAGGATACAGTACAAAAGGGAAGTAATCTGTTAGATGTTTTAATTTATTCTATTTACTATACTCTTATAGTGATGTCAGATAATCAGTCGATTAATTGGTTTAATCGACTAATTTTGTTTACATCTGGTCATTTTTTAGTCGACTATTTTACCTTCGACCAAATGACTAAAATGATTAATTTTTTTTAAATGACTAAAGACGATTAATTTATTAATTTTTCTGTATTAGTTATTGGACTTCAAATAATAAAAACTAAAAAATTATCTATTTGTACGATTTTTAGCGAATTTCCAAAAGTGAAACTGGAAATACGCTATTACAGTAGGTGTCATGACGGGACCTAAGCCCGGGATCATAACAGAAATGTGTTTTGAGGTCCCTAGAATACGAAAATGATATTCACTAAAATTTATATATATATATATATATATATATATATATATATATATATATATATATATATATATATATATATATATATATATATATATATATGTGTCGCCACGATAACTCTTGAACGAAACGTCTAATGCTTATGAAATTTTGTGTGCGGACTGGATTCTGAATTGGCTCGGCTAAGTTCGTTAGCCAGACACGTCGGATGCCCAGAAGTAGGTTTTCTGGCCATTTTTTATAATTCGATCCTATCATAAGACAGTTCGATTTTTACATCGTTGAAAAGGAAAAAAAAAATTATGAAGAAAATATTCTTATAATTTTCTTTCTATTTTAAGTATTTTTCGAGAAAATGTAAATTTTCACCATTATATTAGTTTTCTTTCTTTGTTAGTCTAATAAGTAATTTATATTTATATCTCAGTTCTTTATGAAGTATAAAAATATTTCACTTTTTTATTAAAGAATTTTGTGAGAACAAGTGAAGTCTATTCACATACATGTGTTATAACACACATACATGTATAGAGTTTTGTTTCTCATTTATTGCATTATAATTAGCATGGTTCTATCTCAAGTTGAAAAATGAAAATTAAACAGATTTTCTAAGCTAATGTAATGAAGAATTTTTTTTTTATTGAATTTTTAAGTAAACAAGAAATTGAAGATTATGTTATGATATAATATTATTAAATATGAAACAAAACAAAATATGTACAATGTACATATGTATGCACGGAAAAATATTTTTAATCGATTTTGAAAATTTTTTCACTAATAATTAATAATGTTAAAAAATTAAACCATTTCAAATGGATTTAAGGTATTTTATGTGAGGTCAAGGTTTTCGGGACCTAAAAAGGCCAGAAATTAATTAACCAATCGATTTTAAAAATTTTTTCACAGTTAGTAAGTTAAAGTATTTGAATTAATTAATTAAATGATGTCCGCAAGAAGCTTACGGACTGCCATAAGTTATATGAGATCCTTAGAACCCTTTTCTTACTGTTAGAGTACTAGACTTGTATGAGTTTCGCCGGGATTTACTGATCCCATAATTGTAAAAAATAAACTAAACGACCAATTTTAAAAATTTCTTCACTGTTGCAGAGCTAAACTATTTTAGATAGATTTAGAATACATTATGTAAGGTCCGCCAGGGTCCACAGGACCCAAAAGTGTTAAAAATAAACTAACTGACCGATTTTGAAAATTTTTTCACTGTTACAGAGCTAAACTATTTTAGATAAATATCGATTACGTTATGTAAGGTCCGCCTGGGTCCATAGGACCCAAAAGTGTCAAAAATAAACTGCCTGATCGATTTTGAAAATTTTTTCACTGTTACAGAGCTAAACTGTTTTAGATAAATATAGATTCCGTTATGTAAGGTCTGCCAGGGTCCATAGGATCCAGAAGTGTCAAAAATAAACTAACTGACCGATTTTGAAAATTTTTTCACTGTTACAGAGCTAAACTATTTTAGATAAATATAAATTACGTTATGTAAGGTCCACCAGGGTCCATAGGATCCAGAAGTGTCAAAAATAAACTAACTGACCGATTTTAAAAATTTTTTCACTGTTACAGAGCTAAACTATTTTAGATAAATATAAATTACGTTATGTAAGGTCCACCAGGGTCCATAGAACCCAAAAGTGTCAAAAATAAACTAACCGACCGATTTTGAAAATTTTTTCACTGTTACAGAGCTAAACTATTTTAGATAAATATAGATTACGTTATGTAAGGTCCGCCTGGGTCCATCGGATCCAAAAGTGTCAAAAATAAACTGCCTGATCGATTTTGAAAATTTTTTCACTGTTACAGAGCTAAACTGTTTTATAAATTCTTTATAAATGTATTCATTGTAAATTCTTTATAAATGTATTCATTGTAAATGCATTCATTATAAATGTATTCCGTCATTTTCAAAATAAAATATCCTCTTCTAAAGAGTTACATATGATACACTATTCATGAATTCGATTAAAAATTTAGTCGATTAGTCGACTATTGTTCATTCGATATTTTCAACTAGTGACTAAATTTGTCTGAAAAACCACTTTAGTCGATTAATCGATTAACTGCTTGTCGAGTCGACATCACTAATATTCTATCGAGCTGGATGTGCAGCATTGGCAAATTTACAATCAGCTATGATATTTTCTGACAAAATATTACGAAGACATAAAATCGTCGGAAAACACTTCATTTTAGCCATCCGTCGGAAATAACACACCACCCTACTTATTGTTAGAAACTTTGATTATTTCTTTATTCATCTAAAAATAAAGATCAAAGAAAAAATGTGGACACTCACTTTTCTTGTCATTTCGAATAATTTATATATGGTCCATTTCACTTAAATTTAACCATGCTTTATCACTTATGAATTTAAATAATTTCCGTTTTCTTGGCTTTATCTCTTTCATTATTACACTTACGTCAATTTTAAAATTGCAGTTTGTTTTTAGAGAAGGTTAAAAGATTGATTTGTTTTCAATATAAGAATTATTTATTTTTTTAACTTTGACTCTTTGACTTAATTTTTTAACTTTGATTTAATATAAGGTAATGAAAATTTTGTACTGATGGATAATTCCCCATTTACATAGTTATTTATTTTTCAGCTTCGTATAAGAGGTGTTGCAGCTAAAGGACGTCGATGGACAAATGATGAAAAATAATTACGTGTTTCTCTCTGGAAACCAAGTCCGAAAGGCTACAAATTATTTTAAAAAAAATTTACATTGCCGTCTATAAAACCTTTAAAGAACGTTTTAAGTTGATTGCCCTTAAAATGCGGTATAAATAAAACAATTATGCAATATATAAAAGATAAAGTAACTGAAATGGAAGAAGGGTATAACATTGTAATATAATGCCCGCAACTGTACCCACTTCCTAACATGCTGTAAACATATTGACGAACACTACTGTATAGATTAATCTAGAAAACGAATAGTTGAAAGTGAAATAATGAAGTCTTTGATTTAATCGCTAAATCAGCAAAACGCCGAAATATGAAATCGAACGATTAATGCGCGAGGTAAGGGGAGTACCCTACCGAGCTTGGCTTGAGGCCCAAAAACGGGTCGATACGATTCATTCTAGGGATGTTGATATTTTTAAAAGTATCGATATTTTTAAAAAATATCAATATTGTACAATGATATATCGAAAAAAAAATCGATGTATCGATATATCGTTTTTTTTTTTTACATTACTGAAGTAGAGAAATTTTTTAAACCATATAATTTACTAAATAATCTTGATATTAGTGACTTTTTAGATAGTTTCGTTTTAACATCTTGACGGTCACTGACGTCATAAGACGCCAAGTTAAACCTTACTAACTCACACACCACGTCGTACGACGTCAACAATTTCACATACAGTATATTAGCTGTCAAAATATTGTACCAGTTGGGTGTTTTCTCATTATAGATTATGACCGCCATGATGTTAAAAAACCAAAGTTTTCAGACTTAAATAAACTGCATTTAATATATGACATCTAATTTCAATATTTGAAATCAGAATAAATTTGGCGTGCAAGCGCGCACCATATATATGTATGCGACATAAATGAGTGCCTTCGTTGGCCTCATCACTTACTTCTAATTGATGTAGGCACATGCGTATACTAATTAAAAACTGCGCGGGAACTGACATTACTAATTTTCGCGCAGTTTTTAATTAGTGTGCGCGTGTGCCTACATCATTTAGAAGTGATGAGGCCAACGAAGGCACTCAATAGGTAAAAAATTATCTACTGTAGGTATTTTTGTTGAATATATTTTTAGGTATGTCATTTGTACATTTGTACATGTGTCACATGTGGTACATGTCGTACATCTCGTAATGTTAGCTTGGAAAAAACTCCAGGAAAAAAAATATTGAAAAAAATATCGATATATCAATATATCGTTACTAAAAGTATTGCCAGAAATTATCGATATACAGTGTAAACTCCATATAACGAAATTGAAGGGACCGGGTTTTTTATTACGTTATAAAGAGTTTTCGTTATATGGAGAGTAAAAGAAAACAATAAATTTTACGAATACAACTTACGAATTCAGTAAGTGGTTTTAATTTTGACTGAATTAAATGACACTTTTTCGTCAATACACAAACTCTTTCTTTTACTCGCCATGTTTACAGTTAAAAAGTTTGAAAGCAACTAAGAATATGATAAAGTAAAGACAGCAATAAGACAATAGTACGGAAGTACAGTAGGTAAAAACACGTGCTAGGCAATTACAACAAACAAATAAACGGATTTCTAAGAATCCCTTTGTGAGTACAAAATATTTACGACTCTGTACCACTATTTTGTTTTAAAGTCAGTAAAATAAAATTCTTTTGGCGTAAAAAATGACGTATTTTTCGCTATGGAGAGTGGCTATTACGTTATAAAGAGTGTTTCAATATACGGATGATAATGTAAACCAAACAAACCTTTGCAATTTCTACGTTTTAAGGAGTTTTTCGTTAAATAGAAGTTCGTTATATAGAGTTTACACTGTATTTAAAAAAAGATATCGATATTTTGATATATCGATATATTTTATACATCCCTAATTCATTCCGTAATTAGAGTCCGTACTGTGAATTCGTAATGTACTTTTAAAGTGAAAAGCTATTAAAAATCTATTTTTGTGTTGTGTATCTTGTGTTGTGCTTGTGTATCCCTCAGGAAGAGGTAATATGCCTAACTGTGAAAAAAGTTGAATTTTCCATTCAATTTTGCTCATTCAACTTTGCTGCTTTAATTTTTTTTCTGAAATTTTGAACAAACGGTTTAGGAAAACCATTCGATAGATCGATCTGCCAATTTACAGGGTTATTGGGGGTATATTGAAGTATAAAAATTCGTACAAACATTAGACTCCCCATCAATATTCCCAAGAATGCGGACGATTTTTCGCAACAAGGAAAAGAGTCCCTTTTTTACATTTTTCAGATTTAAATCAAGAATGAAAAAAATTTTTTTTCCTAAAGTACGCGGCATAGCCTTGTAGGAAATTTATTCCATATTCCAAAACTGCCCTTCAATTTTCTGTCCGATCACTGGTTACTGAGATATCGATAGTTAAAGCAAAAAGGATCCTTTTGCATTCAGAGTTGGATACCTCCGGAACAAATCAACATAGAGAAAAATTTTGAAAAGGAATTTGAAGCTGAATAAACAGGCTATCATGTCAATACCATGGTTTTACTGTAAAAAATTTTTTCAAGCCCGTAGACCAAAAGAGAAAAGATCAAAAAATTTGCAAAAACTTTTTTTGTGTTATTCCTTATAATTGCTCGATAACTGTCACTTCTAAAAAATTTTGGCCGAAAGATCTGAAAACTAGAATCTTGGAGCTTCAAAATGCTTTTTTTAACATCTCGATACGACTATTTTCCACGTAAATACAGCCCTTCAAAAATCACTAAAATATTAACAATTTTTTTTTTTTTGCTCCCTTAATTGTTTGTAGTAGTATATTACAGTTATGGTGGCGTCAGTGGAATAGTTCGAATCAACCACTGTAACCACCCTTCTTCTACCAGCGTTTGGGATTAGCGAAATTACTCCCATACCGCTGTTTAGAAACTGGTGTACGAAATCCTAAAAAAAAAATTTCTTTTCAAAATTTTCCATTGGTATCTTTTGAAAGCACGCTTGAATGTATATTTCAATAGTAAAATTGTATTATAATTTAATTATCTAATTTTAAAATTTAAATTTTATAAAAAAAATATAATCAAAATGACCATTCCCGAAATGGCTACTCCCGGTACGTCGTCTGTCGTAACCGTCCAATCAAAATTTGTAGCACCTAGTAATATTTTTGCCCAAAATGTAACTACCACACCCATTGTGTCATCAAGCGAAACCCCTCAGGCTCAAAGACCCGCACCTATTAATGCAACAGGTCCTATTTTAGTAGCATTACCAGAATTTTTGGGAAAACCGAATGAAAATGTTTAAGAATTTTTCGCAAAAATTAAACAAAAGATAATTTTAGAGAATTGGTCACAAGAACAAGCGGTCGCGGTTGTCCGTTATCAATTCTCAGGGGACGCATATAAATTCGTGAAATCAGAACCGGCACTTAATGAATCGATTATTACTTTTAATAGGCTACAGGACGGTTTAATAAAAAAATACACAAAAAATTAACACCCAGACAGGAAATTGAATCCCTAGCCCATTGTAATCAAAAACCTGAAGAAAATGTAGACGATTTTGCAACAAGATTAAAAATTTTGGGAAACGCAGTTTTAACAGAGGATTTAAAACTTGTAGATAACGATTTAGGCAAACAGGCTATACGTACGTATTTAATTTATTTCTTTCTACAAGGGCTAAATGATGAAATTAAACAGATGAGATTGCATTCAAAATTAATAAAGAACCAAACATTAGATTTGAAAGGGTTATAGAGTTAGCAAAACAGGCCGAGGTTACAATTCAGTCATTAAAAGGATCACGTAATATGTATGACATTAATTTAGTTAATCAAAAAGTTAAGTGTTTCAATTGTAATAGGGAAGGTCATATTAAAAGAAATTGCCCAAATTTTGGTAATAATCGTCGTGAAAATTCTAATCGCCCTAATCGTCCATTTGATTCTCGTTCTGAAAAACCCAATTTTAAAGGTAATAATTTTTCGAATAATAATGGTCACAACAATAATTACCGTAGGTCTCAAAATTTAAATAATAATTATTTTAAAGTGGGTAATAATAATAGACAATAATTTTCAGCAGGGACAGAAAAATTTTAATAACCAATTTAAACAAGGTAACGGTCGTCAAGATACCCAATTTAACGAAACTCGTAATACAAATCGTACCCAAACACGATATATACAAAAACAAGGTGAGCCTAGCAGACACACTAATTTTGAAACACGGGGTACTTTTTTAGATTTAGGAACCAACATAGAGAAAAACGCAAGCCGGACGATATATACCGATACAGCAAAATAGCCTTGAAAAATGATTCAATTAATACGCGTGCATACAATGATGTATTAACGGATAGGCATAAACATAATCAGAAAAAGTTTGATTGTTTGCTTAAGCGTTCATTTAATAAAACTAATACTTCGTATCAGTTTCAATTACCCGCAATATTTAATGCGCAACAATTTAATAGAAATAATTTTAAAAAAACGAATACTTGCATTGTCGAATTAATTGTGAATAATTCTAAAGTAAATTTACTTATTGACTCTGGATCTGGAATTACGATTTTTCGAAGAAATAGCATAAAACAATCAGACCTAAAATTACGTAAATCGGAAGCTGTACTACGAAGTGTATCCGGAGATGTAATTAATGTTTTAGGTTCCGCTAAATTAAATTTTTACATTGACAATCAAAATTATCCTTTCAAATGTAGAGTTGACCGCGGTAATTGTGAATGGATTTTCATGAACTGAGATAAAAGCGTTGTTTTAAGTATTTTTTATTTTATATATCACATTATGGTTGATTTATTTTTAATTTTACATTATTCAGAATGCACCACACAAATTTTGAGCAAGTTCGTATGAAAAACAAAAATTTTGTAAGCCATTCACACTTCCCCTTTGCGATTTTCCAAATCTTATGAATTTTGGGGTAAAAGTGAATGCTATCAGAAAAATTATTTAGAATGGATTACAAGAGAAGTGAGGTACATCAGAGTAAAACCCAACTTAATTTTTTCACATTTACCTCATTTTCAAATTTTTCATCGTACTTTAGCGGTCACAATTTCTCTTTGTTTAATGCAAGTTACGCATACCTCAGATTTGTACAAAAAATCAAGGTTAAATAAAAATAACAAAAATTATAGGAACAAATTTATTACAAGCTAAAAATGATATTTTGATGATATTTTGTCATTTTATCATATAAAAAATCAAAAAATTACATGAATTTCACACAAAAACAAGGAAAATGAGACTTTTTCAAGGAAATACAGTTAGCTCACATGAATAAAAAACAATCTATTAGGCCTAATACTGTAAACGAAAAAAAAAATGGTTTTGTGTTAATCCTATTGCCCTTGGACACTCACAGATATATTGAAAACAAGTAATTTTTCTGTTTTTGTAAGTTGTTATTGGGTAAGGGAGCACAGAAATGATTTCGTAGATTGATACATAAAACATATCGCTCTTTACACAATTTTTTTTTGTATTGTTTGTACAACGGAAACTTGTACAATAATGTCACCACCATCTTCATCAACATTTTCAACTCCGAAAAGGACACTACTGAAATTTTTGACCGAATGGGGGCATTTGTGAATGACGTTCACAATTACCCCATAATTTTAAAATCATGGGGTAATTGTGAATTGGTAATAAATTGTCCAATTTCTTTAGCAGTTAATAAGGAACCCTCTCAGGGTTTAGACCACTTCTTTAGAAGTACTTCTAACCATTTCTTACCTTTTAAAAAAATAAAATGTATTTAAAAAAAAATTTTTTTGAAGATTGGTCGAAGTAAGATACACAAATTTTTGCAAGGGGTTTTTCACAATTAAAAAAAGGTACTGATACTTGGAGAATTGTTATCAAATTTCAATAACGTATTAAGAAAGGACAGAAAAACATACTAAGAGTTGATTTTTAACAATATTAATGTTATTTTAGAAATTATAGGCGCCGTTCACAATTGCCCCAATTCACAATTACCCCGGTCAACCCTATTATATGATCATGATGTAGCTATATCTGTAGACGGTATAATTGACCGTGATATGTTACAATATTTTAATGCACGCATTTATTTTGATAAAAATATATTACAATTAGGGAATTCACAAATACCAATTAAGACAAAATATACAAATACGGAATATTTTAGGAATTATTATGTTGATAACAAGGAGCTAGACCAATTAGTGTTAGACAAGTTAGAACAAATGTGTCAAAGGTTAGATGAATTAGATGAAAAAATTAAAAATATTGAGCAAAGGGTAATTTTATGTCCAAAAACTACAGAAAAAGTAACAAATCATATATGTAATTGATCAAACGGAAATTAGTGATGAAACGGAACGTGTTCGTGATTTGAGGGACGCAACTGTATTTTTAATGAATGTTTGTCACATTTGAATGTTTTGTAATATTTTATAGTGTCATTGAACTTGGTAATGAAAAATCTAAAAATAGAACTAGTAGCAAGGTTGAATTGGATGATGAATTTAATAAAAAATTAGGGGAAGTGTGCGTCAACGAAAGCAATACAATAAGTTGTGTTAATCAAGAAAATACAATCGTAAATAGAAATGAAATTCATAAAGTAAGTCAGGAAAATAAAAAAGCAGGTATAAGACTTAACAAAGATAAAGGTGTATCAAATAGTAATGAAAAATTGTTATGTAGTAAGGTAAATAGTAACGTTGTAAAAACTGAACGAACGGTTAGGAAACCGGAAAAAGGAGTAAAAGTATTAGAGGAAAATATCAATGCTAGTGAAAATTAGGTAATGGAAATATTAAAAGAAAAGTTAACCAAAATTTTGAGGGTAAACATAATGAAGTAGACTTTGGGAGCCAAATATTTAGGGAAAAGTCGGTTCAGCAATGTAGTAGTGAAATTCCGTTGAATCTGCCAGTACCAAGGGTAGAAACTGACGGTGAAGATGATCGGATTGACAGAGTAGTTGGTACCTACCCGGTCATTCTAACATCTTCTTTTAAAGTACCACCGCGTTGTATACAATTAATTTCAAGTACAATATCGGATATAAATTCTGATGACCTGACGGTTGTAGTTGAGCCAGTCCAATTACCTATTAACGGATTACTAATAGCTCGAACCTCATGTTATGTCTCGAATATTAGGTTAAATATCGTAAATCTAACTAATGAGTAAATTGAATTAGATAAAAATACTGAAATCGCACGTGCAGAAAAAGTAATCTTCGACGAAGAATTAAGTGTTAATGAAAATGAAAATAAATGTATTGTAAAGGAAAATGTTGAAATCCTAGCTAGCAATGGTAAAAAGCTTAAATCTAATAAGAAAGTGAGAAAAAGGCAAAATCTAGGTAAATATGTGGAAAATGCAGAATTTAATGAGGGAAAGTTAATTTTAGTGAAAATTTTAATAAGGTAAGGGACCCTGGTATTTTACAAGTAAATAGCGGAACCGTGAATTTTAATGGTAAAGTTGAAAATGAAAATGTTACTGAAAATGTTGAATTAGTGGCCACAGTTAATAAATTTAATAAGGAATCAATTGATTTGAAGGTTAATGAATTAGGACAGTTATCTGAAAATGAGAAAACAAGGTTAGAGAAATTACTTTACGAATTTATTGAAATATTTGATGTAGGAAATGTTAAATTGACACACACTTCCAAAAACAGACATAGTATAATTACTACTTCTGAAACACCCATTACTAAAGCACCTTATCGTATACCCTTCGCTCAAAGACAAGAACTTAAGAAATAAATTGATGAAATGTTAGAACAAAGAATTATTAGGGAATCAAATTCACCTTGGTCTGCTACAGTAGTTATGGTATCACGTAAAACAATTGACGAGGAAGTACAGCAAGTTAGAGTTTGCATTGATTATAGGGCTTTAAATGCAATCACGGTTAGAGAATATTTACCACTGCCAAATATTCAAGAGACGTTAGACCAAATAGGAGATTCATTGTTTTTCACAACTTTAGACTTATTATCTGGTTATTGGCAGGTACCCGTTCATCCTGATGATATTCCTAAGACTGCTTTCTCAACTATTGATGGTCATTATGAGTTCCTACGCATGCCTTTTGGATTAATTAACGCCCCAGCAACTTTCCAGAAACTTATGAATGCTACTTTGTCCGGACTGCCGTACGAACAATGTCTAGTTTACCTTGACGATATAATTGTATTCGCTAAAAACTTTAATGAGCACCTAATAAGATTGAGAAATGTATTTAACAGGCTTAGAGAAGCAAATTTAAAACTAAAATTAAAAAATTTACTTTTTTGGTTGAATCAGTAAAGTATCTGGGACACATTGTAAGTAAAACTGGTACGTACCCAGACCCTGAAAAGACATCTATTGTTAAAACTTATCCTGTTCCCAAGTCTCCTAAAGAAATACGACAATTTTTAGGACTATTAGGTTTTTATCGTAGGTACATACAGGACTTTGCAAAATTAGAGGCACCACTGACAGAATTGAATAGAAAAAATAAACAATTCATTTGGGAACAAAAACATCAAGAATCTTTTGACACACTTAGACAAAAATTAATTGATGCACCCATTTTAACACATCCAAATTTTAATGAGACTTTCATACTTTCTACGGACGCGTCGAAAACGGCAGTTGGAGCTATTTTAAGCCAGAACATAGATGGAATCGAAAAATCAATACCATATTCAGGAAGACAACTTATTAGTGACATATAGCATATTCAGGAAGGCAACTAAGACAAGCTATCAACGGAATTATCACCAGAGGTATGGTTGATTTAGAAACAGACTTACAAGCATGGACTTGGTTTAGTGGAATTGGACTAGTTATATCTGGAATAATGGGTATCATAGTTTTCTTTAAGTTACTTAAGTTTATTATCGATATATTCATATACGGTGTTATTCTATACAACATTTTTAAATGGAGTATCCAACTTATCGCTGCCTTCTTCAACAGTGTCACAGTTTACTGCCTACATAAGTACCATGACAAGAAAGCTACACAAACCGAAACAGTAGTAAACGAACCCCCAACGGAAATACGATGTAAACAGCCCCCAGAGAATCCATAACAACTGTATCCTACATCACCAGTAATAACTACTACGTGTTGTTCAGACTGGATTGAAACGGCTCAGTAATGTGAAAAGTGAATTTTAAAGACTTAAATAATTGGACATTAGTGTTAAATATAAGAATTAAAAAAAAAAATGAGTACATAAGCGTATCTATGAAAAATTAATGTAATTTTTGAAAATATTAATGACATAATTTGCAAAGTAATAAAACTTTATGAATTTAAATAATTTAATTGGTAACTATTGTGATTGGTTATTCTGAGAATTTGAGATGAAACGGCGATAATAAGATTCCCTAGCGACAAATCGCGGAACTAACATATGACAGATACTTTTCATACAGTTGAATTTTCTAATAGCAATTTAATAAAGTTTTCACGTAAATTGTGCGTATAATTGCGTGATTTAATGTGTTGAGATGAACACTAGTAAACACAAAAGAAAAAGGAGTACTTACTACTGTGTTCCACAGTGCAGGAACTACAAAAGGGAAGGACTGAGTTTTCGTCGTTTTCTTACCAGTGTCAAACTTAAAAAAAAAAACATTGGGAAACTATTAAAATGAAAATTTCATCAGTGTTTATGCCTGTTTGCTCAGAACATTTTGAGGTGTCAGCATTACATTCCACTTCATGTGGATAACTTAATACTCCACAACTTCGTGCAGCTAAACCCAGATATTTTATGTTACTGAAATTTCGTTCTTTAACACCAACAGACATTAACATTCCACTTTTAAAATATTGTTCACAATCGCGAAAAGGTCTCGTAGTGTTTTTTACTCTTTCATAAATGTCCAACAAAAAAGTCATCACAAAATTTTTATAAAGCAATGAAATAATATTAATTACATGTCATATAGTAGTTCCACAAATGCTCACCAGGGAAATTTTATCATCGCCATTAGGGCTCCCAGTTTGGGCGGATTTCCGCAAATTGGACGGATTAGAAATAAAATTTGCGGTGAAAATTGCTGTTTTACGGTTTTCCGCTTTTTGGGCGGAATTAAAAATTAGATAAAATATTTTTAAAAATACAAAATATTTTAAACATATTATGTTCTCAATAACCATAAAACGCTGCTCTCTTCAATAATTATGTAAAAATAAGGGGATGTAACGTCATTACACAAGCTTAGGTGTCGGACCCATACCATAGAATATATATTTTTAAGTAAAGCTAAATATTAAAAGGTTTACCGATCTTTGTACATATACAAAAAAAAAAACTTAAAAAAAAAAAATTTAATTTGTATTTGACACCTAAAGATTAATCTAAAAACTTAGAAAAATTCCTTTTTTAAGAATAAATGCTATTTTAATTAAAGAACCGTTTAAATTTGTCGGTATCAAGTATCAACAACACTAGTCACTGATTGAATGTAATCACAGAGCAAAATGTAACAAAGGTAATAACGGTTATGACGGTTACTGTATTCGAAACTTCTATTTTGACAATTGTCACTTGGTTTTGACAAAGCCCTACGCGTATGTGTAAAAAATTGTGGATAGCAGTGTGTCTGAGTGTGGCCGATACCGCTTAAGACATTTAGTTGGTCGGTGTCGGTCACCGAATGCACAACGCATTGTAATGTATTGTTAGACCATTGTTGCTTGAACTGCACGTTGCTCTGTCCGACAGTACGTGTTTTGTAGTTGCGTGTGTGATGACTCACACAGTTGCAAACATCAAACCAACACCACTACAAACAGTGTGTACCTACACAACATAGTGGTGGGAAGTAGTGGGTTTTTTTTTTTGTCTACACTGGTATCACTAGTGCAGAGATAGGAACTTGGCTTCTGAATTATTCTCTGGTTTTGACGTTTGGGTATATCGTGTTACGTGTATGTATATGTTTTGATGTTTCATTACCTATTTAAATTCAATATTTTGTTTAAGTGCGCGGTTTTTTGCGGTATAGTTTGAATATGCGCGGTTTTGGGCGGTTTTCACTGCCTCGAGTTGCGGGTCTGTTAAAAATAACTTGGCAGCCCTAATCGCCATATTTTAAGGATTTCGAAAAAGTATTGAATAATAATAAAAAGCGGCAATTATTATAAAACTATTTTAATCGACAGTTAAATTTAACCCTCTGTTAAACTAATTTAATAGAGGCTTTGGATATTATAAAACTCAGTTAAATTTAAAGATCCGTTATATCACCCGTTAAACTAACTGATTCATTTTGCTCCTTTAAATATTTAATTGGATGTTAAATGAAAATTTTTATTTTTGACAACTACTTTTTTGACAAGCAGACTTTAACCTTAATAACTTTTGAAGTCACAGGTTACAGACCAAGGTTTATTATATGTTTGGGAGGTTTGCTCATTGTAAGTTTTACCGTGGACTGCAGTATAACCAGGTCCGAACTATTTTTGTTTTTATTATGTCTTAATAATTTTAAAGTGAACAAAAATATTTAAATTACTTTAATGATAATATTAAATACCCAAGTCAAGTTTTCAAAAAAGAGAATAAAAAATGATTAATATGATTTTTTCAATTAAATATGAATAAAATATATGAACTATATTTATTACAGTTTGTCATAAAAATAGAGAAATATTCAATTATTTTACACGTGTCTGTATTCATTCTCTGTATGTCATAGAATTCGGAAATTATGAAGCATTAAGGAAATACTCTGCCTTAATTTGTTAATTACGGGATAATTTGGATTTCTCTATGTTTTTAACTTAACTGATCAGGAATAATTTTAGACAAAAGTTCTTAGAAATGCTACTGTGTCCTTTTTTCCAGATTTTTTGGATCCACAGTTGAAAACTTCGTGGTTCGAGATGTTTTTTAATACCAATATATGTATACACTTTCATGCAAAATTTCGTTTATTAAAGATCACTTTTTCTATTTCACTCTATTTCACCTTATCGCATCCTTTTTCGGAAATCGAAAATAGTTAACGTCTTTATTTAATGTCTTATATCGTGAATTTCTGCAGTTTGACACAGAACACCGTATATAGAAAATTCAACGAGTTTTGCCATGCGACTTCAATAAAGCGTCTGCTCGTTATACTTTCAAATAACGTATGTTAGAGATAATTTCATAATTCTATTAATTAATCAGCCAATTATATTATATTTGTTCATGCCAGAGTTCAAACAAGATTAAAAAAGTAATTTTAAATAATAAACAAATATTTTACTTATTATTATAAGTAAAATATTTGTTTATTATTTACAAATATGGAATACCATAAAGTAACGCTCAAATCTATTAATATTATTAAGTAATTTTAAAATAAAAGCATTTTAAATAGATAAATCTTACAAATATAATTTCTAGAAACGTTTGTTTTGTTAAAAATTAAATAATTTTTCATAAAATTTTAAAATAAAACGTATTTTTAAATAAATTTATATTCAAAAGAAATTTTAAACTTGACAACGGCTTTTTTTAAGGGAGTAAGGTTATTAAACTTTTTTTTTGCATTTTTTTTTAAATTTTTTTCTGAATGTACAACATGTCGAGCGTGTTGTATCAAAATTTCAAGTAAATTCGAGCAAAACTAATGAAGATACAGCGTTTCAAGCGACCGGCCCTCATGCTCGATTTTTATACATGCCTGGTAGCTACGCGACGCGCCTACCTGGTAAGTATAAAATTTACTTTAATTTTATACTTACAAATCTTATATAAAACAAATACTTACTATAACTACCCGCGTAAGTATAAAAAATTATATCATTTTATTGATGCTTAATTTTGGATTTTTGAGTATAAAAAACTTTAAATCCATTTTCTCGCAAACAACATTTTTGAAATTCGTGAACATCATAACTCAAAATTTACTTCACCAATTTTGTTGAAATTTTGTACACTGTTTCTACACATAAATCAACAGGTAATCAGGTCGAGCTTTTTTTTTGCTATTTTTTTCCAGTTTATAATAAAAGATTAACCGAAATTTTTAGCAAAAATTGCGTTTTTCACTTCAAAATGCTGCCAAAAATAAAATAATCGAAAAAATACAAAAAACTCTTCCTGACTCTCTAGGGAAACATATCGCCTTTTAAACGCATTTCGATTTTTTTGTCTCGGATGATCCGGTACCAAGTTATGATGTTCACCGCAAAACAACTTTTTTTCGAGGCTCCTCCGGAAATTCGCTGTCACGGACTTATTTATTGATATTTGTAATTGATAATTTTTTCAAAGATACTTCAGATGTTATACTATAACGTGTATATGAAATAAATAAGCCAACATTATTCATATCTCAAAAAAAAAATCATGAAATTATGCCTTTTTTTCGCTTTTAAAACCTTACCCCCCTTAATAAAATTAATCAAGGACGTACGTTTGGTATCCTGTATATCTCAAAGAATTGGAAAATACACTGTGTTTTGCATTTTTTTCTTTATCAAAATTACATTTATTTTATACATAATACATATTTTCTTAAGAAAAGGAAAGAAAATTATGTTGTTTCGTTGATAGCAATGGTCGATGCAAAAACTTAAAGTGAACCGGATATACCAGGTATGACTATAAAAAATATAAGAACAATTTTAAATGCCGGCCCTGAAGTAACAATTTTCAAGAAGGTATTAATAAAATTAGTTAAAATAACTAAATAACTTATCTCTGGTAAAAAATAACTAACACAATGTGAAAAATTAATAAAAATAATTATATTAAACTGAATATTATATTATAATAACTAATAATTATTCAGAAATAATACTTTAAAATTAAAAAATGACAGTTAATATACAAATATTGTTGATGATCAATTGACGCTATAAAAACAGCTGTTTGCAGTCCAAAAGCCTGCAAAAGCCAATACATGTATAGTATACGGATTGCATCTACCTCATAAGCAGTCATAACATATATATATATATATATATATATATATATATATATATATATATATATATATATATATATATATATATATATATATATATATATATATATATATATATATATATATACTGAGTATTTTTCAAGTACCGTTTTTGGAAGCAAAGTATTTTTCATGGACTTTTGTATTATTCAAGGCCCGTCTTCAAATAATAAAGTATTTTTCGAGGACTTCTATCTAACGATTAGTTAAAGGACTTCTATGTAAGGTTTAGTATGAGGTATTGTCTAACATTACAGCTAATGTATACTTATGTGTATTTTAAAAGGTTCATAGTCATTTTAATACTGTTACTACAAAGCATTTTACAGATTCTTAAAGCTTTTACTTAATTAAAATTACTAAATTTCTAATTAATTTTATTCAATTTTGTTTTAAGCAACGTATTATTTGAGGGCAAATCTTAGACTAAACGTTTTTTCTAGGAACTAATAGTTGGAATGTATATTTTGAGTACAAATTTTTTATTGAAAGTATTGTATTTTTTGTCATCAGTATAATTGGAAATATTATTTTGTTGAGTTTTCACCGTTACAAACCAGAGGGCACGCATTCAAAAATTAATATAAGTACATAAATGCTTCTACACAATCAATGAAATAAGGAATAAGAAATAAGGAATAAGAAGTATCATCTACTAGTGACGTTGAATGGAACTTTAATGAAATAAGAAATAAGGAGTGTACCATCTAGTGACGTTGAATGAAACTTTAAATTAACTGCTTATAGGTAAATGTATTTACTATTTAGGTATTTTTGTACATCAGAAATATCAGAATTCATGAAAAAGTAACGTTCGTGATGACTTTTTTGTCACTAAAGTAGAAAAAATCACGAATTTCGAAGTAAAAAAATACCTACATATTTATATCTATGACAGTTACGTTAAAGTTCCATTCAACGTCACTAGATGGCATACTCCTTAATTCTTATTTCTTATTCCTTATTTCTTATTTCATTAAAGTTCCATTCAACGTCACTAGATGGCATACTTCTTATTCCTTATTCTTTGTTTCATTGTTGTATGGACAGCCTATATATTTAAACAACAATTTCTAACAAGTGACTGATGATTTTTATTCCATAATTTTTAAATGTGGCTGTACTTCAAAAATTAAGTATTTATACCGTGAAAAACCACGAAAAATTAAGGTACATTAATTTTTTGAATCAGAGCCCTCTTTCACCTTTCTCAGAGCTTTCACCGTTACAGACAAGAGGGCACTGATTCAAAAAATTAATGCACGTTAAATATTTTTTCATGATTTTTCACGGTATAAATACTTAGGCTGTCTACACAATCAACGAAATAAGGAATAAGAAATAAGAAATAAGATTTAAGAAATAAGAAATAAGGAGTATGCCATCTAGTGACGTTGAATGAAACTGTTAACTGCTCATATAAGTAAATGTATTTAGGTATTTTTGTACATCAGAATTCATGAAAAAGTAACGTTCGTGATGATTATTTTCTCACTAAGTGAAAAAAATCACGAATTTTGACGTAAAAAAATACCTACATATTTATATCTATGACCAGTTACTTAGAGTTCCATTCAACATCACTAGATGGCATACTCCTTATTTTTTATTTCTTAAAATCTTATTTCTTATTTCTTATTCCTTATTTCATTGATTGTGTATTAAGCCTTAATTTCTGAAGTACAGCCACATTTAAAAATTATGGAATAAAAAGAATCAGTCACCAAGTTAGAAATTGTTGTTTTAACGCTCTGAGATAGTCAGGTACAAAATTATCTCAGAAAAAAATTTTCTTTTATCGAAAATTAAATAATGTATCAATATTCTTCAGTTATTTTATTTGTATACCACTTGTTTTTTTGAATTTCCACGCGCTTATGTCGTAGCAGTTTTAAAAAATTGTTGAAAAAACGTTGTAAAAATGTTATAAAATGATGTTTTTAAATTATATTTCAAAAACGGCGTGGTCAATAATTTTTATTTCTTAATAAATATGGTTTGTAACTTTGTATTAAATTTTTATCAAATTCCTTTGACACATTTTCATTTTATTCAAAAAAAAAAGAATTTTCCCATAAGTGCCCGTGTTAAAATTACAAAATTTTGAAATCGTTTTCCTCAAAATTGGGATGGCAAATTTTTTTCGGTAAGGGCTCGTATTATTGGTATTGGATTAAATAATTATCTAGACAAGTTTCGTGAAAATCCTTTGAAAAAATTGTTTTATCGACCAACTACCTTAATAATATAATGTATGTTAATTTTTTGAATGCGTGCCCTCTGGTTTGTAACGGTGAAAACTCCGTTAGCTAACGTTAGGCTAATGGACTTTTCGCCGTTGCAAACCAGAGGGCTCTGATTCAAAAAATTAATGTACCTTATTTTTTCATGGTTTTTCACGGTATAAATACTGAATTTCTGAAGTATAAATACTTAATTACGAGTACCTATTCTTTAATAAGTTAAAAATTTACGCGAGAATGATCACTTTATTATAACAATAAGAAATTTTTGAAAATAATTGAAATATAATACAATTTCTATTTTTTTGTGTTTATACATCCAAAAAGTTGGCGTTTAAAAGTACAACTGGCACACAAGACAGAAGTGTGCAAAACTTTTAGTAAATAAATATTGTATGAACCAACCGTATAAACTAATTTGACTGTGATTGTCATTTTTTAGTGATTACTTTTTTTTTTTATAATAAATAATAATATTTTTCTACGCTTTTATTGAAAAGCTTTTAGAACTTCTAATTGAATATCTTAAGATTATTTAGAATCTATCGAAAATTTAATTTTGCCGCCAGTATTCGATGCATCGCGCCCCCATATTGTTTTCACGCTGGTAAACAATTGTCAATTATTACGATAGTTAGGGGTCATACCATATATGTATTATACCATATGAAGTATTACATATATGGGTCATACCCAATAAATGAAATAAGGAATTAAGATTTAAGAAATAAGAAATAAGATTTAAGGAGTATGCCATCTAGTGACGTTGAATGAAACTGTTAACTTAACTGTTCATAAGCAAATGTATTTAGGTATTTTTGTACATCAGAATTCATGAAAAATTAACTTTCGTGATGACTATTTTGTCGCTAAGTGAAAAAAATCACAAATTTTGCCGTAAAAAAATACCTACGTATTTATATCTATGATAAGTTACGTTAAAGTTCCATTCAACATCACTAGATGGCATACTCCTTAAATCTTATTTCTTATTTCTTAAATCTTAAATCTTATTTCTTAAATCTTAATTCCTTATTTCATTGATTGTGTATGACCCCTTAGTAATAATGATTTTAATTTTTTTTCTATCTAATTATATAATTAAATCAAAGAAGATTTTGGCGCTTGATGGGGCAAATTAAAAAGTATTAGAGAAAAATATTTCGGTGATTAAAAAACGTTTTTTTTTTCTTGTTTTAATGCTATTTTATAATTATGTCAAAATGTTTAAACAATTGATAACTTATTATTACTAAAAGGTACAACTAGGGCAATTTTATATTTGGAAAGGGCATTTAAAGGGCAATTGAAAGGACACGTAATTAAATATAAAAGTATTTGAGTTGAAATTTTAGTAAAACTAATATTTCTCGGGAAGTTCCAACTATTGTTATTGTTGAATTCAAATTTCCTGGAATTATATTGGACCGGTAAAGATTTTCAGTTGGAAAGATAGCTGGTATAAACTTGCATCATCTCCATCCCGTGTATACTGGATATATGGTGTATATCGTGTATATGTACCTAGTACCTACATACACAGATCCAATGTACAGTACAGTAAAGAAATTGGGTGTATACTGTATACTTTTAGATAAATGTAATAAAATATTACCCCAAGTCGTTCAAGCCGAATTAAGAGGATCGATAAGATCAGTACGTGCAATCGTATCGTTGCCCGCAAAAGTTATAAAACCATAAAATAATTATACATATACTTGATATAAGAGAAAAATGTGATAAATTGATCAAAATCTGCATTAATTTTTTTGTCCAAAACCAATATCTACTTGACTTTAACTGTTCAGAAATTATTAGTTACTTCAGTGTTTGAGTGTGGCTTAAGTGGTACCTACAATAAAATTTTATAATATTAGACTAGTTCGCAAGATGGATCTTTAATTTAACCACTAGGCACTATAACGATAAAGTTGTGACAACCGAAATCAATAGAAATAAAATTCACTGTATACAGTTATACACAAATATACCTAAAATATTTTAGAAATTCGTTAATTAGTAAAATTAAATAGCATATTTGTGTTAAGTTAATCGACTTACTGTAAGAATAGTGTATTAATAATATTAAACAAGGCAAATTTTTTGCTTTTTAAATTAACAAATTGGAAAATCTTTGTTTTTTGTAAGAGAGAATTAAATAATTCCGCTAATATTATTTATTTTTCTTCTTTGTTTTTATTGTAACAAACAAAAAATAATTTAATACTTAATAAAAATTTACAAATATAAATAAGCGAATGTAGCATTTAACTTCAGCAAAAATAAAAGTTTTCAGAACAGTAATAATTGTATTTATTTATTGCGTTTTTATATAAAAAGTTGTTGATAGTTTATATTTAGTTAGCAGTAGGTACTTGTTTTACTGACAAGGAAAGGTTCCCCGGTGTCCGCCTCCAATGTCAGTGTGGCTGAAATATTTTATTCTACGTCGAAATCTAAGGGACACGTATTTTTTTATCGGCGGAAAAACGGTTTGAAGGGGTGAAATCGCCCTTCAAAAATTGGGGTAAAATTTAATTTTTCAAATATCTCGAAAACAGTAAGAGGCAGAGCAAAAGTTTAAACTAGCGATATTGCTTTTTTTTAAAGAGCTATCTACTGATATGCAATTTGTTCAATTTACATCAACAGGGGTGGTTGGGGGTTGAAATTTGGGGGTTAATTTTGCAAAAAGGGGGTGAAAATTAAACAATATGAAAATTTCGTTTATAGATTTGAAATCTACGTCAAGAAATTAAATCGACCTGTTTTCGCTCAATGTCTTAATATTAAGTCTAGGGATAGTTAACTAGGGGGTGACTGTGTCGAATAGTCGTACTAATTGGGTAGATCAAGAAGTTCTTCTTGATGATAAATAGTTTAAGACAATTAGAATAACGTAGAAATGAAATTTTCGATTTCAAAATTCATTTTGAGCGACATTGGAGAGGGGGTGAGTCACCCTCTTAAATTACATACTAGTTTACTAACACTCATTTTTACTATTAACATACTGACAGTGGGTAATAATATCACAATAAGTGGTTCTGAAGTTGAACTATCGTATGTAAGGTTTTTATTAGGTTTTCATTCATTTTAAAAATATGGTTATTTTCGACATCGATAATTTTCGATAACCAAAACGATAATATCCATTAAAAAACAAACCTAATAAAAACCTTACGTACGATCGTCCAATTTCAGAACCACTTATTGTGACATTATTACCCACTGTCAGTATGTTAATAGCAAAAATTAGTGTATGTAAACTAGTATGTAATTTAAGAGGGTGACTCACCCCCTCTCCAATGTCACTCAAAATGAATTTTGAATTCGAGAATTTCATTTCTACGTTATTCTAATTGTCTTAAACTGTTTTTCGTGTAGAAGAACTTCTTGAACTACCCAAGTAGTACGACTATTCGACACAGACACCCCCTAGTTAACTACTCCTAGACTTAATATTAGGACATTGAGCGAAAACAGGTCAATTAGATTTTTTGACGTAGATTTCAAATCTGTGAACAAAATTTTTATATTGTTTATTTTTCATCCCCTTTTTACAAAATTAACCCACAAATTTTAACCCTTAACCATCCCTGTTGATGTAATTTGAACAAATTGCATATCAATAGATAGCTCTTTAAAAAAGAGCAATATCGCCAATTTAAACTTTTGCTCTATCTCTTATTGTTTTCGAGATATTTGAAAAATTAAATTTTTACCCCAATTTTTGAAGGGTGATTTCACCCCCTCAAACCGTTTTTCCGCCGATAAAATAAAATACGTGTACCTTAGATTTCGACGTAGAATAACATATTTCAGCGGCATTCAAATCGGAGGCGGACACCTGGGAACCTTTCCTTGTGAGATGTATGGGTACTTAATTTTCTAGTTTACTGTAGATGTGCGTGGGAAATTTACTTTTGTGCCACAGAAATGGGAAGATTCGTGGAAGCATTCAATCAAGTTGTTTTCTGATTGGTTTATTTACTTTATTTAAATTATGTATTTCTGTTTGCCAACAGTTGAATTAAAAACGTTCATTTTCAGTTTACAAATATGAAATATGTACTTTTTTCGAGTACTACGGTAAATCCACAGATTTGAATAGTTTTACAAGGAGTGTTTATTAAAATTATTATTTTATTAAACTGATTGCTTTTCAAAGTGATATTTATACAGTGATTAAATTGTAGTTAAAACGTAATAATTAAAATTTTTTTAAATATTGAAAAGTTATACTCTTATTTTAAGAAGTGTTTTAGAAATTTGATTTAATTCATCTAATAAAAAACTAGAAGGTAAGTAGCATTATAATAGTAAAAATATTTTATTTCTCGTAAAACAGAAGCCTGGTTTAGGAAGTTAAAAAGTGGGAAATTTTTAGGAAGTGAAATCCATATCAAAAATTAATCCAATTATTTTTAAATTTTGATGTTTACTTTTTTCATATTTGAATAGTTTGAAAGAATTTTTTTAAATACAAAAACGTGTTTAATTTAAGCAAATGTATTTTAAGCCACATGAGGTTATTGACGCGCGAAACAATTGTTGTTTTTGGAGTCAATAATTGTTGTATCAAATGATAATTTATACAATATCATAGTAATCGTCATAGTTAAATGATAATATTACCCTTAATATGTAATTTGCTTGATTAAATAAGCAGTCTTCATAGTTACTAATAGAAAATAATTTATTGTGGATCATTTCCGATTCTTCGTATTTTTTAAGGACACTTTCATGTGTGTGAAGTTAGTCCTGCACTTTTTGAAATTCATATTTTTTTTTAATTGTGCAATATTTCGCTACGTTTGTGTCGCAAACGGCAGCTCAAAATTATCAAGCATTTAGGAGAAAACATCAAAAAACAAATTTTTTGCCAGCTCCACACTTTAAATTTTCATTTTTTTAGTTGTGCTACTTTTTGCTACGTTTGTGCTGCAAACGGCAACTCAAAATAATCAAAAACTTCGAAAAAATCCAAAAAATAAATTTTTGGCCCGCCCCGCACTTTTTGAAATTTTTTAATTGTACTGCCATTATATGTTTACGTCGCGTTGTGCCGCCAAAAAAATTTTAAAATCATATTCCATTTGGACCAAAAAAATTTTTGTATTAGAAAATCTTCAGATTTTTAAAAATCAGTTGGTGCTGCGCAGTGTATTAGTCTGAGGAAATTTTATTATTTGGGCAAATGGTTACGCTCATCTAGCACAATCCGGCACAACTAAAAAAATTTCAAAAATGCCAAAATTTTAATTTCCCGCCACTCTTACTTCATTAATTTTTAACGAATTTAAAGCTAAAGTTTACGTTTTAGGCATGAAACTTACAGAACTTGAGTAGCACAACTTGCAAAATTCGATTATCGATCACTGTTCACAAGTTACACGGATTTAAAATTATTTTATGTATATATTTGCTAGAACTTTTCACATATTCATCGTATTTGGGTTTCTCATTACCTACTTTTTGGCTCGAGCCATCAAAAATTCGTTAAAAATCCCAAAGGGGATATTTTCTTACACCAAAAATATACTTAGAAAAGTTTTGCTTAATCCCAGGTATCCAATTTAGCTTAAAAGCTAAATTTTTAAAAATGAGTTTCTTATTTTGTATTTTTTTCTTAATTTTCAGAATGTTTTCACTGGTCAAATTTGACAATTCTGAATATGCCATATTGCCGTCTAAAAGGATAAAAGTTGTCCAAGATAACAACTGTATAGTAAAGTATCCTGGTGGCGCTAAATACAATGCTGATATTGTACATTCGTCAGGTAATAACTATTATAATAAATATATTACTATAGGTATATAATATCTCATCTATTCGGTTTAGTTAGATATTTTAATAACTACAAAAAATATTTAACTGTATTCAGTGTAGATACTAAATAATATTTACCACAGATAAGGAACCCGCAAGACCCTCTTACGATTAGCCAACACAAAATTCAAAAAGTTAAAATTTTAATTTCTTCTATGTCAGTCGTTTGTGAATTGTTTGTAAATATCAGTTGCTGTTAAAAACGATTTTAATAGATGAAAATTGATTAAATTTTGTTTATATAATATATATTATAGAGTTTTAGTAATAAATATAATATTATTTTTTGCATCTACACATTTTCAAGGGGTGAAACCACCCCTTTTAAACTGCATACCTATTTAAAAATTGACAAAATTTTTTTTTATATTATACCTATACTAATATACTATACAGAATATATTTTATGTATTAAACTCGAAATTTGATATAATACATATTATGTGAACAGTACCTTCGGTAGCTTCAGCCTTTAATTTATACATGTCAACAGAAAGTTCTCTAAAAATTAAGTTTTGCCTTAATGTATATTTTTTCTTTATGCCATATATAGCTTTTGAATAATCAAGTAAAATCTAAATGTCTAATAAAAATAACTAGATTCCCAAAAATTGTTAAATAAGTTATCTTGAATACGAAAAAAATATTATGGAACGAAGTTTCTTTATAAACTGAAAAAATAAAGCTTCTGAATAATAAATAAGTGCCTTTTAAACTTTCCTTTAATTTTGATATTTTTTTATTATTATTGTATTTATTAAAGATAATTTTTTCAGATTCTTCAACTGTTCTCAATAAAATTATGAGTGAACGAATCAAAAAAGAAAATATCGAAAATTACTGTAATAATCAAAGTTTATCAAATTCAATAGAATGTTCCCCAATAAAGGCGATCAAATGTTCGACTCCAATACAAAGTCAACCTGAAGTCTTAAATTTGAATTTGCCTGTTATAGATCGACAAAACGTATCTAATAATATTAAAAACATATCAACAGGAAGCACTCCTGGATATAGTATAGGAACTGATATTCGTAATAACAGTGACCATTCAGTGCAAATTGTTCATGAAAATGAATCAACAGAGCATACCACTATATCACAGAATAATTCTAATTTCGATTCAACTTATGAGCCTGATTCGAGTAGACTAAGTATATCGATTCAACGTTCTAACATAAAAGAAGCATCATTAAATTTTTTCCCGGTTGATATACGAAATATGATAGTTCCGGTCAGTTCATCTAGAACATCAAAAAAACATTTTTGCCTATTCTGTAAATCATTACAATCAAAACTTGCCCGACATCTATTAACAAAACATAAACATGAAAGTGCAGTGAAAAATTTTAGTTTTCTCCCAGTAAAACACCCTGACAGAAAAGCTGCAATTGAAAAACTAAGAAAAGAGGGCGACTATTTACATAATACTAATGACAAGTATAATTCTGGTAAAATAATAACAACCAGACAGCGCTCAAAAAAATCACACAAATCTGCAGATGATTATACGGCCTGTAAGTCCTGCAAAGGTTTTTTTGCCAAAAGTACGATTCGTCTTCATGTTCGTAGATGTAATACGTTCCACAAAAAAGGTACAAAAAATATTTTGTCATCAGGACGCCAGCTATGTGGTTATCTCCATTCCGTAGCTTGTCCAAAATTAAGAAACGAAGTGTTTCCAATTTTAAGAGATGACGATGTCGTAAAGTGTATTCGATATGACGAGTTAATTATAAAAATGGGAAATAAACTTTGTGAAAAGTATTCCTTAGTACACCAACATGATCACATTCGTGCACAACTACGATTGTTGGGCAAAATAAAGTTAGAACTATTAAATATGAGTGATGAGTTCGAAGATTTTAAAAACGTTTTCAAGCCTGAAAATTTCGATAAGATAATAAATGCACTCAGGAAGATCGCAAATTGGAACGCAGATACTATGATATACGATACTCCAGGAAATGCACAAACTATAACAACTTTGCTCAAAAAATGTGCTCGCAAACTTCGAGTTGAGTACATTAAAGTAAAAAAATTTAAACAAAAAAAAGAGGTCGATAACTTTTTATTGTTATGGGAAGAAGAAATTCCAACACTAATTAACAAAAAGGCCCGAGAGGACCAAGTGGAAAAAAAACGCGAGAAAAAAGTAATTCTACCATCACAAAAGGATATAAAATTATTATACGATTACCTTAGAAAAGAAAGTGGTATCTGTATTGACATTTTGCATAGTGGTTTTGAGATAAATGCTTGGAAGCATTTAAATAATTGCACGTTGATATCAATACAAATTTTCAATCGTCGCAGAGCGGGCGAACTAGAACGATTAAAATTAGTCAATTATAAAAACAAACAAACTCTCGCAGATCTTATCGATGATAATCAATATAAAAACTTATCAGAATCATCAATAAACTTTACCAAAAAATTTGAACGTCTAATTCTCAGAGGAAAGCTTGGTCGAGAAGTTTCCATCTTACTAAGCCCATATGACATACAGTGTCTCGAAGTTCTTATAAAGTTTAGAAGTGAAGCTGGTGTTGCTTCCGATAATGAGTATCTCTTCGCTAAGCCGCGGGGTTCATCGAAAAAGTATTTAAGGGCATGCCCCTTACTTCGACAATTCGCAGAAGATTGTGGTGCTACGGTACCGAGTTCCTTACGTGGTACACAACTACGTAAGCATATAGCAACTTTTACTGCGTTTTTAAATGTAAAGGAAAGTGATGTCGATCGTTTAGCTCATTTCATGGGACACAGCAAAGAAATTCACAAAAGTATTTACCGTGTACCCGTTCCCTTAGCTGAAGTTACCACTGTTTCGGGAATGTTAACATCTGCCATTGGTATGAATGCGGAAGATGACGATGAAATTAGTGATGACGAGGAAAATAGCGACTCGTCCGACGAGGAAAATGATATTCAAGAAAATCAAGAAATGCATTTAAATTCTAAAAATATTTCTTTAGATGAAAACACTACCAACACTTCTGTGGATAATTCAAAACGACGTAGCAGTAAGTTTTTCTGTATTATAACAATATTAACCCTTAACCACTGACGTACGTATGAAATACGTCACCCTAACTCAAAATGACGTACGTTATACGTATATCATACGTACATCAGTAGCAACGTAACAAAATTACACGTCAGTAGTTAAGGGTTAATAATGATAAGAGTAATAATAATAATAATAATAATAATAATAATAATAAACGCCCTGTGGGTGGGGGCTTCACTTTGCAGAATTTGCCCACAGTAAGTCCTGCTTGTCGTAAAAGGCGACTAAAAGGACAACCCATTAGGATGGAGAAAAGAAAAAATAAGCCTCGGAAAAATGCCGCTGCCGGTGGAGCGACCGGGCGCATCAGGGTCACCACTGAATGTGACAGTTTAGATCGCGGTGACGACAGGCTGGGTTCTAGGCAGCCACCTGTCAGCTGTAACAACACCTTCAGCCAAAATACTACTGCCCTACTTACAGAGCCACCAACACCTTTGGCTCAGCCGACTTTAAGTGTTTCCTCGGAGCATCCTTTGGGGACCACTAAAGCTGGTAAGAAGCGTGTGCGTATGCAATGGACAGATGAACTGAATGAATTCATCGTACGCACATACTTCAAAGTTACTAGACTTGAAACGGACAAAACTGGTTACCGTACAAAATTACATCAAGAGTTCGCGCACAGCTACCCTCACCTAAGTCGCGTTACTGAACAGAGACTGGCAGACCAAAAACGTGTCATTTTTACCAATAACCTCATCCCTTCCTCCCTCATAAACACCATTAAAACACAAGTCGCACATCAATTTGCTCAAAATGAAGAAAGTCAGGACGACGGCCCACCAGAAATGGAGAGCCCCACACAAAACGACACTCAACAAATTGTCGAGAATGAGCCTGACCACCATGAGACAGCAGTAAATGACACCCTACTGCAAAAGATCGAACTGGAATTTAACACAGCGCTTACTGAATTTGAAGGGACGGACCCCACACATAGGTACTTGTTGCCTAAACAACACACCTCACGTAGATTGGCTGAGATCGTTGAGATATTGAACAATACAATACTGCCTAAACACTTGGAAACATGTGACAATTTTATCGAGTTACACACAGCTATCTATTGTGGAGCCGTTGCAGCTATACGTTGTAACGGGTCCGATGTAACACCACCTGTAGCGCACAACTCGAAGGAACACAAAACTCCTGCCTGGGAAACACGATTGAATAAACGCATCAGCAACATCCGATGCAACCTCGGCAGGATCACCCAATACCAACAGGGTACGAGGTCCAAACGGCTCAACAAATACATACACGACATATTACGCAAACACACAGTACACACACAATACGAGGAACCCAATAAAACACTCACAGAGATCAGAGATACGCTTCACCAAAAATTAACAGCACTAGCGAAGCGCTTACGAAGATATAAGACCAGTACTGAACGCAGACGACAAAACCAAGCGTTCAGCAGAAACGAGAGACGGTTTTATCAGTCTCTAACGAACACGGTAACTGACAGTAATGGTCTACCGGAGAAGAACGCACTCCATAGTTTCTGGGCGAATATATGGTCCAACACCATTGACCATAATGACAAAGCCAGCTGGATCGATACAGAGTACAGGAATAACGAACATCTTCCGGAGATGCCCTATACGGACATTACTACAGAGGACGTCTCCAGAGCTTTACAGAGATCGCATAACTGGAAGGCACCTGGCATCGACAACATACAAAACTACTGGCTCAAACACTTTACATCAACACACAAGTATCTCGCTGAACACTTTACACTATTTATAAGAACACCAAACCTGACACCGAAGTTCCTAACGCAGGGTATCACATACATGAAATCTAAAAACAGTGATACAAAAAATCCTGCGAATTATAGGCCTATCACCTGCTTGCCTACAGTGTATAAGATTTTGACGTCCTGTCTGGCAGAAAAGATCAATGAGCATTGTCAGATTAACACCATACTGACAGAAGAACAAAAGGGATGTCGAAAGAGGTCACAAGGCTGCAAAGAGCAGCTTCTGATTGACTCCGTAGTACTGGAACAAGCGAAAGGGAGAAAACGTAACCTGTACACAGCGTTTATTGATTATAAAAAGGCATTTGATTCGGTCCCGCACTCCTGGTTGCGGAGAGTATTGGAGCTGTACAAAATACACCCAAGTATCGTGAACTTCCTTGGAACGATCATGTCCGACTGGCGAACGACCTTACATTTGAGTATTGGTAATGAAAAAACAACAAGCGACCTTATTCAAGTAAGACGCGGCATATTCCAAGGCGACTCATTGAGTCCATTATGGTTTTGTCTCGCAATGAATCCACTTTCTCGCCTGTTAAATAAAACCAAATACGGTTACAATGTAGGTACGCCAACGAATTCGCGCCATACCATTTCACATCTAATGTACATGGATGATATTAAGATCTATGCAGCTACTAAACATCAATTACAGCAGCTGCTGGGACTTTCCAACGAGGTTTCGCGAGACCTCTGTATGGAGTTCGGAATCGATAAATGTCGAACACAATGTCGTTCTGGAGGAAAACGAGATGCGGTCGCATTCGAACTCGAACCAGAGTCTGTTATGCAGCCCATGGACGAGGGAGAGTCGTACCGGTATCTCGGATTCAATCAGGACGAACGTATAGATCACAGCGCTGTAAAACAACACCTGATGCAGCAATACCTAACGCGTGTACGGAGATTACTGAGCACCCACCTTGATGGAAAAAAAACCATCAAAGCAATTAACACCTACGCAATTCCGGTGCTAACATACTCATTTGGGGTAATCAAATGGACGCCTACGGACTTGACAAACATCGAGATCAAGACCCGCGTCCTTATGACCAAATACAGAATTCATCATCCCAAAGCAGCGATAGAACGATTGACGCTGCCAAGAGCCGAAGGGGGTCGAGGTCTTATAGACATAAGGAACACGCATAATAAACAGGTTCATAACTTGCGAGAATACTTTTACACCAAAACACACACATCACACTTACACAATGTAATAATCCAAGCCGACAAGGCATACACACCATTAAACCTCTCACACACAGAAATGCCAGATAGTTTTTGCCGTTTGGTCACGAAGGAGGACAAAATTCAGCAATGGATTCGGAAGCCTTTACATGGGAGACATCCACATGATCTTAATCAGAGTAACGTCGACAAAGCAGCGTCGCACGCCTGGTTGAGTCAAGGAAGTCTTTTCCCGGAGACTGAAGGATTCATGCTAGCTATACAAGATCAAGTAATTCATACAAAGAATTACTCAAAATACATACTTCGTGACTCGTCAATAACATCTGACTCATGCCGGAGATGCCATTCCAAACCTGAAACGATCCAACACATCACAGCTGCCTGTACTCAGCTCGGTCAGTCCGAATACAAACACCGTCACGACCAGGTTGGCAAAATCATATACCAGAAACTAGCGGTTAAGCACCACCTTATAACCGATAAAACACCTTACTACAAGCTTACACCAAAAGTAGTAGCGGAGAATGACTCCTGTAGACTTTACTGGGATCGGTCGATTATTACAGATAAGACCATAAATCATAATCGACCAGATATCACCTTCGTAATGAAAAACACTAAGACAACCTATCTGATCGATATTGCGGTTCCAAATACACACAACTTACAAAAAACACACGCAGTTAAATTGGATAAATACACTGACCTCGCAGCCGAAATAAAACAACAATGGCGAATGGAACATGTCCACATCGTTCCAATAGTGCTCAGTGCCACCGGGGTCATTCCACACACACTACATAATAGTTTGAGCCTCTTGGGTCTCCCAAAATACACATATGTCACTATGCAAAAGGCAGTGATCATAAACACGTGTCGTATAGTACGGAAGTTCCTCAGTAATACGAATCCGACTGCGATATGTGAAAGCACAAGACCTGCTTCTACTCCATCTGAGCCATCTACAGTGAGCGAACAATACACTGACACTCATCCTACTGACACACAACACACATACATAAACACACAATACACTAACACTGAAAGACAAACACTTAACACACATACAGATCCAGATTCGTCTGATGGAGAGGGGGGATCGAACAACTGCCGCACTGTCACTGTTACCGCTCTGGTGCACAATCCTCCTCAATTCAATAACACACAAGGTCCGTCAACCTCTGTACCATCTAAACGCGCAGTTCCAGGAACACCCGATCTTAATGAGCAATTTGATGAACCAGAAAACATCTACACCAAGAAACGTAAAATAGAAAGACATATCCACACACATACACAAACACACACACAAACACACACACAAACACAAACAGTCCTTTCCCTTCCCTCTGTCCCTACTCCTACCTACCATTTGAGGACACGAAAACGAACTAGGCTTTCACAGCCCTCTGTCATTGAGCCAACATCTACGCTCCCACAAAAGTCTCGCCGTACGACCCAGTGTACACCAAAATAGACGAATAACACCTCGTTTCAAGTAGCAATAACAACAATATAGGGAGTGATGTGACAAACCCGTCCGTGAATGTACTACGGTACTTTTACGGATTGGTTTGGCACATTACCCTTCCACAGAGCCTAATACCTTGCATAATGCCGGTATAGGTGAATGTTACCCAGTACTGTCCTACTGAGTAGTGAGCACCAGGTTGGCGTAAAAGTCTATAATAATAATAATAATAATATAAAATATATAATATTTCAGCTTCTCCATTTGGTAAAACAAACCGAAGAAAATGGACGACCACTGAAAAGGAGGCCATAAATAAACACTTTGGTAATTTAAAAAATCTACCTAAATTACCATCATTCCAAGAATGTAAAAATGTATTAAAAAAATATAACGCGCTGAGAAATAGAACTCCACAACAAATTAAGAGCTGGATCGATAATCAAAGACGTACAGAAAATAGACAAAAGGCTTATAATTCTAAAAAAAATTATTTTTAAAAATAGATCTAATGTCTATTACAATAGTGGCGTCCGAAACGAAAATTGTGTTAGCCTAACGTTAGCTAACGGAGTTTTCACCGTTACAAACCAGAGGGCTCGCATTCAATAAATTAACATACATTAGATATTAAAACAACAATTTCTAACATGGTGACTGATTATTTTTATTCCATAATTTTTAATGTGGCTGTACTTCAAAAGTATTAATACCGTGAAAAACAATGAAAAAATATTTAAGGTGCATTAATTTGTTGAATCAGAGCCCTCTGGTTTGTAACGGTGCACGCTCTGTTAGCTAACGTTAGGCTAACAAAATTTTCATCCGAACGCCACCAATATTACTTTTTTGAGTAAATATTTTTCATTTTTCTTTATGTTTATAGAATGTAAGCCTCTTAGTTTTAAATTTTAATTTAAATTTTTCTTCTTTTATAATCTAAAGTGTTATGTACTTTTAAATTACTATTGATTGGCGACGCAAAGAATACACGAGCACCCCTGGTTTTTTAAATTAGAAGCTGTATGAAGTAAAAATGTTTGTATACGTTTAATTTTACAGTAGAAAAATGTACTATACAAATTATGCGCGAAATACTAGATTGTATATCACCCATTAATCGTATACGTATATTTTTAGTTGATGCTAGTTCTAATTTTACCACCAGAGGCACGAGTGAGAATCTTTGCGTCGCCAATAGTACCTATCAAGTGCTATCATGGCACAACAAAATGTGATTTGTGTCTATAAAATTTTGACATATACTCTACATATCTCACTTATTAGAAGTTTGTAACAAATTTATTTTTACATATTTTTTTTCTAACAAGCCTTCAAGTAAAATACTCTTAAGCCAAGCGTCCACTAGGTCAAAAACACAGTGCGGCGCGGCGCGGCGCAATTCCGCTCTCGGAGAAAAATACATCTGAATAAATGCACATTTGCCTACTAGATCGGCAGAGCGGCGCGGTACCACCCCGGAGATCTTTTTGAGGTGGAAACCGCGCGGCGCTGCGTTTCCGACCTAGTGGATACACAGCTTTAAACTTACGAGATATTAAACATCTTAAACAAAACATCCAATGTATTCAGATACGCATAAACTTATTTACTTTACATATTTAATACATCATTTTTCAATTGAATAAAGATATACTTAATATGACCTGATACGCTTTCTTATTCATACTGCATGCGTTCCCATTGCTCGTGCTTCCGTTCCCAATGATCCCTAATTTTGGTTCTAGTCACTCCAATTAGTAGTTTGGACAAATATATAAAATATCTGTAAACTATTAGCATAATTTTTACATAGGGCCTATTCGTACCGCACGAAGTCAAAGTGTCTTGCTCTTACTTTTAAGAACATTATACTTGTTTTGAAGAACTTTTGTCTTACTTTGGAGATATTTGTATGTTCCTGTCTCACTTTCCGTGCTCTTGAGAGAAGGGTGAAGGATATGTACGATGTATACCGAACGCTATTACTGACTATAAACTATGTATGCTACATTCATCGTATCATAGAGATGTACACGATATGATTTTACTCACAGAGTACTAATTTAAATACAAGAGTAATATTGTACTAGATTTTAGATAAAATTTCTTGTTAATACAATAATACGTGAAAGTTTTTAAAAAATGTGTTGTTAATTATTTAGAATTTAGCTAATTCACTTGAATGAATTTTTTTAATGAAAATAAGTTGCGTTTTTAATGACAATAGGAATATTCTTATTGGAACGAGAAAAAATTAAAAAATAAAATAACAGAAAATTCTCATATAATTTTTATTTGTATAAATTGAATTATATAATTCATTTTATTTATTTATACTATTATTATTATTATTATTATTATTATTATTATTATTATTATTATTAATTTTTTTTATTATAATAAGAATTGTACAGAATTTTGATAAGAATTGAATGTAAAATGTTGAACTGACAAAAATTTTAATAGGTATAAAGAAATTAGCATTATGAATAATACAATTTTGTTCGTCATTGGCCTGGCCTTTATATAAGGTTAAAACTATTCATTAAGAATTTTTTAGTACATCAAACATGTATACGAAGTATCCCATGATTTAAATACCTAATTAAAGTCGGTTACACACGGTCTGATCTCATCGGCCAATAAAATAGACATTATTGACGACGTAAAGATTCTCTCTCGTGTCTCTGGTGGTAAAATTAGGACTAGTATCAAGTTAAAATATACGCATAAATGTTTAATTGGGGATATAAAATCTAGTAATCCGCCCATAATTTGTATAATAGGTATTCTAATGACAATTACACGTATACAAAAATTTTTACTTGATACAGATTCTAATTTAAAAAAAAAAAAAAAACCTGAGATGCTTGCGTAATCTTTACGTCGCCAAGAATCAGCTACCCACGCGATGATAATATGATAATTTAGTATTTCAATAGTCATGGACGCTGTTCAGCGTTAACTTAAACCTAAGTAACTGTGACACAACCTTGTAACTCGTTAACAATTCCACATAATTCCATATAACGTATACTAGTTGTCAAAATAGTGTACCAGCTGGTCGTTTCGTCATTATAGGTTATGATCTTGATCGTGTTAATTTAAAATTGTACCAAAATAGTCGTTTATACAATCACCAATCTTAATTTTAAATTCTATTAAATAAAAACAAAAATTGACGCTTGCTTTATGGTTAATCGTAAACAATCTTTTTTTTTTCTTTTTTTTACGTTTTTGTATTAATAAATTATAATATATATAAAACTAATATATAAAACTATATTATAATTTAATATAAAAACTGATAAGTTAAATATGACATTTTAATTTTATTAATACAAAAACGTAAAAAAAAGAAAAACAAAAAAAAAAAAAAAAAAAACAAAAACAAAAAAAAGATTGTTTACGATTAACCATAAAGCAAGCGTCAATTTTTGTTTTTATTTAATAGAATTTAAAATTAAGATTGGTGATTGTATAAACGACTATTTTGGTACAATTTTAAATTAACACGATCAAGATCATAACCTATAATGACGAAACGACCAGCTGGTACACTATTTTGACAACTAGTATACGTTATATGGAATTATGTGGAATTGTTAACGAGTTACAAGGTTGTGTCACAGTTACTTAGGTTTAAGTTAACGCTGAACAGCGTCCATGACTATTGAAATACTAAATTATCATATTATCATCGCGTGGGTAGCTGATTCTTGGCGACGTAAAGATTACGCAAGCATCTCAGGTTTTTTTTTTTTTTTAAATTAGAATCTGTATCAAGTAAAAATTTTTGTATACGTGTAATTGTCATTAGAATACCTATTATACAAATTATGGGCGGATTACTAGATTTTATATCCCCAATTAAACATTTATGCGTATATTTTAACTCGATACTAGTCCTAATTTTACCACCAGAGACACGAGAGAGAATCTTTACGTCGTCAATAATGTCTATTTTATTGCCCGATGAGATCAGACCGTGTGTAACCGGCTTTAATTAGGTATTTAAATCATGGGATACTTCGTATACATGTTTGATGTACTAAAAAATTCTTAATGAATAGTTTTAACCTTATATAAAGGCCAGGCCAATGACGAACAAAATTGTATTATTCATAATGCTAATTTCTTTATACCTATTAAAATTTTTGCCAGTTCAACATTTTACATTCAATTCTTATCAAAATTCTGTACAATTCTTATTATAATAAAAAAAATTAATAATAATAATAATAATAATAATAATAATAATAATAATAATAGTATAAATAAATAAAATGAATTATATAATTCAATTTATACAAATAAAAATTATATGAGAATTTTCTGTTATTTTATTTTTTAATTTTTTCTCGTTCCAATAAGAATATTCCTATTGTCATTAAAAACGCAACTTATTTTCATTAAAAAAATTCATTCAAGTGAATTAGCTAAATTCTAAATAATTAACAACACATTTTTTAAAAACTTTCACGTATTATTGTATTAACAAGAAATTTTATCTAAACTCTAGTACAATATTACTCTTGTATTTAAATTAGTACTCTGTGAGTAAAATCATATCGTGTACATCTCTATGATACGATGATTGTAGTATACATAGTTTATAGTCAGTAATAGCGTTCGGTATACATCGTACATATACTTCACCCTTCTCTCAAGAACACGGAAAGTGAGACAGGAACATACAAATATCTCCAAAGTAAGACAAAAGTTCTTCAAAACAAGTATAATGTTCTTAAAAGTAAGAGCAAGACACTTTGACTTCGTGCGATACGAATAGGCCCATATTTTGAACAAATAAAAGATCGAATTTTTTTAAATTTATGACGCTTTAGCACATAAACGTTTGGTAACCTAATTTTTATGCTATTTTACTACTGATTTTTGAGACTTGATAGTTTTTTTGAAATTTTTATTAGTACCTATTAACATTAATTTATATATTATTTAATAATTGTAATTCATGAAGAAGTCAAATATAACCGTCTTTAAGCTAATAACTAAAAATTACAGTAGTTATTATTGCTTTTGTTTTCATTTATACCGGAATTCCTATACAGTCCGTTGACCGGTAACTAATAATTTTAACATACAGAAGTGTTTGAATTTTACCGCGGTATCAGTCAGTCACGTCCATGTCCCTGCCACTTGTTTTCAAGGACGGACCTTTTCATGTCACAAAAGTATCGTCACCAAGTTGTGTGTTAACGAAGAATCAAAATTTTTT
>JAPWDM010000004.1:60613791-60723860 GCA_035578155.1 Brachynemurus nebulosus | reverse complement strand
ATTATATATATATATATATATATATATATATATATATATATATATATATATATATATATATATATATATATATATCTATATATATATATATATATATCTATATATATATATATATATATATATATATATATATATATATATATATCTATATATATATATATCTATATCTATATATATATATATATATCTATATATATATATATATATATATATATATATATATATATATATATATATATATATATATATATATATATATATATATATACTGCGGGCTCGCGCAACAAACTCATATTCGTGAGAAATAAGCCTCTTTGCCCACTTATTGTACAATATACTATTTTATTTATTTTTTTTACTGTATCATCTCATGATTAATTAGAATTAACAGACATATGATATCTGCTTTCGACAATATTTCTAGATTAGATAGAAAAAAAAACAGGTTACTGGATTAGAAATGAAAATTTGTATTCCCAGGTTTTTCTAATTTCGGAGGTTGTGCTTAGCGTATCAACTAATTAAGCGATTGTCGAAGGAGCTTTCTCAGGCCCTATGCACTGCGTTATACAGTCTCGTTTTTGTTTTCTAAATGGAAAACACTATGTGGAATTGCCGCGCTCTGCGACGTGGTGTGTGAGTTAGTAAGGTTTCACTTGACGTCTCATGACGTCCACGACCGTCAAGGTGTTAAATTTCTTTAGTTGTGAAAATTGCCATTTATACTTGTAATGGGTTAAAAGACAAATATTAATTGTAAATATTTATTTATTTTATTATATAATTAATAACAATGCAATAAATGTTATCTAGTTACTTGTAATAATTGAGATGTTAATTCACTATCAGCCAAACGTGGTGTCGAACTAAGATTTGACTGACTTTTTAAGTTTAATTCAGAATGCTTAATTTTCCAGTTATTATTAATATGTGGGTCTCTAACTAAACCAAACACTTGTTCAAAAACACCAACACACAAATCGTCCACATGTATTGTGCCACAAACTAAAATATAAACTAATCCATGAGGATTGATTCGTCCCTGGCAGCCTTCTGGCAGTAAATTTGGATTTAAAAATATCCTATGCTGCATTTTTGTTTTATACAGTAAATTAACTGTTTCCGCAGCACTATTTTCCACCATTTCCGTTGTGAATGAATCAGATCCATTTTTTAAATTTAATTTAAAACTACAATCTTGCCAAAAATGTTCAGTTTCAATTGGTTTATTTTCATTAAACATACTATAAAACCATTCGGAAAATTTTAATGCCATTTCATTAATTGAATCATCGTTTTCTGTTGCAAGTTGTATATTGCGACTAGAATCGTCAGTCTTTGCTATAGAATTATTGGATGATTGATTCGAGGTAGATGATACTGTAATGTGACTTTGATTTTCTTGTAGTTGCCAGTAAGTTAACAGATTTTCAATTAAACTGTCTTTTGTGCGTGGTGGATATAAGGTCACGTTATTTTTATTCATATAATTAAACAATATTTCTCGCGTGATAATCTTTCGTTTTAGGATACTTTTTACATTAGGTGAATGCAATAAAACAATTTTGATTGCCTCTAAAAAGTAAAATTTATATTAGATGATTTTCAAACTAATCAATAAACAAAGTATGTACAAACCATCTTTTGTATCGAATTCTTCTCTTATTAAATATTGGGTTACAGTACTAACAAGCGAATTCAATTCAGCTAGGCTTAAGGTATTTAATAAATCTCGTATTTTTTCTTTATTCACATCCATTTCTGTTATTAACCATTTTCACAGTAGATGTAATTATTAAAACCAGTTATGCGTACTTAATAAATTTACATCTGAAATATCTGTCTTTGATAATTACCATAATTACTATATTTATTTTTTACTATATTAAATATTTATTTTTTTGGTTAAAAAATTCCTAATATGATACACAACATACACAATTTATTATAATAACTTTGACAGTTTGAATCAGGTTATTTTACATTTTAAGGTTCTGCACCATAGAGTAATTCTGCACCTTCTGCACTAAACTTCACATCATTCATATCCCCGATCAGTGGTGAGATTATGGAGATTAGACAAGGAGACGAAACTTATATGAGAGGAATTGACAAAATGGGTCTGGAAATTGGTAAATATAAGGCTTTCTTTTTTCACCACTCGCGGCGTTAATAATGCTCGAATACTGATGTGAATATAGCGAATATAGTAACATAAAACGGATAAAACAGAATGTAAATACAGTACTTATTCTCAAATGGAAACACGTCAGGACTGGGGAAGTGAGTGTTTCCATTTGAGAATCATCAATTACGGTTGATGATATTTAATAATTAGGGAAATACATAGAAATTACATATGTATGAATAAACTCTTATAGTTTAAATTACTTTATACGGCGGATATTCAATGGTACTGACTCCGATATTACATAGTGACGTCAGCGAATTATATAATATGCAGTATAAATGACGCGACGCAAAATAAAAATTGTTAAGTTTATTTTAAAAACGATCGAAAAACCCACTTTATAACTGAGTTGAACATTGAAAAAGATTCCAGCAGATTCTGTTCAAAAGCTAACAAATATAGAAGCTCGCGTTTCCATTTGAGAATAAGTACTGTACCGCTTTCGTATCCGACGAACACGAGTGCCATCTTTGATTTAGACACTTTTTTGAATACATTGTGTTTCATCTCCATAGGTGAGACAAACAGTACGGATTTTTCCGTAGATCTACGGAATTTATATTCTGTTTACGGACCTACGGAAAAACTAATAGAATATACGGAATTCTCAACCAATTACTATATTCGAAAAATATATTAAATATTTAAAAAATATTACAAAAATTTACCATCTCTACAGATGAATTTATGATCAAATTATTATTAAAAATACAGCTAATTTCAAACACCGCGCGTAAAAAACTTAATTTGACTAGAGTTATTGGCGACGCAAAAATTACGCGAGCGCTCCTGGTTTTTTAAATTAGAAGCTGTTTGAAGTAAAAATTTTTGTATACGTTTAGTTGTCGATAGAAAAATGTACTATGCAAATTATGCACGGATTATTAGATTTTATATCACCCATTAATCGTATGCGTATATTTTTACTTGATGCTAGTTCTAATTTTACCACCAGAGGCACGAGTGAGAATCTTTGTGTCGCCAATACGGGGCTCACATTTACAATGATTTGCTGGCGCCAATATAAAGTGGCGCGTCAGTAAAAGCAAAATGAACGTGTAAACATCTACTGGCGTGCAAGGTAGATCAGTGCATGCATTGATGAAAAAAGTTAGCAACCTTCTAACTTTTCTGGCGCCAGTAATGATTCATGCGCCACTAAAATTAAAACATGCAAATGTAAACTTGTATTGGCGCCAGTAATATTTTAAAAATAATTGAATGTCATTTTTACGTATTTATTTAAGTTTGAATATCAATTTTAGGTACCTATTATGCTTTTTTTTCTTCTAATTCATTGTTTGCTTTACATTTAGATACAAATAAAAGCTATATATGACAGTTATATATCCAATTCAGCCATTTGTGACCTGCGCACTACTTACCAAATTATACATCATGCAAATCATGTGTAAACGGACGTGCAAGTAGTGTAAACTTTACAGACATGTAAACTTAAAAGTGGCGCCAGCAAATCATTGCAAATATAAATCCGCTATTAGCAACATTAGCCTAATGGCGACGTAGTATACATAAATCTATACTGCCGATTTGGACTACTAGATATACTTCGGAACTGCCGAAGTATAGTGCATGTGGTGTTAAAAATTTTATCTACGACAACCATGAAATTGCTTGCTTATTGTATAAAATACTATCTAAGTAAGCGACGTTTTACATACAGCCACATATCAGCTGTACAAAAAATGGCCCTTTACACGCATGTATAATAAAAATAACAAAGCCTACTACACTTTTATTAATTCTTATAATTATTATATATTATACAGTGATATAACTACATGATACATATTACATATATTAGAATCTGTACAGAAATTTTACCTAGCAACTGAATATTTACGTTTGTTTTTAATAAATTTCAAATACTACATAATTTTAATGTACCTATTGGTATTTGCAGATTTGTACCAAATTTTTATCGTTTATTGTGAATTTCATGTTAGTCGTAGATAAAGTATAGTACGTAACTCGGTTGTAAGGCTTATTAAACACTCGTGCAATTACGCACTCGCCGCTACCCGGCTCTTGCGTAACTTTTTTGAAATTTATTGTTGAAGGTTATAAAATTCCTTCAAACAATAAAATATTGTTGAAGGTCCATAAAATTAAATATTGAATTTCAGGTATGAACCGGAACGAAAAAAATAACGGTTTCGTTTCGGTTAACGGTTTTTGAAAAAAATATTTTTACTTCGGTTAACGGTTACCCTACGGCAAAATCAATCGGTTTTACCGGTTTTCGGTTACAGTTACGGTTCGGTACGAAGGCCTGCTGCAAACATTTGAAACTATTGGCGGATAAGCATGGGTAGAAATGTCCCCGCACGAATTGTGTTGGTTTTTTTTCTGCTAACTGCTTTCGATATAAGATTAAAATTTACTGAGTTTCAACCCTTAAAAACTCACCCTTTGGGGGTAAAAAATTATTTTTTGAAAATAAAAAAAAATTTATAACTTCTTAGTGGTTTGACGAATTTGGCTGGAATTTTTATATGTTTTAGATACCTTTATAGTGTATCTCAGAAAAAATTATCAGCTTCAAAAAAAAATTATAACCCCCCAAAAAAATTTGTTTAATTTTTCAATATTTTTTTTCATCAACTTGTAGCTACGGTACAATCACCAAAATTTTTTTGCAGGCTTCCTACTATGACCGATACAACATATAATTTTTTCAGATTTTTCTCCGGGTGCGTCATAGTTAAAAAAAATGTCCAAAAAGATTTTTTTTTTCGAGGTTATGTTCCTTGTACAATCACCAAAATATTTCTACAGGCTCCTCACTATGATTGATAGAACATATAATTTTTCCAGAATTTTTTTCCGGGTGCATCATAGTTAAAAAAAAATAAAAGTCCGAGAATATTTTTTTAGAGATAGGTACAGGTTTCCGCGTACTCAGTCGATTGGAAACCGTTTGCAAATTTTGAATATGTTCATAAAACATTTGTGATTGCTTAGTTTTCGAAAAAAAGAAAATGGTCGACTAAAATCTTCAAATTCCTCAATCAGCCAAACACTTATCATGAGTTTTTGAAACTACCAAAATGATGATTATTGCAAATGAGACTGAGAAATATTTTTTTAGTGAATAGGTTCGCGGTATATTCACAAAAATATTTTTACATGTCTTTGATTCTATTTGATGCAACATGTTATAACATATTATAGCAAGTTACATTTGATAGAACATATGATACAATATTATAGCTACATATAACAGTAAGTTCTTACTCGACAACCAAGATTAAGATACTACATAGAAGTTTATCCAAGTTTAGTAAAGAAAAGTATCTGTCCATATATTTAATATTATTCTTTATTAGTCTCATTTGCAGTAGATAATTGTTATTTTGATGGTTTCAAAAATTGATGATAAGTGTTCGGCTGATCGAGGAATTTTATGATTTGAGTCGACCATTTTCTTTTTTTTTTCGAAAACTACGGAATCACAAACGTTCTTATGACCATATTCAAAATTTGCAAACGATTTTCAATCGACTGAGTACCCGGAAGCCTATGCCTATCTCTAAAAAATATTTTCGGATATCCAATTTTTTTAACTATGATGCACCCGGAAAAAAATTCTGGAAAAATTATATATTCTATCAATCATAGTGAGGAGCCTGTAGAAATATTTTAGTGATTGTACAACAAACATAACCTCGAAAAAAAAATCTTTTTTGATATTTTATTTTTTTTTAACTATGACGCACCCGGAGGAAAAATCTGAAAAAATTATATGTTGTATCGGTCATAGTAGGAAGCCTGCAAAAAAATTTTGGTGATTGTACCATAACTACAAGTTGATGAAAAAAAAATATTGAAAAATTAAACAATTTTTTTTTTTTTGGGGGGGGGGGGTTATAATTTTTTTTTTGAAGTTGATAATTTTTTCTGAGATACACTACAGGGGTATCTAAAACATAAAAATTCCAGCCAAATCCGTCGAGCCACTAAAAAATTATAAATTTTTTTTGATTTTCAAAAAATAATTTTTTACCTCCAAAGGGTGAGTTTTTAAGGATTGAAACTCAGTAAATTTTAATCTTATATCGAAAGCAGTTAGCAGAAAAAAAACCAACAAAATTCATGCGGGGGCATTTCTACCCATGCTTATCCGCCAATAGCCTTTCTTTTCGATGGATCGCCACCTTTACAGAAATGAAGCTTACACACATATTCACACAGAAGTAAAATAATCAACACGAGATCCAGTTATCAATGCAACTAACACATACACTACAAAAAAACTGACAGCCTGACGTCATTGACTAAAACTATATTAAAGTACCACAAACGAAGTTGAGTCGAAATAATATGTAAATATGTAGAGACAAGACGAAAAAAAAAATTGAAAAAATTAATTTAAAATGAGGTCTTGAAACAGTATATAAATTATGTACTTGACATTTTTGATGCAACTTTCCAAAAGTGATGTTGACTAATTTGATGCTCTCAAAAAATTTCCAAAACTGATGTTTCCATTATCGGTGCTATACTGTATTCTTATGAAGAGTTAAAAAATTTTGTCATTCGTAATGGCACCGGAAAAGGTCATCAATTAATACATAAAATTAAAAATTTTTGTAATACTAGAAAAGAAAACTGAAAAATTTTTCTCTACTTTTTTTCATCTATATATTTTAAAACATACATAAGGTACATTTATTTAAAGTAGTGGAGATAGTGGAGCTACGCCACTGGCTGTTGCTAGGGTCGCCATAGTGGTTGCTAAGGACGCCATAATTTAAAATTAACAAAATTAACATTTTCTTACATAAAAATAGAATTTAAAATATTTCCATGCATTAGAAAAAACGCCGTGAGCAGCGGGGCCCCATCACGGAAGTTGAATTTTTCGCTACATCTTCGGTATTGAATGTCTACAAGCGAAATGTGATTGAAAGTCTACAAGCGATTTGTCATTTTGGTGGTTTCAAATTTGATGATGAGTGTCCGGCTGATCGGGGTTTTAAAAAAAGGTTTTAAGTTTTTAAGGACTGAATCTCAGTAAATTTCAATTTTGTGCCGATAGCAGTTAACAGGGAAAAAGCCAACACAATTCGTACGAGGGCATTCCTACCCATGCTTATCCGCCAATTGCCTTTGTGTTTTATTTTTAAATATTAAAAAAGGACCTTAAATAGTAAACTGGAAGGCCTTTATGAAGATATTTTTTCCTTCCAAAAAAATCCAAAATTTCTATTTTATAAATAAAAATCCAAAATTCGTACTTTATAAATAAACAGTGACATTAATAACATTTTTAAATTACTTAATATTTATGTATTGCATTTGTTAAAAAAAGTATGTTCATTTTTTTTTAATTTTTAAAATTACTATACGCCTGCTTGTATTAGAATAAAGATAAAGCATTTAAAATACATTTAACAATACCATCGAATTGCGGTGTAAAAATGGGAGAAGTGGGGGGAAAAGTAATGTGGAATCCCTAAAAGGCACTAGCTGGATACTAACTCAATACATGTACAAAATTTCAGCGCTCTAGGTTTCCTTAGAGAGTCTCTAGACGTGTTAGAAAAAAAGCAACAAAATCAAGGAAATATTGGCGTAAAACTCGTGGGGGTAAGGGTTAAAAGTTGAAACCTTCAAAAAGCAGTGGCTGGCTATTAACTTAACCTGTACACAAACTTTCAACCCTCTAGGTTTATTTGGGGAGATTTTGACCCGAACGAAACTGTCAAAAAACAAGAAAAATCATGTTTTTTTTTATATAAAAAAGGTGGGGGTAAGGGTTAAAAGTCGAGACCCTCATAAGGCACCCCCTTCATACTAACTCAATCCGAATACAAAATTTCAGCCCTCTAGGTTTATTTGGGTGACCTGTGCGAGTGGTACAAACTTCGAAAAAGCATGAAATTGTAGCTTAAAAATGGGGGGGGGGGGTAAAATATTAAAACCTCCAAAAAGCACAACCCAGGTATGAACTCTATCAACACACCAAATTGTAACCCTCTACATTAATTTTGGGGGGCTGGAGGCGTGTTAGATCCAACGAAAATCGTTTTTTTCCCTTCTGCTCCCTCCAAATCATCCTAGGAAGCTGAATTTTGGATATGTTGTAGATAATTGACCGAAACATTATTTCCAACCGGTTTGGAAAAGTTTTATTGTTTTACCGCCCCCCCCCCCCTAAAAGTTGGGTCAGATCCAAAATTTGACCCCACTTTAATAGTATGAGGTGCCTCGAAAATGAGCGCCATCTACCAAATTTCAGCTCTTAATTTTCATAGGGGGCTCTACGCATATTAAAAGGTAGCGGGAATATATATATATATATATATATATATATATATATATATATATATATATATATATATATATATATATATATATATATATATATATATATATATATCAGACATTTTTTTCTACATAATCGTGTTCTACGGGTCCGAAAACGGATAGCGCCCCTACTCTCGCCTCTCGCCGTTCTTATCGTATAGGCTGTATAAGTCTAATTTTTCGGTTGAAAAATTCGGCTAAAAAACAAACTTATATTAAACTGTAATATTTCATGGTTAGTAAGTATTTGAAACTAAAGTTCTTGTAAAATTAGGTTTAGCTCCAATTTTAATAAGTAAGAATTAAATTCAAATATTTACTTATGTGAAAAAATGAATTCCTTCGTAGTTTTTACTCGTAGATTTGGTACAGCCAAAAGCAACGCACATAATCATTTTTAAAAAAAAGTTTAAAATAATTATTTTAAAATAAAATAATAATAAAATTTTAAAACAATCACAATCAAATTTGCACAATACTAGATTAAAGCCAAAGTAATATTGACGACCAATAGTCTCCAGTTGTTGTTAGCGCATCCACACTATTCATATATCTGTTACTGTGAATGTCCGAAATGCAGTGTATCTTAAGATACACCGGTGTATGTTAACAACCACCACGCTAGTTGGTGAATGACCGTTATTTATTCTCTTCATGACGATTTCGGTCAACCAGTGGATGTTAACATACACCACGACGACTTGGTGTATGTTCATTATGAGTAAAATTATGGTTCTTAATGATATAAAAAATCTGTTATTGTTATACACAAAATTGTCACAGTATATAAAATTATTAATAGTCATTTTTGAGTCCACTCTGAATACGATATTCGAAATTCTAGAAAGAACTTGAGTTTTTTGAGATATGTATGAGTTTTTTGAGCTTGTATACATTAAAAAACCGGCTTAATTTTTAAAAATAAAAATTGCCAATTGTCACTGGCTTTCGTCGATAAAAAATTTTTTGCCGTCAGTTGAAATTTTCGTTGATTATTACTAATATAATAAACAACAACACGCCATGCCATCAGAAAATACACGGCTGATTGATTTCCCGGAATTAGACTTCAAATCATTATTATTATAAACGCTTATTTTTACAAAAACAATTTTTGGCTGTCAATTTTCATAAAACCACGCATAGGATTTGGTTAAAATTTTCGCTGGTTGTTACTAATGTAATAAGCAACAAAATTCCGTGCCAGCAGAAAATACATGGCTAACCTTTTTCCCAAAATTTGACTTCGAATCATGTTTTATAGGCGCTATTTTTAACAAAAAAATTTTTTTTGCCTTCAGTTGCCAGTAAACCACGCATAGGATATGGCTCAAATTTTCGTTGATTATTGCTAATATAATGAGCAACAAAACGCCATTCCAGCAAAAAATGCACGGCTAGCCGTTTTCGAAAAATTTGATTTTGAAAGATGTATTATAGACGCTTTTTTTAACAAAAAATTCTTTTGCCGTCAATTGTCAGAAAACCACGCATAGGATCTGGTTCAAATTTTCGTTGATTATTACTAATATAATAAGCAACAAGACACCATGCCAGCAGAAAATACAAGGCTAGCCGTTTTCCCCAAAATTTGACTTCAAATGATGTATTACAGGCGCTTTTTTCAACAAAAAAATTTTTTTGCCGTCAATTGCCAGAAAACTACGCATAGGATCTGGTTTAAATTTTCACTGGTTGTTACTATTAATCGAGACAACAAGACACAATGCCAACAAAAAATACACGGCTAGCCGTTTTTCCGAAATTGTATCAATTGAGTAATTTTAATTAAAAATTGGTTTTTAACTCATTTGTCTCCAATTTTCTTTTAGAATTTACGATTTTACAAATCTATGTATATTTTAGACGAGGCTCGTAATCAGCGGACCCAATTGTTTATTAATTTTTAAGTTTATTCTGCTAAGTTTATTATACATGGCCAAAACTATCGTAACATGGGTCATTTCCATGAAAATCGAAAGAAAAATGGTAAGATTAAGGTTTTTTTTTATTTTTAAAAATTACGCCCATTTTTTAGTGCGTTCTAACGGCGTAGCGATTGGTCGTAGAAAGAATTGTTATGTACAAAATTTGTAGAAAATTTTGTCGACTTTAATTTTGTAATGAACAACATTTTCGAGAAAATGCATATTTACCAAGATTAAGATTAAAAACCTAAAAAATTAACAAAAATTTGACTTTTTTCGCAAAATAATCAATGTTCCGGGCAAAATATCTGTCAGCAAACCTGAAATTCGTGTTCAGCGACCCAGAAAACAGAAAGAATAAAAATTATTAGGACTGTGACTAAACTTTCCCTTAACATTCCTAATATGCTTAGACTATATTCTCCATCCATATTCTTCTATATCAATGATATTATTTTATTACATAGAATGCCTTGAATGAATATTAAAATTTTTATTGGCAACGCAAAGATTCTCACTCGCGCCTCTGGTGATAAAATTAGAACTAGCATCAAGTAAAAATATACGTATACGATTAATGGGCGCTATGAAATCTAGTAATCCGCCTTGATACAGCTTCTAATTTAAAAAACCAGGAGCGCTCGCGTAATCTTTGCGTCGTCAATAGCAACTAAAACAACAAACCTACGTAGTGAAAATTGACGGCTATATTTGTAAATAACAATCATATAATTATTAAGTGTGTCGTTCGGACTTTTTTATTAAGAATTTGTGAAACTATAATATTAGTGAGAATAGTTAAGCATTTAATATTGGCATCAAATTTATTTCCGAAAAATAAAAAATGAAGTGATTCAAATCATGTGCAACTTTCTTATTAAATAAGATCGTATACTTCTGAGTTTTTTTCACATTTTCTAATTTCGTATTTTTGTCTGATGAAATCGCATCTGTTACAACCGATAAAAAAATGGGGTTTCTATTTCCTTACATAGTATACAAAGTCGAATGTCTCCTCTTTTGTTTTTTGTCCCAATTTCCCATATTAATGATCCGAGTCGGAAATTAGCCAAATTTTTTCGATGATTTTTATATTCAATTATTTCTAAATAATGCGCTCCTTGTTGATAATGATGCAGGTTTCTGAAGAAATAAAGAGATTTCATTGATCTCTATGTATTTTCGTAATATTAATTTGGAATTGATATCTTGTGTAATTTACCTTTTCAACTTGTACGTGTATTCTCTCTGATTTAACGCTTTTAAACAAACCATATCGAAAAATTTTTTGTCTCAAAATGCCGGACATTTTACTGCTAGTGATAAGTACAATAGATAAGGTTACAAAAAAAGAAAAAGAAAAAAAATCAAAGATCCCCACAACTTATTTGGCTTGTATTCATTTTTTTTTACCCAATCCTCAAAATTTCCATTATTTAAGAGATAGATATTTGAAATTTGATACAATTTTGATATCATTTTTTCCCAAAAAACCATTAATGCTTTTCTCTTGTTTTCTCGCCGTTACTTATGATCATAACTTTGGTTTTTTCTACATTTACTGAGAGCTTCCATTCATCCATGTAATTTTTATGTCATCGAAGGATGACATATTAATATCGTTGTGTGATCATAGTGGGGGAAACATTATTATAGAGTTGTATATCCATATTGAATAATTATAGAGTTGTATATCCATATTGAATAAACGCAAGAGGGCTATAGAGTTAACAACTATAGAGTTCACAAAAAATCATAAATTATTGTACCCGTTTATGAATCCTTTTGTTTCAATTTTACCTCAAAGAGTTGGGAGATACACGATACTCGAAATTCTAGGTAGAATGAACTTGGTGTTTTTTTAGGGGCACTCAAAATTTGTAAACAGAATTCGATAAAGATTTGTTTGTACCCGTTTGTAGTTCTTTTCTTCTCGTTTGTACATTAAAAAGTTGAGAGATACATGATGCTCGAAATTCTAGGTAGAACAAAATTTACTGTTTTTGTAGATATTGAAGAGTATGATTTGTACCCGTTTTAGATCTTTCAATTTCGTTTGTACCGTTCTTTCAATTTTCAATCCGTTAGGAGATACATAGTATCAGATATTCTAGGTAGAATAAATTCCGTAGTTTTTAGGGACACTCAAGATTTGAAAACAGCATTGGAAAGACTATAGTTCGCACCCGTTTATACAAATAATTTTTAAACTTTTAAACAGTGGTGGATTTACCAACAGGTTGAGAAGGCTGGAGCCTAGGGCGGAAAATTTGGACAAAAAGACGGCAAAATTTAGAATTTAAAGATTTTTTGCTCGTCACTTAATTTAAAAAAAAAAAGTGTTAAAAAGTATTAAGAACTCTTTTTTAGTTTTTTAAGGACGGCATTTTTTACAGAGCCTAGAGCGGCACTTAGGGTAAATCTGCCACTGCTTTTAAAAATCGCCAGATTATCGTATTACCGTTAAGTTGAAAATTAGAAAGCTCTATTTTCAAAATGGTTGAGGTACAAACAAAAAGAAAAGTAGTACAAGCGAGTATAAGTGAATCTTTGTCGAATGCTGTTTTTAAAATTTTATTAAAATATCTCAAAAAACTCAAGTTCTTTCTAGAATTTCGAATATCGTATTCAGAGTGGACTCAGAAATGACTGCCGGTTTTGTGTCTAGCGGCGTAGCGGTTGGTCGTAGAAAGAATTGTTATGTACAAAATTTGTAGGAAATTTTGTCTACTTTAATTTTGTAAAGAACAACTTTTTCGAGAAAATGCATATTTACCAAGATTGAGGTAAAAAATCTAAGAAAATTAACAAAAATTTGATTTTTTCGCAAAATAATCAATGTTCCGGGCAAAATATCTATCAGCAAACCTCAAATTTGTGTTCAGCGACCCAGAAAACATAAAGAATGAAGATTATTAGGACTGTGACTAAACTTTCCGCTAACTAGTTTTCTTTTAAATAAATTGACTAGCCTAATACAGCGACGATTCTTTTTATAATACACCCTGATCAGATTGAAATGCAATTATATTTCTATCTCTTTTTAAATACAAATTCAGAATATACAGGTTGATAACTATAAAATATTTAATAATTAGTTAAAAATTTATACTATTATAAAAAATAAATGTATTTCGTATTAAAAATGCATTTCATATTTAATACATGAAACATCCTGTATACAAATTATGTATATATTCGTAGTCAAGCCCTAAGCGTGTTTGTAGCAAACTGTGGATAGCAGTGTGCCAACGAGTGGTTGATACCGCTTAAGGCATTTAGTTAGTCGCTGTCGGTCACTCAATGCACAACGCATTATGTTGTATTGTTGGACCATTGTTAGCTTGGACCCCACCTTGCTCCGTCCGACAATACGTGTTTTTTAATTGTGTCTGTGACAACTAACACAGTTGCAAAGATCAAACCAACACCACTACACACAGTGTGTACCTACACAGCATAGTGGTGGGAAATAGAGGGGATTTTTTGTCTACATTGGTATCACTAGTGCAGAGATAGCAATTTGGCTTCTGATTATTCTGTGTTTGTAGTCAATAGTATATGTTTAAATGAATAAAAAATATATTTCTTACTTTCTTAAAAAGATTACGAAATATGTTTCTTTCTTTCTCACACGTGTATTATAAAAAGAATCCTTGGTGTATTTCTTAAGAGAGGGACAAGATATAATATAATATATGTTAGAATGAATACGTAGATTCCTTTGAATGTACCACAAAAAATAAAAAATAAAAGAGTAAATAGACACTGAAATACGTGCAAATAAGCATACAAGATCGAGTTCTACAAAAAATTAAGTTTAAAACAATATTAATAAACGTAATACTCCATAAATATAATATTTGGGTAAGTAAATATTGTATTTATCAATAAATGCAACCATTTCTAGCGAAAATTTGTTAATTTTTCTAAATTTTTCATTTAAAAAAACAGGTATATAATAAGCGGAAAAATATCAATTTTAACATTACACAAAGTAAAGGAAATACCGAAAAAGGAATCATTTTACGTAAATAAGAAATTCGTTTTTTAATTAAAATATGTGATAATAACGACAAAAATTTTAAAAATATTGTAAAAAATAAAATTATGTAAAAATTAAAATATAGGTTAGATTGACCCTTCATTTCAGTAGCGTCTTTTATGTAAAATTAATGAGCATATAAAAATTTAACTTCAAGATTATGTATTTTGTTTGTATTTATTTATTTATTTATTTATTTATTAATAAAATGATAATTTAATAAAAGAATAGTTTTATTTATGTTTGTGTCTACTTTTATCAAAAAGATATGTCTTATTAGTGATGGAAAATTATAAACCAAAACGTAATCTTTTTAAAGAAATAGTTATATAAATTGTAAATTTTGTAAATAATCGATTAATTTAAGCAATTTTTGTTTTCAGTTTATGGTAATTTATAATATTCTTTAAGCACCGTTAAAAAATACAATAAGTTAGTAGACAATTAAACATTCGAAAAAAACTAATAAAATAGTCGAGCAGCATTCTTAAGGAGTTGATTATTGAATCAAATAGAACAGATATTAAAAATGATTAATTTTTTGTTTATGTTTTTATATAGAAATCACAATTATAAGAAAAATATACTAAATATATTGTTTTAAAAGCAATGTCAATGTTTTAATTAAATTAAAACCGTTACTGTTTATTTACAAAATGACGTCATTCATAATACGCACGTTTAATATTCATAATATTATGTTGATCAGTATTTTGGGAAATGCTCCTTCCTTTACAATATTATACACCTTTCCTTCTTCCATGAATAATATATAAATTTAAATTTCACGTATATTATACGAATTTTATTTATTTATTCATGGCATTCTATGTAATAATATATAAATTTAAATTTCACGAATATTATGCGAATTTTATTTTTTATTTAATTAATTTATTATTTAATTAGGTATTTTAAACTGATCGTGCAAAAAATATACAATACACGGTTCGTTAAGTGCTTTTACTGCTACTTAAGATTCGAGAGGTTGAAAATAGTATATTATAGTACACCAACCTCGGGTTCGATTTGTGGTATAAAAAATTCCAGTGCATTTGCGCATGTGCATTACTAAACCGCGCGAACATATTAGCAAAAATTTAAATATATAACGCCTACAAGTTTCCAAATATGGTAGTAAACGTCAAATAATTTGAATTTTTGTTTGTCCGGTTTAATAGTGCACATGCGCGAGAATTTTTTATACCACGAATCGAACACGGCCCAAGGGATTAAAATGTGACTTTTAATCCCGAGTGTGAAGTTTGTTGCCAGAGGGCTTGTAAAGGCCCGAGGGTAACAATTCACACAAGGGTAAAAACAAAAAAACACTTTAGTCCTATGGTGCATATATTATTTTTTGCAATTTCAGATAATTTAAAATTATAAAAATTAAAAAACAAAATTCTTTAAATGTCATTTAGATTATGTATTACCTCAAATATACTTGGGATAGATCAATCAGATTAGACAATACAATATAACTATTTATCTTTATAAATTTGAAATTCTTTATTATTTTAAATTACTTAGCAGCACTATTTAAGTTACATTTCGCTTGCTGATTGAGGATAATCTGTAAATTTTGCTTATTTATTGGTTTAAAAGCGGGGGTAAAAGTATTTTTAGTCCCTTGAGATTAAAAGTGACACTTTACTCCCTATTAGGAGAGACTAAATAATGTATTTTAGTCCCGGAATTGTAAACAATCTTATGTTAACATATTATTATTTTAAAATTTGTATTTAAATTATTTATAGATGACTATGGTTTGTATTGTAACGTTACTGTAAAAACGAATATTGTTTATCTACTTTTTTCACGTGTAATTAAAAGTATCTATTTTTTATCATTCGTGAAAATTTTTACTTACTTTTAATTACGCGTGAAAAAAGTACAAATCATTTTGACACTATCACAGGCAACTATAAAGTTAACTTTTTAATTCAGAATTGCAAAAATATACATTAACTTATACAAAAAGTTTATAAAAATATATATTATTATTTATAAAAATAAAAAAAAAATATCACATTATAAATAATTTTTAAAAGTAATAATTTTACTGTTTTGACATTATGGAATGAAAAAGTTTTGAATTTTTAGAAGAATGCATTAAATTATTAAACTAATTCATTTTATAAGATACATAAGTAAAAAAATCTTTGGTTTAATAATTATTAGAAACCAAGAGCTATATACTTACTCTAACCAACGGTATATCTCTTGTTGATCGTTACAGGACATTTACACGTTTGACAGAAAATATTAAAACGAAATCGAACAAAAACTGATTGCAGTTTACACGTTCAATAAAATGGCGGCTAAATTTTATATTATTAGGTATATTATAAATACACCAAGCGATTAAAATATGACTTTTGATTCCGTATGCGAAATTTGTCGCTTAAGGGCCTGCAAAGGTCCGAAATTAAAAAAAAAATACTCAAATGCTGTTTAAACTGTGTGGAATAATACAACACTTAATATGGGTAAATTAAACAAATTGCACAATATAACTGTTTTATCTATCTACAAGTTTGAATTTGTTTATTATTTTAAGTAGTTTATAACTAGCAACGTGTTATTTAAGTTAAATTTCACTTTCTGATTGGTGCTGCTCTATAAATTTTCTTTGCTAAATGTCCATTGCTCATGCGTACTAAAATTCCCATAACTTTTGATTTTTCATTTCTTTAAAATAAAATATTAGGAGAATATTTCTAACACCTTAAAGAACGTAACTGAAGGCTGGACTCCAAAAACAAGCTAAGTGCCAAAAAGAAAAAAAAAAAATGAGTTAGATCCGAAAAAGGAATCTAAGTGCCATTACCAACAATCTAGATAGCATGCTAAAAATTTTTTGGCACTTAGCCTGTTTTTAAAGTCCAGTCTCCAATTATGAAACAAAAAACAAAAAAAATCAATTTCTTTTTTTAGCGAATCTTTTCTTAAATCTACTTAATAAATTTCAAACACTGACTGACTGACTGACAGACAACACACAGCCTAAACCGTTGGGTTTAAAAGAATGAAATTTTCCGCAGGAGTTTTCTATGCAACGTAGGTGAGCACTAAGAAAGGATTTTTGAAAATTCGTCCCCTAAGTGGGTTTAATAGGGGATGAAAATTTGTATGTAAATTAGTTATTTTTGAAGTTAGTGGTATATAAAAATATGTTACTATGGCTATTAAAATAAATAATAATATATTATTGAATAAATCTGTAACACTGACTAACAGACAACGCACAGCCTAAACTGTTGGGTTTAGAAGGACGAAATTAAACACAGGAGTTATGAAAATTGGCGTTTAGGCTTCTATTTATAAATAAAAGTCAGTTGCTTCTGGAAATTTTTTTCCCTAAGGCGTTAAAACAGAAAATGAAAGTTCATATGGGAAGTTCGTCATTTTTGAAGTTATAAAGGTGGATATTGATTTAGGCTTTTAAAAAACATTAAAAGTGAGCAGAAAGTGAGTACCTAATAAAAAGATATTGTCGATGGGAAATCCCATCGGGCATACGGCTAGTTATTACATAAATTTTTCATTTCATTTTCCAGTGAGTTGTCGATCTATATCTATTATTTATATCTGTATTATATATGGTCTAATCAAAACGAAATCCAATCGAATGTTTGCATGTTATATTCTTATTAGTGTTTCCATGCGATTCAATTTTATTTCGATGTTTGTCGAACGCGTAAACGCCTTGTAAGAGTTGCATGTATTTCAATTATTACAAATAAATTGGTTAATAAATGGTATTATTTTTCAAGAAAGATTACGCTTAAATTTTATACTTTCAACTAATAATTCAAAATAGGCAAACAAAATTTTAAATAGTTTATTATAAAACACGTATTTAAAAAGTACGATTTTTATTTTACAAAAATTCTGAATTTATAGAAGTTGTTTTTATACAATGGGAGCATTCGAAACGCACCTAGCCAAAGTGTCTTGATCTTACTTTTAAGAACATTACACTTGTTTTGAAGTGCTTTTGTCTTACTTTTGAGATATTTGTATATTCCTGTCTCACTTTCCATGTTCTTGAAAGAAGGGTGAAGGTATGTATACGATGTGATACGATGATTCTAGCATACATAGTTTATATGTAATCAAGCAATAGCGTTCGGTATATATCGTATCACATCGTATACATACCTTCACCCTTCTTTCAAGAACATGGAAAGTGAGACAGGAATATACAAATATCTCAAAAGTAAGACAAAAGCACTTCAAAACAAGTGTAATGTTCTTAAAAGTAAGATCAAGACACTTTGGCTAGGTGCGTTTCGAATGCTCCCAATAATTAGTTTTTAGTATTTTTATCTATATGATGATGTATTGCTTTTTAGACACTCTATACAGTAGAAGCTCTCAATATTACCAATTAAATTTGTCCAGTAGGGGGAAGTAACATTTTTCAAAAAGCTATAACCTCACTCTAACATTGCGTTCTTAACCGTCACATTTCATTTCACTCCTTCTGAATGATGTTAGCGATTAAAAAGAAAAAAATTCCTTCTTTTTGCTATTTAATGCGTGTAACTTTTAATTTTTGTCATCTGGGAATGACATTATTCCTGATATCATAAAATTTAGCTCGGAGAAATTCCATTTTTAACTTCCCATTGGAAGTTATTCTAATGGATCCGATTTTACAAATCGCTAATTTGGACATATCTCCACGTTTCAAGGTCACTAGAATCTGAATCCATCGTTTTTAGCGTGATGTCTGTGTGTGCGTTCATTAGTTCGTGAATTTCTTTTCGTCTCGCATATCTCGAGAAGAACTGATGATATCAACTCCGGACTAATTTCATTAGATGCGTAATTTTAAAAATGAAGACCGGATAACGTTTTCAGCAAATTCGAATTAGTGGTTTGTTTTTTGTGATAAAAAAATGGAATTAACTTTACTAACACAACATAGATCATAATTATAGATTTATTACCATGTCTTTATTATATGTATATGTATAATGCCTTAAAAACCTAATTGAAATTAAAAACGTCAGTAAATTATTATAAAATTTAAAAAACACGAAATAAAAAACTTTTTACGAAATATTTTTGTTTCACGTATTTTGAGAACAAATGATATCATTTGTTTGATAAGAGTCTCCACCCTTAGGTACAGAGGGAGAAGCCCCCGATGTGGTGCAAAGCCTCTATCGGAGGCTCAGGGGAGGAGCCCCCTGAAATTAAAAAAGAATTATTTATGTACAGTAGTCTCTAGTCTTTAAGGCCGGCCACACACATACACTTTCAACTGACAGTTTGAACTGAATAGTTTAAACTGTCAGGTGAAACTGTACACTGTAGAAGTACAAACACATACAGTTCAATATCCTTCAGTTTTTACAATGATTCGAAACAGCAGGACAATTTCACTTAGCAATATCTTTAACTCCGCGAAAATTATATTGTTAAAAAAAACTCAAAAAATCAAACGCACTTGCTCTTGACACAAACTGAACTGAGAACTGTAAAGTTGAACCTCCACACACGTAACAATCAGTTAAACCTTTCAGTTTAAAAAATTGAAATTTCATTCGTCTCAGTTTAACTATAAAGTTGAGTTGAACCGAACTGAAATATCCACACACGTAGAGTTTAAACCAGTGATGGGCGTTTACGTGTAAACAGTCGGTGTTTACGTTTACATTGTAAAGAGATGTAAACAGAGTAAACAACCGTAAACTAAGGTAAACACGTAAAGAGTCATAAATAATACATAATTTGTCAATATTATTACTTAAAAAGAAAAGTGAAGAGTCTAAATTTAAAACTTTAAAAAACACAATAAAGTAAAAAAATGGCAGTTCCCAAAAGGAATATGCAGAATCAAATTTTCAATTAAAAAAAAGAAGGAAGTAAATATAGTGCTCTGTATTTAATTTGTAAAAAAACTTTGTCCAATGTGGCCACGCAAAGATTGAAAGCGCATAGGTTAGAAAAAAACCTAAAATTAAAATCTTCATTTTTCAGTTCAAAATAAAGTTATAAAACAAACATTTTTGTGTTTTGATTATTGATATGATTATTTTATTATTAGAATAAAATTTACAATCTAATTTTTAACCTTTTTACGTTGTTTACGCTGTTTACATATTTACTTCCAAATAATATGTTGTAAACACAAGTCGTGTTTACGTGTAAACTGTGCTTGTAAACACTGTAAACAGTTTACGTGCCCATCACTGGTTTAAACTGTATAGTTGAACTGTTCAGTTCAAACTGTCAGTTGAAACCGTACGTGTGTGGCTGGCTTAAGGACACCCAATGGGAAGTTGACAGTGTAAGTAGACCTGTCCCCCCAAATTTTTGTTTTTTTATTTGTTTATGGAGTGACTGAAGACCCCGTCCAGAACTCTGTTACGGAAAATTACATTACTGAGAGTTTGTACTGTATATTAAGATATTTTTAACCGTTAGTATTAGATATTAATCTTAGATTTCGAACATTACCATTCATATTATATTTTTAGGAATGTAATTTTAGTACAATAACAACATTCTACTCTTATCACATAATTAGCTGTGAGGAAAAATTAGTTATATACATAAACTAATCATGTCGGTAGAATAGGATATTTCACTGAATATAAAAAACCATTCTAAATACTGTTTTTATTTGTCAATTAAATAATTTTTTATTTTTTTATAGATTCGAAATTCTCGAAAAATAACTTTTAATTCGATATATGATATTAAAAAAATTGTCGCCAAAAACGGCTCGCTATAATTACGTCACAATTTGAAAACAAACAAACGTCAGCTTCAGTCTTCATATTCTCACTAATTGTGATTATATTTATAAGATTCATAATATGTCACAGTGAAAGCGAGTATTTATTTGAATACTAGTCGATTATAATAATGGTGAACTATAATAATATGGTAAATAGTAAAGCATAATTTAGATTCGTCAATTAGAATAATCTAAATACGGATAAAATTTTCAAGTAATAATGCGTTTTTAACACAGAACACTAGAAGCAGTGTACATATTTCATAATTACTGTGCCTGCTGTCGTCGGCAAATGACGTGTACACTAGAGATGGCTAGTGAGTGAGTGATTCAATTCACTGAGTTGAATCACTCAACTGATTGACTGAATTGAATCAGTCAAAAAGAATTGAATCGACTCTTTCAACTCGTGAGTTGAAAGAGAATAATATATATGTCAACACTCACTCACTCACTTACGAGTGTATGACATATAAGTAAGATTCTATTCAATTTTAAATCTCTGTTTCAGTTTACTTATGACAATAGGCAGAGAAACAGAGACTTGTTTCCAACAACATCTATTTTTTACAACTGTGTATATAACAACGTGTATACATATACATATAGTATATACTAATAATACTATGTATAGGTATAACTTTTTTTTAGAACTAATATTTTAATTTTTTTACTAACCTTTATTTTTTAAAATGCATAAAACAAATTTTAAATCAAATTTAGTCCAAATGTCTAATAATTACTAATAAAATAATCTAAATAGAAAATATACTTAATTTTATGTACACTATAAGTGATATAATATGGATATTAAAAAAATTCTATGAAAAACTATTTGTATTTCATTTTACAATATTTTCAAACTTTTAAAATAAAATTTGCCGTTTATTGTCAGATTATTACGTCTCCAAAAATTAGTTTTTCTTTAAAACAGCAATGAGTGAATATCTTCCTACATAAAATTATTGTAGATTTCCACAATCAAAATTTTCATTGTCTTTTCAACCGTGTATTTTTAATGCTGTATTAATTTTTTAATTTGTTGTGTCGGTTACGTGTATTAATTTTAAGTACATAATTATATTAATTTTATTCGGATATAATAATTGTATCCAAACACTCGTTCACTTGAGTGAGTGTTTCACATGTAACTATATGAGTGTATTTATTGTGTTGATTCGTATTTGAAGTGGTACCACTCAGTTGTGTAAAGTGAGTGAGTGGAATGAGTGATTCAATTCATAAAAACGAATGAGCGAATTGTGTCAAGTGAGTGAGTGATTCAATTCATTGAATCGACTCACCACAGTGAGCGGATTCAAAAGATTCAACACACTAGAAAGAGTGATTATTCCCATAACTAGTGGACACTTCTACCCCTACAAAGCGATTATGATACATACAACAAAACACATCATTGTATATACACCAACATGCGAATTTTTTAGTGTAATGTCGTGGTGAATGACTACGCAGCTTCCATATATATAGTAGATACTCTCATGGCCGATTTTTGTAACTAACATGGCCCTGTCACTCTCCATATGTCTTTTGGCGTTGATGGTACTTGTATCTAAAATAGAGTCGGGACATGAGTTTAGATAGTTCGTTATTTTTCATCAAAAGTTCATCTAAAATAATTTGGAAATAAATTAAGGATAGTACCCAGTCAAATCGAGTAGTACATCTACAATTTTTTGAAAATTAATCATAATGTTAAATTATTACTAGAAACACTTATTTTATGAATTAAGATGTGTACTGTATAAGAAATTATATCAATTTTTTCTATAAAATAAAGATTTAATTTGACTATGGTTGACGTTGGCTTTAGCAGCTAATCAGGAGTTACTATACTGATAGTTGACGTATAGAGTATGTTCCATTTAGAAAACACTGTATGATACAGTGCATTTTCTTTTTTTTTCACAAAAAAACATTTTTTTTTTAAATTTTATTGCAAAACTAATCTTTTAATTGCATCTAAAAGCAATTAGAAGGTTAAAATTAAAAAAAATTAGTGTTTTGTGCTAAAAAAAAATGCACAGTCTCGTCTGCGTTTCCTCAATTGAAAATATTCATTATGTTTTACCACATTTCTCGTCGAAAATTGCGGGCACAATTTTTTAAAATAGTGTCAAAACCGCGTGGTTCCGGCTTCTAATTTTTATTTTAATTTTTACGAAAAATATAGGCCGGTGAGATCGGTTTTTTTTTTATTAAAAAATAATACAAAGTATAAGCTTCATAAAACTATTTTTTTTTTTTCACAAAAGTTGGATAAAATATGATAAATTTTACGAATTTATTCGTAGCTAAGCTACTTCCGGTTCAAACAACAAACGATAAATGAGCACATTAACATAAATTATTTCGTTTAATTTGTCCGTGACATACAAATTTCTTTTTGCTAACCGATGCAGACTCGTCTATTGTTTAACATATTTCAAACTCAACGGAAAAAGTTGGAATTTTCTTTTCGGAAATTACCCTTAAATATTTAAAAAAAAAATACTTTAATTCAACTTAGAAAGATTAATTAAATTAAAAAATTTTAATTGTTCATTAACACATAACTTGGTAACGATAATTTTATACTCAAACATATTATAATTAATTTTGACATCTATTTGATGAAAAATGCTCACATGTCCCAACTCTATTTGGTATAGGGATTCTTGACTACAAGTGCCATCAGCGCCACGTAGCGGACTGTGACAATAAAAATTCGTCCTTGAAAACAAGTGGCAGGGATATGGTAACTAACAACCAACAATTAAAAATAAATTTAATTTAAGAAGAAATTTAATTTACACTTAAATACGACACACTTCATTTTTTTTTTTTTGTTTAATTTTCACGAGTTGATTAAAAAAACAATCACCTAAGAACGATGTGACATGTGACGAACATTAACAGACTAAATCAGAAGCGGTGTAAACTGCAACTCCTCGTAACTTACGAACGACAGATTTTTATATGTAGACTGCTTTTATAATGTTCTGTGGTTTTTAATTAAGGTTGAAAATTAACAGGTTCACTGTCCAGTATAAAAATATGGTCGTGTTCTACACATCGGGGGCTGTTCTGATAAAATTGTTTTAATATTTAAAAATTGAATTTTTCTATCACGGTGCAAAACCTTTTTTTAGTTTAACCCCTTTCGATAAAATGACGAATATAGCTCGTTATCGGTTTTTTGTGCCATACAGCACAATGACGAGTTATATTCGTCATGCGGGAAGTTTTGCTTTGAATTTTTTTTCTTTTTTTGTAAATAATATAATTTTAATTAACACTATGTGATAATTGTAAAATGGAATAAGCTTTTTTAAAATAAAAATTAAATAGTTCTTCCATGCACAATTTTTAATGGTTAAATCACACCGGAAGGGGTTAATATATGTCTTGTCATATCCACCCGAGAAATGAAGTATTTCCCTCATATCCTGCCAACAACAGATATCAAAAAATATATAGGCCCACAGCTCATATGTGAACTATAAACAGTGAAGCGGTTAATGATTTTCGAAATAATTATATTCCGATGCTAAAATTAAACATATTTAATAATGACACGTGCAGTTATTTAACATTTTGAAATAAATTTCGTACACAGTTAAATATCCTATTCTGTGATATAACAGGAAGACGTTTTTCATGAAAATATATTCATGCTTCCAAAACAAATTTTTTATTTGTTGCTGTTTAAGTAACTGAAATTTTAGTTTCTGAAATTTTTTGTTAATGGAAATAAGGTAGGTACGGTGGATTACGCCCACCTAATTATATAAAACGAATTTATTTTGCTTATTATCCAAATGAAATAAAAAGAGCAACTATAAAGTATCGTCTTTTTTGTAATTTATGAGTGTACGATGTTTCTTTCGACGTACAGTAGTTATTCCCAAATGGAAACCCCCTTCTCTCACTCACTTTTAATGTATTTATATATAAGAGTGAGAGAGAGAGAAAGGGGTTTCTATTTGGGAATAATTACTGTATTCAAGTGTCATACAAGTATGTATAAATATATTTTCTGTATTTCCACCTTATCTACCTTACAACCTTTTCAATACAATCAATACAAAAATAATTATTTATCAAACAGAAATACGCAATAAAGAATATGCATGTATTTCAAATCAATTTTAAATATTTTTTTGTGCTAATATTTTTTTAATATGTAGAAATTTAAGATTGACAATAAAAAACCTTCTAATTTCTAATTTTACATATTATAGTATAGAAGATTCGCGAGAATCTTCTGTTTCTATATGTTTGTCAAGCATTTTTTATTTTTTAAGACCTTATTTTTAAAAAAAGCAACCTATTGCCGACCTTAGGGCACCGGCCGACATTAGGCGATTCCACCCTATATAAATTATAATTACGAAAGCCGTATTTGTCGGATAATTTCGTACGCTGCCCAATTTTTGTCGATTATTATGTATCATTCTTTGGACTATTAGCGTAGACTTTGAAATACTAGCGTCTCTAACATCAAGATCAAGAATTCGGTATGTCACCTGACGCACGACAATTTTTTAGGGGTGGGGGTTATTAATTAATCGATATTTTTTGATGTTTTTCTTTTAACTGAACCTTTGTTTCTGTAACGATTTAAGCAATAAAAAAAACAAAAAAACATGCATATTCCCTACCACAGTCAATCATTTTGCTTATTAGTGATGGGCATAATTGTATTCTTTTAATAATCGAATTTTTGAATTACGAGTGATTCCAATAATCCAATGATAATTCAAATTATTTGTTAGTACCTAGTAATATGGTTGTGTATACTAGGGAATATGTTTCCCCCCCCCCCCCCTGTAATCTAGGACTACATTTAAGAAGAACCTTCATACAAACATCGAATCACAATAAATATAATAGGTCACATTATCCAAATCTATCTGTTTCCGGTACAGTTGTTCCTTATTAGTCTACACTCTACACTGTATATTACAGATACTATATACATCTTATGATGTTATAAATGAAAAGTGCATATGGTATTACATAGATATTTTTGTTCCTTACCTCATACATCCGAAAAAATTCCATCAGTTTAGAAAAATCAACCACAATTCATTCGTATATTACATTCATAATAGGTATATATAGTTTCTTCTGTACCACATTATTGTATTTGAATTAAACAATTCGAATTATTTCCATAATCGAATGTTACTAATTACTTAAAAAATTGGATTATCGATTATTTTTAATTTGAATTATCCCATCATTAATTATCATCGTAAAAACTGTTAACTTTATACACTGGAAATTGGGATATTTTTCATAAATAATATAATTACATATTTGAGTATTGTATTACATAAACTATAAATAAGTTTTACAGTTATTATGTAACAGTAATTGCGCAAATCACATATATGCGCATTCGATCAACGTTTTATTTATTCGAGTGAAATAACGTTTAGAATCTTTTGTCTCATTCTAATTAAATATTTAATAATTGGATGTTTGAGATTGTTTACGATGATTATACCTATGAACTCGTAAGCAACTTTGATTACGCATTGCTTTACCACATAAATCACAAGTTAAAGAGTCTTGCTCTGGAGTGTGCTTGTCACGTACGTGAATTTTTAAATTGTAACGATTCACAAACTTCTTATGACATAGTAAACAAGGATAATAGATGGGATCTCGTACATTGTCCAATGAATAATATAGTCCTAAAAAAGGGATAAAATTTTTATAAAATCAAAAAATAAGCGACTTTTTCGTTATTTTATTTAAGGCACTGATTTACAAGACGTTAATTTAATATAATTTTTAAAATACAAAGTTAATAACCGTTATGTATAACGCAGTTAATTGTGTAAAAAATACAAAATTTTAAAAAAAAGAAGTTAAAATTCTCCTAACCTTTGTTAAATCTGTTAAATGTTATCCGTTATTCTTCGAAATAAAATATAAATCATGGAGGATTTATTTTGGGCAAGTGTTAAAGATATTAAAATGTTATTTCGAAGATTTTGAATTTTCTACCATAATTAGACCTACCAATTACTTTTTTATTAAATCTGAAAGAGCCCAAAGTAAATTAATAAATTTGAAAGCGCCCAAAGTAAATACTAAACGAAAAACTGTTAAAATCTTGTCGATAAAATTATAATTTCTTTAATAATAATTGGGTTTTTGAATAAAAAATAATTATCATTTTTTTTTTTTTGTTTTATTATATATCTATAACTCTATATAGACACACAGTACTATATCATAAATAATATTGATAATCGATGCGAAAAAAATTTTTTAAATATATAATAAATAAGAAATTAATTAAAACCTACAAATTTTAAAAAAATATCATTTGGTTATAAACAGCACTACAAAAGTTGCGATGTCTGTAATGTCATTGTGGTCATTATGTTAAGATATTCTATAAAAATATATTTAAATAATATATAATGCTATATGCAAGCAATAATTCAAAATAAAAAGCCATTGTATTTTTAGGTAAGTTACCATTATGACGTCACGTATGCGCTTCGGAATTGTCGGCCCATTATCAGTTCCAAATTTAAAAATCTATTTTTAGTTTGATATTACTTTTTAAATATTAAAAAATAAAATAAAAAGAGTTTTCTTATAAAACTTATATGTGATCTTTCCATTTATGGCAAAAAAAATTTTTCTTCAAAAACCTAATTATTTTAGAAGTATATACACAAATATTTTCGTATCGTCTTTACTACACTTTGTTAATCATGTAGAATGAATTCGAATTATTTCGTTTTTCAGATATCATTTATCTATTTACTATTAAAAACAAAAAATTTCGTATTTGTTTTAATAATGTGTAACCTCAAAGTACGTATATAGTTGACATAATCATAAATGACATTAAACTTAACCTCGAGTTGTTAAATTCTTTTTGACATAACATATATTTAACAAAGATTATGGAGACATTTATGTATAATCTAAGACACGTTTTAGAGACCCTGTCCTCATTGATGGTAACATAAAATCGGATACGTCAGTTCGACTATTAACACCACCGTATTTATATTCCTTTGTATCAGAATCCATTTTTGTACTATGAAATTTAGACACATGTTTTCGTAAACTTTCTGAGTTTTTATACAGTTGTGAACATATATAGCAAGCGAATGGCCCTTTATCTTCTCCGTGAATATTTTTATGGTGTGTTTTGAGGTGATCTCGTCGCGTAAAACACTTATTACATATTTCACATTGGTAACTTGACTTCTTTAACTCTTGTTTCCCTGAGAACCAAATATGTACCAATTACATCAAAATTAATGATTACTAATATTGTTTTACAATTAAATTAATAAAGAAAAATTCATAAATACAAAATAAAAGTAAATAAAAAATGTTAAAAAAATTTAGTACTTAAAAATGATTTCTTCAATTCTAAAAATGTATCAAATTTTAATTAAATAAAATAATAAAATAAAGTTAGTTTTAATTAAATAAAAAAAAAAAAAATACAAAAATTTACATGCAAAAAAGCAAAAATAAATAATAACAAGCTTGTTCATTTTTAATATAAAATGTTTATTGTCTTACAATCTTCTTTCCAATAGCTGCAATTCCTTAGAATATGTCAAACAAAAAATGTAAAAAAATAAAATCAGTTTCCTTTTTTAAATAATGTTAGAAAATATGACACAAATGTAAACACAAGACACCTCAAAACACAAATAAAAATCTGCAGGAACTCTGAAGTAACGTTTCCGGTTAATCAAAGATGGTTTATACAAAGCGATTTCACATACATTTAACTTTGTACTTTTGTATATACTTACTCTATTATTTTTTTAAGAAAAAAAGAAAGACTTAAATGCTGCGTTCAGTTTTTTTCAGTTGATCGTCAATGAATGTACTCGCTGCCCTCATCATTTACTTCTAAATAATGTAGAAATTAGTATGCGCATGTGCATACATCATTTAAAAGTAAATGAAGAGGACAACGAATACACTAATCGACGATCAACTGACAAAACCGAACGCAGCAAAAATTATTTATATAGCAGAAAACGGTTAAATTTAAACTGAGTCAATTCGGTATTTGGCAATTTTTTAAAGTGTTTTAAACTGTTTATATGCAACTAATATAACGTAAATAATTTAAAAATTTTTTTAGATAGAACACTAAATTTTTTTTTTATATTAGTCATCTTCGATTTCTCGAGGCCTCAAAACAAATTTCTGTCATAGTCAGGGTTCAGGTCTTTTCATAAGACTCGCTGTAATAGCTGAATTTCCAGAATGGAAATTCGCTAAAAAAAAATAAATAAATAAATATATAAATTATGAAGTTTCTTTTGGGTAGCTAATATAGTATATTGTGCAATAAGTGCGGGAAATTGGCCACGAAAGCGAAGTTGAGCGCACGAACGTAGTGAGTGCGCTCATTCGCTTGATTGGGCAATCGACAATCCCGCACGAGTTGCACATACTATTTTTTATTACGAATTTCACATACTTTTTTCTATTATTATTACTATTTTTGACATTTTTATTACTTTTTAAAATAATATTTTTAAGTGTTCGTCTTTTTTTCTGAATTAAATATCGTTTAAATTACTTTGTTGGTGGTTTCTATAGAAATAATTATGAAATATTTATTAAATGAAAAATCAAGAGGTGGCTTTGCGTGTTTTGATTAAATTTTGAGTGTTTTGTTGTCAATTTGCGTGTGGAATAGTGTATTATTCAACAAGCTAGTAATGATAGTTATTACTCACGAAGATGAAATTGCGACACGAGCCGAGCTTGCGAGGCGAGTGTCGTAATGCATCTGAGTGAGTAATAGCCATTGCAAGCGAGTTGAATACGCTATTTTTTCTACGACTTTTTTCTTTTCTGATTTAAATAAAATTGAATATAAATTTTAAATTAAAAGAATAAAATTTTTAATCTATCTCTAATTTCATTAATTTTTTGTATATGCATCTATGGAAACGACCAAAATAAAATTCACATAATTTTGTTTACTTAGACGTTACTATTGGGATCTGTCGAATGGCGGTATGACATCTGGTGTTGAAAAATCAGATTATTCTTAAAGTGCATTTGTTGAAATGTCATTTATGAGCTGAATTTTGTAAATCTGAAAATACATACAATTGATTTGATTTTTCCATTCATTTACAATTCTCCAGTTATTTTCTGACGTTTGCTATTTAAATCTGATGTTTGTATACTCTAAATTGTAATATTCATTAACTCATTCATCCATTTTTTCATATTTTTACCACATTTAAACTTTTACAGATGTAAAATTTTCTCTCCTTCAACAAAATCTCTTTGTTTTGGACTTGTGTCAACCTAAATACAAACAGTTCTAATATTTATCATTTTTTCTTACTATAGCACTGGTTACTATATATGAAACTAATGTTAATGCACTTTTTTGTCAGCCATTTTGTTGAAACTCCTCCTTTTGGACAGTTTCCAATACGCAACATATTTGAAATTAAAAATTAATACGTATATTATACACAAAACAAAAGCCAGTCCAGTGAATAATGGTTAATACGGCGATTTCATTGGTCAAAAAGGTAGTGAGTAGTGAAAATTCCTCCACACCTTTGAATAATGCCTAACTTTCTCAACAATTAACGGATATGTAATGAGTGTGTTCTTCAACAGGAGTAGAAAAAGTTACTTTCCACACGCAAAAAAGTATGTGGGAAGAGTACAGTGGGCAAACAGCTATTTTGCGTACAGAAATGTGTGCGCCAAGTTAGTACTTCTCCCGCATGAGTAATAAAAAATATATAATGTTGATTCAAAATTCGACCATTAACCCAAACATTTAGGAAGACAGAATTTATGGAAAATAATCAAAATTCCAACGAATCCAAAAAAATAATTTATTTCTGTCCAGTCCAGATATATTTCGACATGTTTAATGCCTTTTTCAATGGACGTTTATCATGCAAAAATTGTTTCGCATTGAGTTACATTATAAGAAATTGTTTTAAAAATTATGTATTACAAACATATATAATTTCTGTTAGTTTTACATTTCAAAAATAAATATATCATTTTATTCAAAAATTAATATTAATAATTAACTATGTAATTTGATTGTTAAACAATCCTTTTGAAACTGAAGACAAATGAACTTTTGTCTTGGCGTGGCTTATATTAGTAGCGTGGTCTGTGTCTACATGGACAGCAACATCTGTGAACTCTTTTTATTTTAATCAAGAGTAAAAGTTGAAATTAACAGAAATAAAACAAAATTGCAAAAACATTTAGAAACATTTTTATAGTAAAAATAGTAATAATTTGAAAGATACAATAATATTTTTTTTAAATACGATAATTTTACTTTCTTGTGCGATAAATACTTGAGATTTAGAACCTTGATTTGAAGCTACAGTAAAGCTGAGCGTCCACTAGGTCGAAAACGCGGCGCGGCGCAGTTCCGCTTTCGGAGATAATCATCAACATCTGAATAAATGCAGGTTCGTCCACTAGATCGAGAGAGTAGCGCGATACCGCCCCGGAGATCTTATTGTTGTAAGAACCGCGCCGCACCGCTTTTCCGACCTAATGGACGCTCAGCTTTACAAGTCGCGTTTGTTATTGTACACGTGCACTCTCAACATTTCATTTTCACGGACATACAGACATACTGTTTCAAAAAATAAAAAAAATTTTCATTAAGATGATACCATATATCAGGATCAAAAAAATATCAGATATGGAAAACGTTCCCGAGATTTTTAATTTTTTTTTTTTTTTTTTTTTTTTAATAATGTGACACCATCTGTGAGTTTCCACCAAAATGCCTTAAATTTATATTACAGACAGCTAGTTTCCAAGTGAGGTTGTATATTATGTATAAGCTAACCTTAATATTTTAAAAATATTAAAGTTCTTTAAATATTTAACAATTTTCTGCTATCTTATTTTTTTTTTTTTAAATTAAATGATTTATGGAGGATGGAAAAAGATTCAATCAATATGTTAAAGTTTCCAAAATTGTTATAATTTTATTTTAATTTAATAATAATAAATTAGCAAGTTAATATAATAATAATATTAATGCCACAAAGAGCATCACAACGTGTCCTAATTATGTGTTTTTAGAAAAACTGATCACCAAAGAAGGTATCCTTCCCTTTCCTCCATAGTTAAATGATTCAAAATGCAATGTTAATAAGAATTGGAATTTTAAAGTGTGGGATTACTTAGATTTCTGACAAAAAAGGAAATATGTTTAGAAAAACGCTTACCATTCTCTTTATCAAAATTTGAAAATGATTCCATCCCAGACACATTATTACTTATTGAATTCGTCTCGTCATAGTCATCCCGTTCCGTTTTAATTTGTATATTTTCAGTTTCATCCGATGTATCTTCTCCAGTATGATCTACATGTTGACTGTTGAATCGACTAGTTTCTCTGTCGCTATCAGAATAAATATCTGAAATAGTAGTTGGAATATCTTCAATTCGACTGGAATCGTGGGGATTTCGACATTGTAAATTCTGTTCGCTAGTCGAGTTTGTCGATAAATTTTCTTGAGGGTGTGATAATTTACTGGGTTTAAATAAATAGTTGTTTTCGATAAAATTAGCATTAGGTGCAACTGCACGTTTTTTTTTACTGTTACTTGTTGTGAATGAATTTGATGTTGGTTTAGACGTAAATGGAATTCGTTTGAACGAGGGAGATTTTTGAATATCGTCATCTGAATTCATATATTCGGAAATATTTTGATACAAAGATTTCGGCTTATTCTCTTGTTCCAACTTCTGTTCAGATTTTTTTGATATGTGTTCTTCCACTGATTCTGAAGTGTCATCCTACAAAATTCAATCAAAAAGTTGTGGTTATGTCGAAGAAATCATTTTTTTACGATTCGTGAAAAAACCACCTTCATTTTAGCTTATTGCATAAATAACTATTTTAATGTAACTATCAAACTTTTAATAAATTTAGATCATTTTCCCATTATTCATTAAATTTTTACAATTTAATCCTGAATTACAAAAAATACTCTGTTTTATAAATATGCTCTGCTTTTTGTACACAAAACGTGCAAAATACAGTAGAGCGTCAGTAAAGTTAACATCAGTAAAGTTTAGTGACGTCACTTTTTTTCACTAAAGTTAAGAGGATTTTATAGAAATAGAAAGAAACAACATTATTACATTATACATTTTTAAGACAAAGATATTCTAAATTCTATAAAAGCTATACGTGTATTAAAAAAAATTACATATAGTATGATTTAAAGAAATTGGTTCAGATGTCATAAGAGTATTCAAATTTAAACTTTTTTCTGTTGAATTTTAGAACTTCGTTTGTAGCTTAAACTTCATAAATGTTACTAATTATGTTTATTCAAAGTAAAAAATCGAACAATATTAGAAAAATAAAGCGAAATAATATTACAGTCGGCACTATAAAAGTGTTACAGCACGGGACTAAAATAACAGTTTCAGAGTGAAATAAAAAAAGTATGTAGACGTCAGTAACTAGTTTACTGCTATGTACCTGTACTACGACAATAACAAAACAAACAGTCTGCGTGTACTTACAAGCAACATTTGACTGTGTTTGTCACACCAAAGTGGTGAAAATAATATTGGTTGTAACACTTTGGTAGTGCACAGTTTCATAGTGGCTACTGTAGTTACATATTTTTCATGACATAACTAGGATTGGTTATGAGTTGAACTATAAATACATAAATTATAAAATCTTAAAACATAAAAACGTAAACAAATCAGTGGTGTTTTTTAATAAAAATATTTCTCTATGCAAAGAAAATTCTAGAATGTTGAATTCGAGAATTTTTAAAATTTTTTTTAGATATATACAAAGCGAGTGATCTGCACGTGCACGCGTGCACGCAGCGGTAAAAAAACGCATGTGTGCATCGGCACTAATACACTGGAATCCAAATTATTAAAGAGTTTGCTTTTGTACGTCACTTATGACTTAAATTCTTATTTAGTCCCGACCATGTATTAAATGACCGCCACTGGTCTCAAGCTACTTCACTAAAGTTAAGTTTCACTAAAGTTTACCAAATTTTTCTTAACTTTAATGAAGCTCCACTGTAAGTGTTTTTTCACTCGTCGTAATTTTCCAACTCGACAAGCCTCGTTGAATGGCTATTATGACTCGCGAAAGAAAATACCCCCATTTTGCAAATTGTTGCATAATAGTATATTGTGCAATAAGTACGGGAAGTTGTCGATTGTCAATGTGAACGAAGTTAGCGCACGATCGCAGTGAGACAATCACAATCGACAATCCTGCACGAGTTGCACATACTATTTTTTATTACGAGTTCCACATAGTTTTTTTTATTACTTTTTAAAATAATGTTTTTGAGTGTGTGGTTTTCATAGAAATAATTATCAAATATTTATTAAATGAAAAATCAAGAAGATGGCATTGCGTGTTTTATTATCAATTTACGTGCGCAAAGTATACTTTACGCACACAAAAACGCAATTGAGACGCGCTTAAGCCATGTGGGAACAGTACAGTGAGCAAATAGTTATTTTCCGTACAAAAATGCGTACGCCAAGTTAGTATTTCTCCCGCATGAGTAATAAAATAGTATAATGTAAAATAAGTGGGAAAAGAGGCTTATTTCTCACGAATTTAAATTTTGCCCCTGCGGGCTCGTACAACAATTAATATTCGTGAGAAATAAGCTTTTCCCACGTATTTTACACTATACTTTTTCTGCGAGCACATTTTTTTCGTAAAATTTACATTAATATTTATTTAAATAAGTAGTAACAATTTTTTAAAATTATAATGTCAGTTGTAAGTTGTTCAAATTTTTGCCAAAGCATACTTTGAAACTATGGAAACAATAATAAATAATCAACATACATTTATGTACATTTTTAAAATAATTTATATCCTTAACTAATATTATAAATGCGAAAGTGCGTTTGTTTGTGTTTGTTTGACTGGCTTTCACGTCTAAAAAGCTTAACTAAATAACTTAAAATTTTGCACAGACGTATTTTGCGGAACAGAGACGGTTATAGGCTACTTTTTATCCCGAGAAAATATTTAATTCTCGTGGGAAAATGTATCTTATACTATTAGGTAAACGAGCAATGTTTTCATTTGTTACTAATTAAATGTATTTTACATTTTACAATATTAATAAATATTTCTATAGATACCACCAATAATAAATAATAATATTTCTACCGACGACTACTATGAAATTACTTATTTACTGTTCAAAAGATTATCTACATATTTGTATCCTATAAGGAAATAAACAACCGGTAATTATCCAGTTATCGTCAATTAGCACATCCTAGCATTCTTAACAAATTCCATGCAGATGAAATTTTCACCGGGCTGGGGTCGGTCACCCTGATATTTAAATTATAACAACGGACAATTGCTTAGCATATTGTTAACAGAAAGAACAATATACAACGATAAACATACGTTACTTTCGACCCCGGGAAAATATCTAAATCCTATGGGAAGTCTTATTCCCGTGGGAAAATATATTTAGAATGATATAAAAAAAGAATGTTAGTCTATTTTTTATCCGGGAAAATATTTCTGTGGGAAAACTCCCAAGAAAAAAGTAACAGCTCTCAATAGCGACGCGATGAAAGTACACCTTATACGATTTAACTAGATGTCATAATTTCAAAAGCCACGTGAGCGAAGCCGCGGGTAAAAGCTAGTAGATTATATATTAAATCAACGAAAATAGCCTACTTTTTCTATTATATTAAGCCGTGGGATATTATTTCGCACGCTGTGGGCAATTATTAATTTTTATAGTCCGTTCAATTTAAACTTAAGCCTGAATAAATAAAAAATTTAAATACTTTTAATGGGAGTCATTAACAGTTACTGTGGTTACAGGCCTAAGTTTAAATTGAACAGACTGTACATATAGTTACCTGTGCGCAAAATGTTACTTTTAATAGTAGGAGTAGAAAAAATGTTTTACTATTAGTTTAAACAAATAATGTCAACTTTACGAAAAAAGCTCACTTATTGTACAATATACAGTTATTTTCTATCTTCAGCATGCATGAATATACATATTTTAACACTTTACTGCCCACATTTTTGGCATCCGAAAATAATAACAACAGCAGAGGCCGATCGCGATCAATGATTACCCATTATGTGTGAGATGTTACTACAAACAAGTATTTGTGTACTAACATAAATACCAACATACAATAAGTTCTCTTTGTGTGTTGGTTTCTATAAACATTTTTAGAATAAACAAAACACTTTAAAATATTTATAAAAAATATTTTATATGTATTAGTTTTTTTAAATTTATTTTTACCAGTTTATTATCTTACTTCCTGTTATTGATTTAATGATTTTATTAACAATATAAATGTATATATACCTATGTTTACACATGTTGAATCATTTTATGTATATTTGTTTATATAAATTTTCTTTAAAAGTATTGGCGGCCTCTGGGGATGTTTACTGTGAAAGTGATCAGTCTGTATAGTGTTAAAATAGTTTCCCAAAATTAGTTAAATACCCCATTATAATTTGCATAGCCACACTGAGATCTAAAGAATTTTATTGTATACTTGCATTATAATCTTGCCACATAAACTAAACGAGAAAATAATATATAATATTTCGAAAAATTAATAAAATTGACACAGTAATTCTTATAGATTTCAATGTGACAACGATCTGTTATATTTCTACATTAATATCTTACATTATCATCGCCGGCTAATCCTTTAATTTGTAACAACTCAGCTGCTTTCAAAAAACCGGATAAATTTTCCTGTTGTACGTTTACTTCTCCTTGGTATATAAATGTTAAAATATCGCGTAACTCACGGTAACTGATGTTTAAAATAACAACTGGATGTTGACATGGATTTAACTGGAAAATTTTTCGGAAAAATGGACTACAAACAGAAAGCACAACTTGATGAGCTTTAATTAATTTTCCTTCAGTAGCTAATGTTACGTCAACCAATTGTTCCTCTTTTAATAAATCGTGAAAACCGGTTGAAAGGTTTGCATGAAAATTATTCCAACGTAATGAAAATTGTCCTAATCCAGACATTATGCCAGATATCGCTTAACGCTACGGATAAAACCTAAATTAAAACCTAGGAAGGTAAATTATTATACTTTTAATTCAAGTTTTCCTTTACATTTTGATAATAAGTTGCCTTTTTCATTTAAATTACTGTAACACTGGATAAAGCACTTGAACTATTTACGTAGAGATTCATAGTTTATTTATTACATACTTAATCTGAAACAACTGAAAATTTACTTGTAATAGTATCTATGACAGTTTCAGCCATTTTTCAGGCGGCGACCATTTTCATTTAATACTGCTGGCGTTTCCAAACGAAAATTTTGTTAGCCTAACGTTAGCCAACGGAACTTTCACCGTTACAAACCAGAGGGCACGCATTTAAAAAATTAATACCGGTCAAATGGGGTGTATAGGAATTTGGGTACGAATAGGAACAAAACAAATAATTTCTTTTAATTACTGTAATTTTTTAGTTTTTACCTTAAAGACGGCTGTATTTGATTCCTACATGAATTAAAATTAATAAATAATATAAAATAAATTTAATTAATGTTAAAACTAATAAAATTATTAAAAAAATTAAATGTCAAAAATCAGTAGTAAAATGGCACAAAAATTAGGTTATCAAAAGTTGCTTCGTAATTTGCTTAAACTGTGTTTATGTTCAAAAAGGTGGTAAATTTAAAAAACTGGATCCTTTATTTATTCAAAATATGTAATATTATGCCAACTGTTTACAGACATTTTGCATATTTGTTCAAATTATTAATTGGGGTGAATAGGACCAAAATTAGGGGTCACTGGGAACGAAAACAGGAGCAATCGGAACGAATGCAGCATGAATAGGAACGCGTATCAGATCAATAGGAACGCTAGAGTCAGAATGGGAACCACTCTGGAGTGACGTACCGGGGTTAACCAAAATTTTACGAATATTTAGATCATTATAATTCAAAATTAGTACGTATATGTTGCTTATATTTTGTTCAGTTGAAAAAATGTGTTAAATATGGAATGTAAATAAGTTTATATTTATTTTAATACACTAGATGTTTCGTTTAAGATGTTTAGTATCGCATAATTTTAAGAGTATTCTAGAAGGCTTGTTAAAAATAAAATATGTAGAAATAAATTTATTACAAACTTCGAATAAAAGTGAGACGTGTACAAAGATACATTAGTATAAATAACGTACATGAGATAGGCTAGTACGGTTAGTACGGTTAGTACCCAACAAAATGTGTTAAATATATTGTAAAATAAACGTGACACATACGTACAAATGGTTTTTTATTAGTCGAACGATTGTATCGAAGAGGTTAAGTTTAAGATATATGTATATTTTTTCGTTTTTTTTTTTTTCATTCTCCCTACCAGTAAAATTAATTTATCAGCTATTGCTACCATTTTATAGACAAACTGGACACCCATGTTCGAAATTCCTATTGACTCCCTCATTCGTTCCCGACACCCCCCCCCCCCCAAGTGCGGGGGTGAATGGAAACGCCTAATTTTTTTAATTTTCTAGCTAAATAAAAACGAAAGTGGATTTTTCAAATGGTAAATATGAAAAATAAATCACCGGAAACAATATCAATTTATTTTGTATCGTCTAGTAAATTGAAAAAAGTATGAAAATCGATGACAAATTTGAAAATCGTTCCGATTCACCCCAAACTACGGTATACATTATATATTAAACAAGAATTTCTAACATGGTGACTGATTATTTTTATTCCATTATTTTTAAATGTGGCTGTACTTCAGAAATTAAGTATTTATACCGTGAAAAAATATTTAACGTGCATTAATTTTTGAATCAGAGCCCTCTGGTTTGTAACGGTGAAAGCTCCGTTGGCTAACGTTAGGCTAACAAATTTTCGTTTGGAACGCCAGCAGTGTTTTCCATTTACAAAATACACGGCAGACGTGGCATACGTCATATGGCATACAGTGCATTTTTTTTTTTACAAAAAACTTTTTCTTTTAATTTCTTTTAAATTTTATTGCAGAATGAACCTTTTACATAATTGCTTTTAGATGCAATTAAAAGGTTAGTACTGTAATGAAATATTAAAAAAGTTTTTTTTTAAAAAAAATGCACTTTTACAAAGTTTTACAAATGGAAAATATTAATAGTGAAGTTATAGAGTAGGTAAGGTATCATCGGTATCAAGGGCCAAACTAGTATATATATCAAACTGTTCCCGCTGTCGCCAGCGACAACGTAGCATAGCACACATATAACCAAAACACATGATGTATGGACACGAATATGCGAATATAATTTAGGAATGTTATGGATATCCGTAACCGTAACCGAAACTACCGGATATCCGAAATAATTAATTATCCGTAACCGAAACCATATCCGAAAATAAAAGTTTCGGATTTGTTTCGAATAATTCCAGACAACTGCCGTTGAGAAACTGAATTTAAATCTACGAAAACTTTTGATGTATGTATTTCTTTTGATAGATTTTTGTTGATTCTTGTTTGGCGTTCGTTTTTTTTTTTGATGCAATTTTACCCTTTTATCTAAAAAAATTGTCACTAAAAACAATTATCCGTAACCGTAACCGTATCCGAAACATTATCCGATATTATTATATATCCGTAACCGAAACCGAAACCAAAAAAAATGTTTTTAAATATCCGTATCCGAAATTTCATATCCGTAACATCTCTAGAATATATTAGTATGATATGTGTGCTAGGTACGTCAAACTCTGTGGGAGGCGGGTGGGAATATTGAGTGGTATACGTACGCGTACCGTATATATGCTATATATGTATTACATTATTGCAAGTAGTTCATCACAATACTAACAATATGATGTGTGTCTTGGGAGAGCAGTTCAACGACTAATGGACTTAAACGATATCTGACACACTCTGGACACACTGCCAGCTACAGTTTTTTACACATACGCTGAGGACTTGATCGGTATCATTATACCTCACATAACTCAATGATCTTCAAAGTACGTAGCGTAGACAGAGTAAATCGGGACAGGCGGGTGAATAGGGACAAAACGGAAAATGTTATTCATGATCTTAATTATGGAGATTAGACAAGGAGACGAAACTTATATGAGAGGAATTGACAAAATTGGTCAGGAAAATGGTAAATATAAAGCTTTCTTTTTTTACCACTCGTGGCGTTAATAATGCTCGAATACTGATGTGAATATAGCGAATATAGTAACATAAAATGATAAAACACAATGTAACTACAGTACTTATTCTCAAATGGAAACACGTCGGAACTGGGGAAGTGAGTGTTGCCATTTGAGAATCACCAATGTCGGTTGATGATATTTAATAAGGAAATACATTGAAATTACATATGTATGAAATAAACTCTTATAGTTTAAAATTACTTTATACGACGGATATCCAATGGTACTGACTCTGATTTTACATAGTGACGTCAGCGAATTATATAACATACAATATAAATGATGCGACGCAAAATGAAAATTGTTAAGTTTATTTTAAAAACGATCGAAAAATCCACTTTAACTGAGTTGAACATTGAAAAAGATTCCAGAAGATTCTATTCAAAAGCTAACAAAGATAATATAGAAGCTTGCGTTACCATTTGAGAGTGTTCCATTTGAGAATAAGTACTGTACCGCTTTCGTATCCGACGAACACGGGTGCCATCTTTGATTTGGACACTTTTTTGAATACATTGAGTTTCGTCTCCTTGTCTAATCTCCATAACCTTAATTTAAAAATACTACATGTAAATGCAAACATATTATATCTTACTTAAATTATAGTGTAATCATTATTCTTTTGGGTAACAATAGTGACTAAGCTTGAAGTTGAATAAAAAATATTAAAAACTGAGTTTAGATTTCGTCTTCAAACAGTGCTATTTTTTGTTCCTTAAAACTATATCTAAAAATTATTTATTTCGGTGCTCTTATGAATAAATTGTTGTTTAATCCAAAATTTTATTATTTTGGAACATATCTGAAAAAAGAAGACTACAGACTTTTAGTTGTTTTTATTTTTTTAAGAGGAAATCATGAGGACTTAAGATTTGGGCTAAGCTGGAAGTTAATAGGGAAGGTAGGCCTTCTCCGTCGGCATACCTTTCGGAAGGTTATAATGTTACAAACAATATACTGTTGTCGCGTGGGTTGTCGCTTACATCATTTACAAAATAGTTATTGATCACATTCCATTAGAAAAAAAATTACACAGTGCATGACACTGTGTTAAGGGCCCCACACACGTCGTTCAAAACTGGCAGTTTTGAACGACGGTTAAAACCGTCGTTCAAAACTGTCGTCTAAAACTGTTGTTGTACTTCGCCACACACGTCGTTTTTTTCCAACAGTTTTACCCGTCAAAGTAATAAAACTGTTGAAAAGATATATAAAGCAGACCTAGTAGCGCATAGGATTTAGTTATACAGTTATATTTTAGTCAAATATACAATATAATACTTTATTGATGTTCCGATCTGTCCTCACACTAGATGATTTTATTCAATTTGCACGTATCTTTTACAGGATGATGTTTATTGCTGGTATTTCCAATTTTTAATGGATTTTATTATCCTATTGTACCTTTAAACAAGGAACTTCTTTTTGTTGAATACAATATTCGTATATAAAAATTTTACAATTTGCAATTTCATAATTTTTTGAAATAATAAAATATAATATCATTTCAATTATGTATAAAATATTTTTTCATTCGTTTTTTCCCCATTAGTTTTGGTAACTAAAACCCAGACTGCTTCGAAAACCTCGCCCGAACGTTCCCCGGACGCCCTCAAAAAGAGGACAAATCCGGGGAAACCCGGGCGGATGGCAACTCTATCTTAACCCTATACGGATGCAGGATTGTGGCGAGAAATGGCAGACCCCAGAATAAAGCACATCTTTTATTAATAATTTATCGCCGAAATAATGAGTTAGTCGATTTTGATTAGTTAAGGGTGACGTTTTCAAAAAAATTGGAATTTTTTTTGCATGTTTCGATAGTCTATAGTTCTATACCTTTAAAAATGACATACTAAAATTTAAAGTGCATATTTCAAATCGTTTTTGAGTTACAGCCATCCGAAGAGTGGATTCTGATTTTCATTGTTAACTTTGAGGTATTGAGGAAGAAATGTATGAAGGTTGATAGTTCGGGAGTTTCTGGACGTGGCTGCCAGTCACATGCGAAGTAGCTAGACCCTGGCACATTTAAACAACTCATCTAGTTTTACTATAACCGTTATAGTAAGTACATCGTAAATAATTTTAATAAAAATTCTCAGTAATTAAAACTAAAAGGTAAAATTACGAAAAGCAACATTTTTCAAATTTGCTGCAGTTATAACTCGAAGGCAAATCATTCGATCGATTTGATTCTTATTGCAGCTTCTTTTATATATATTTCTACGTACCATGAACCTCCAGTTTTCCGATCGAATAAAAAATGTAATTTTCGCAAGCCAAAAACCATCAAATTTTCGTGAAACTTTTTTAAAAATTCCGCCATTTTGTTAAATTTCACCTTTTTTTTCGATTGAGGCTCACGGCACGGACCACACCTTTTAGTTTAATAGGCTTTTTGGTTTTTTTGATTTCAGGCAGTGTGAAGGCCGCTATCACTGCAGCAGTGGGGTAACTTTTTTTTTTGAGTCTTGGGAGATCTTGAATAACCCACTGAATTGTCAATTTTTTGGTCCAAAAATGTTATCATGAATTTACTATATATATCAACGAATATATCCGGCAAATATTAAAACATTCCATATAGTAGTTTTCTTTAAAAAAATTCCCAAAAATCACCTTTTTTCAGGCGATTACACTAGTGGTCCCCCAATAGCTTAAATATTTAGCTTAGATTCTAAAAGTTACACTAGATTTTAACCTGGTGTAACTTTTAGAAAATCTTTGCAAATATGACTTAATTTGACGACGTAATTTTAAATAATAATCAAACTTAAAATGTCGGTCGATTTCGGCCAAAAACACCATTTTCAAGACAAAAAATATAGGTATAAAATAACTTTTCAGTTCAGATCAAAAGGCCAGAAAAATAAAATAAAATTAATTATAACAACCACTTCGTTGTAAAACTATTGTAATCCATGAATATCATCTTAAAATTTAAATGTAAAATATAAAAACATAAATTTTATTTAAGTTTAATTTTGGCAAAAACTAAAGGAGAATTTAATTACTGTTGTAACATTTGTACGTTGAATTTTTTTTTTATACTGTCAATATTAATTAACATAAAAATATTTAATTTCAATATATTGTACATAATCATTTTCAAATAAAATATATGGATGCATATAGACATGTATGAATTGAAGTGCACACATATAAATATTTCGTATTGTACATAGGTATTCTACAATCATAGATTCTACAACCATTTTCATACAAAATATAAAATATGCGTATGCATATACATATACATGTATGGATTGAAGCACACACATACAAATATTTCATATATGTGTATAAAAAAAACGACAGTTTTAACTGTCGAAATCAAATCAAGACAGATTTTTTTTAACGCGGGCAAACACGACGGTTTTCACCCACACACGGCAGTTTTAGACGACAGTTTTACCCGTCGTCTAAAACTGTTGAATAAAAACGTCGTGTGTGGCCACATCGTTCCAAAAAAACTATCACCGACTTTTGGGAACGCCCACAAAAAAGTCGGTTGTCGCCACACACGTCGTTCAAAACCGGCAGTTTTGAACGACATCGTTCAAAACTGCCAGTTTTGAACGACGTGTGTGGGGCCCATTACACAGTGTCTATCGTGTCTATTTTTTTCACTAATAGAACATCAACTTTTATTATGTTTCTGCAGAGGGCAGCATAGACAAAGTTACTAGATTTAGAAAAAAAAAACTAGCTTCAGTCTGTTTGGTATACCTTCTATGATTCCCAATTACATGTATAATTTAATTAAAAGCAGATAAAAGGTTGGTTTGGAATAAAATTTTAACCCTTTTAAACAAACCATATGGTAAAATTTTTTTGTCTCAAAATGCCGGCCTTATTACTGCCAAGTGATAAGTACAATAGATAAGGCTACAAAAAAAGAAAAAGAAAAAAATTAAAGATCCCAACATTAAAAAAGTGAACCCTAGGAATTTATAAAAAATAAATTATACTAAACTATGTTGATAAAATTGAACAATGGGCGTATTCGTTGCTGAGTTTTTCTGCTCAAAGTGAGCTGAGCGCATGCGCAAGAACTTTTTTTTCATGGAATACACAAGTATTTCGTAGACTTCGTACTTCATAAAGATGTTCTTGCGCATGCGCACAGCTCACTTTGAGCAGAAAAACTCAGCAACGAATACGGCCATTATTTAGAATTATACCGTATTGTCATAGATGGCGGCACCTGTACCAGTGGATATGTACATATGACAGCATTTTGAGCCGCCATATTGCAGGACGAGTTAACTCGTCTTAATCATTTAAAAGTTAAAAAAATTAGTTTTTTGGGTAAAAAAGAAAGTACAAAAATCACGAAAATCTGGTTGGCATTACTTTTCCATTATGCACTGTGTTACACAGTGTCGTTTGTGTTTTGCTAATGGAACACGATGAATATTTTTCATATTTGATATTAGAGGACACTTAGTATAGATTCAGCGCCAACTAAGCAGAGTGGCCAGTATAAAAAACTCATTATTATGAAAAATAATTAATAGTATATTATTCAACAAGCTGGTAATGATAGCTATTACTCACGAAGATGAAATTGCGACACGAGCCGAGCTTGCGAGGCGAGTGTCGTAATGCATCTGAGTGAGTAATAGCCATTGCAAGCGAGTTGAATACGCTACTTTTTCTACGACTTTTTTCTCTTTTGATTTAAATAAAATTGAATATAAATAAATAAATTGTTACCTCCATTTTTGCCAAAAAATTTTAAGCTTGTAATTTCATTATTGACTTTATTTGGCGATAAAAAATCCAATATTAAGACTAGCAAAAAAACAGAATTTTAAGTAATCTTAAACATGTCGACCGGTTTCGGTGTCTCAAAACACCATTCTCAAGACAAGAAACAATACAATAAATAAAATGAAAAAATCTTAAAAAACAGTCTTTTCAGTAAATAAAAGAAAATAAAATAAAAACCTTTTAGTTTGGATCAAAAGACGAATCAACAATATCAAATATAGCAACTCGTTATTGCAAAAAAGCGGAAGAAAATACGTGCATCCTTATAATGACTCACGAAAACTGAAACAACAAAACATCGAAAAACAAACTTGTAATCGAGAACAAAAAAGACAAAAAAACAAAGAAAAAATCATTTTAGAAAACATCTGTAAAAACCACCAGTCATCCCTATGAATCGCCCAACCAAATCAGTACCTTCGACCTCAGTCCAAAAATACAATACGAAACATCCAATATGAAAAATTTTTTATGAAGAAAGGACAAAAAATGTCTCCTGTCACAATTGTGACACTTAGATATCAAACAACTTTTAATTTGAGAATAATTTAGAAACAATATATATATATATATATATATATATATATATATATATATATATATATATATATATATATATATATATATATATATATATATATATAAACTCGTGGACAAAATTAACGCACCACTTAATTAAATAAGCACAAGTTTCCCTGCATTCGAGTGATATGATTCATAGATTCATAGAAATTTGTGAACGAAATAGGGAAATTGTTTTGAATAGAAAATCGACAAAAAAGACCTTATTTTAAGTTATTATTTATTAAATGCAAAAAATTTATAGAACATAAATGGTACACAAAAAAACGTAAACAATGAAATTAATGTGTTTCAACTGATTCTAGTACCGTATATGGCCTCCTCTACTTCTTATTACCGTATTCATCCGCCTTGGCATACTGGAGATCAAATTTTCGATAACATCTTGGGAAATATTTTCCCATTCTTCTATTACTACATTTATCAGTTGATTATGGTTAATAGGTGAGGGCCTACGATTGCGAACTCTCTTCTTAAGAGCGTCCCATAGATGCTCTATGGGATTCAGATCGGGACTGTTAGTTGACCATTCCATTAACTGAAGATCAACTGCATTTAAGTATTCAGTCACTTGCCTAGCCACGTGGGGACGAGCATTATCTTGCATGAGTACAAAATTAGGCCCTATGAAGGGAGCAAACGGCATTACATGTTCAACTATGATATTTTCGAGATAATAATTCGCATTCATGGATCTCGTCCGGATAGGAACCAACTCTGTACGACCGCTAAAACAAATTCCTCCCCAAAACATTACAGTGCCTCCACCAAACGGAATTTTTTCAACAATATTGCAGCTCGCAAATCTCTCTTGGGCTTCGCCACACATGCTCACGACCATCCGAAGATTTCAAGTTGATCCTAGTCTCATCTGAGAACAACACTCTCTTCCAATCATCAACTGTCCAGTTTTGATGATTTCTAGCAAAGCGTAGTCTTGCAACTCTATGTTCTCTGGTTAGCAAAGGCTTTTTCGCCGGTCTTCTACTGCTCAATCCAGAATCATTTAATCGTCTTCTCACAGTTCGAGCCGATATCAGGACATTGCGAGCAACTACCAACTCATTTCTTAACATTCTACTAGTGACTGTTCTGTTTCTAAGAGCAGACTGTCTCAAAAAGCGCTCATCTCTTGCATTCGTCGACCGTTTGCGCCCTTGTCCTGGTCTGCGATTGTAAGATCCTGTCTGATTGAAGCGTTCAACCATACGACTTATAGTAGAATGACTCCTTCCTAACAAACTAGCAACATAACGCATAGAGTATCCTTCTTCCAGTAAAGTTTATGCCTTTACTGCGTCCTCAACCGATAAATTTCTTTGACGATTCATTTTTTAGCATTAAAACTAATACTAATAACAACACAACACCTTCTAACAAATAAAATCGTATGTTAATCAACGATTTTCGTAACAACAATGTACTCAGCTTTGGAGAAAATTTAAAATTATGACAATTATGATTTTAAAACAAACGATTTTTTAACAGAATGTGTCTAGATTACCAAAAAAGATCCATCCCTATTAGTAAAAAAATTAATAACCTTAATCACGATCACCATCTTAAAATTAACACAGAAGAATTAAGTGGTGCGTTAATTTTGTCCATGAGTTTATATATATATATATATATATATATATATATATATATATATATATATATATATATATATATATATATATATATATATCCACATATATATATATATATATATACATATATATATGTATATATATATATATATTACATATATATATACATATATATATATATATATATATATATATATATATATATATATATATATATATATATATATATATATATATATATATATATATATATATTTATGCGTATTAATTGATTATCACCGTGAAGTGTAAACGTAAGTAGAAATTAAACTTTTAGAAAATAATTTTTGTGTATTAGATTTAAAAAATAATTGAACACCACGTAACTCGTGAAATGTTAAAATATTAATGATCAAAAAATTTTTAAAAAGCTTTGCTTTCCATTTGGTTAAGATAAAGGGATGACGCCCCACTTAACCACCAGGCCACGCATGCCTATTAACTAGGTAAAAAGAAAGAAAATAAGAGAGATAGTAAATTTATATTTAAGTACAAATATTATGTTGTATATAGTCATAGTGACATCTATTATCACAAAGCAGAAGGAGTTACTTGTTAGAATGGGTACTAATTTAATCAGGTTTGTGGATACGTCGGTGATAAATATAGGGCCTATTCGTACCGCACCAAGTCAAAGTGTCTTGCTCTTACTTTTAAGAACAGTATACTTGTTTTGAAGAACTTTTGTCTTACTTTGGAGATATTTGTATGTTCCTGTCTCACTTTCCGTGTTCTTCAGAGAAGGGTGAAGGATATGTACGATGTATACCGAACGCTATTACTGACTATAAACTATGTATGCTACAATCATCGTATCATAGAGATGTACACGATATGATTTTACTCACAGAGTACTAATTTAAATACAAGAGTAATATTGTACTAGATTTTAGATAAAATTTCTTGTTAATACAATAATACGTGAAAGTTTTTAAAAAATGTGTTGTTAATTATTTAGAATTTAGCTAATTCACTTGAATGAATTTTTTTAATGAAAATAAGTTGCGTTTTTAATGACAATAGGAATATTCTTATTGGAACGAGAAAAAATTAAAAAATAAAATAACAGAAAATTCTCATATAATTTTTATTTGTATAAATTGAATTATATAATTCATTTTATTTATTTATACTATTATTATTATTATTACTATTATTATTATTATTATTATTATTATTATTATTATTATTATTATTATTATTAATTTTTTTTTATTATAATAAGAATTGTACAGAATTTTGATAAGAATTGAATGTAAAATGTTGAACTGGCAAAAATTTTAATAGGTATAAAGAAATTAGCATTATGAATAATACATTTTTGTTCGTCATTGGCCTGGCCTTTATATAAGGTTAAAACTATTCATTAAGAATTTTTTAGTACATCAAACATGTATACGAAGTATCCCATGATTTAAATACCTAATTAAAGCCGGTTACACACGGTCTGATCTCATCGGCCAATAAAATAGACATTATTGACGACGTAAAGATTCTCTCTCGTGTCTCTGGTGGTAAAATTAGGACTAGTATCAAGTTAAAATATACGCATAAATGTTTAATTGGGGATATAAAATCTAGTAATCCGCCCATAATTTGTATAATAGGTATTCTAATGACAATTACACGTATACAAAAATTTTTACTTGATACAGATTCTTAATGATTAGTTTTATATTAGTTTTAGAAAATGAATTATATAATTCAATTTATACAAATAAAAATTATATGAGAATTTTCTGTTATTTTATTTTTTAATTTTTTCTCGTTCCAATAAGAATATTCCTATTGTCATTAAAAACGCAACTTATTTTCATTAAAAAAATTCATTCAAGTGAATTAGCTAAATTCTAAATAATTAACAATACATTTTTTAAAAACTTTCACGTATTATTGTATTAACAAGAAATTTTATCTAAAATCTAGTACAATATTACTCTTGTATTTAAATTAGTACTCTGTGAGTAAAATCATATCGTGAACATCAAGGGGTCAAACTAGATTGTCTATGTCTCTGTTCCACTTGTAATGAGTTTGTGACGTAAATCTCCCCACTCTATTGGTGTAGATACACACTGTTTGCAGTGGTATTGGTTTAATGGTTGCGTCTGTGTGCGTATTTACACATACTACTACACCACACGTATTACCAGAGAGAGAAATGTGTGCTGCTCAACTAACAATGTCTAACAATGTAATATAATGGACTGTGTGTTCGGTGACGGACAGCGACTGACTACATGACTTAGCTTTGACAGGCCTACAAATGACTCCAAGCGAATTACACATTTTTGATGTTACTTGGCTTCTAGTGTTCTATGGTGTACATCTCTATGATACGATGATTGTAGCATACATAGTTTATAGTCAGTAATAGCGTTCGGTATACATCGTACATATCCTTCACCCTTCTCTCAAGAACACGGAAAGTGAGACAGGAACATACAAATATCTCCAAAGTAAGACAAAAGTTCTTCAAAACAAGTATAATGTTCTTAAAAGTAAGAGCAAGACACTTTGACTTGGTGCGGTACGAATAGGCCCATATATATATATATATATATATATATATATATATATATATATATATATATATATATATATATATATATGTTTTTAAAATTATTCTCAAATTAAAAATTGTTTGATATCTAAGTGTCACAATTGTGACAAGAGACATTTTTTGATCCAAATTAAAAGGTTTTTATTTTCTTTTCTTTTATTTATTGAAAGGACTGTTTTTTCAAGATTTTTTCATTTTATTTATTGTATTTTTTCTTGTCTTGAGAATGGTGTTTTGAGACACCGAAACCGGTCGACATGTTTAAGATTGCTTAAAATTATGTTTTTTTGCTGGTCTTAATATTAAGTTTTTTATCGCCAAATAAAGTCAATAATTCTTATAAAACTATTACACTGTTTTGAAGATTAGAGGTTCAAATCCACCTCGTTCAACGAAATTAAATTTTTCTTTTTCGTACACTAAAACAAAAGAAAGGAAACAAGTATGAATGACCAAACAGCTGTACTAAGTGCCATAAAGGAATTAAAATCCGAAATAAAACAAGATATATGTGATATTAAAGTGGAAGTCAACGCTATTCAAAATATGAGTACGAATATTAATGAAAAATTTAAATCGTTGGAAAATGCCATCACTATAGTCAATCCGCTCCCGTCTCCACATTCCTAAAATTCCTCAGTTTAATGCGATCAATTAAGAAAACACATGCATCCAGTATAGTTATCTTTTTCTTCAGTTTTCTTTATTGCACTACAGTCGGTTGTGGAACAATAGCTATCGTTTGGTTTGTTCTCCGAAACAATTACAAGTAAAAAATAAGTAAAGTGACTACTCCTACGTTTAGAACATAACTGATAGTGCTTTGTTCAAACTGAAGCGATATAATAAAATAATATTTTAATAATAGATAATTGCTAGCTAAATAAATTGCCAAATAAATTCAGTAATAGCAACTTTTCTGTTTTAATTATCTTGATTTGATGGGCGATTCTCGCGTGACGCACGGGACATTTTTGGCACAAAAACATTTTTTTATAAAAAATGCAATTAATAATAAACAAAACAGAATGTTTATAATACGCAGAAAATGAATTAAAATTTTTTGAGCATATTAGAATTTGTATCTGCAGTCCAGTATTCAAGATATAAGGTATAAACTCACGTGACGCACGGGACATCGTACAAAACGAAGCTTATGTCTTATATTTGGAGTACTGCATTTCAGATATAAATTAAAGTATGCTCAAAAAATTTTAATCCAATTGTCCCATGTTATAAACTTTTTGTTTTGTTTGTTATTAATTTCATTTAAAAAAAATGTTTTTATTGCAAGAATGTCCCGTGCGTCACGCGAGAATCGCCCTGATAACATTTTTAGTCGAATTTTTCCTTGAAAAAATTAGACTTATACAGTCTATACGACAAGAACGGCGAGAGGCGAGAGTAGGGGCGCTATCCGTTTTCGGACCCGTAGAACACGAATATGTAGAAAAAAAAGTCTGATATATATATATATATATATATATATATATATATATATATATATATATATATTCCCGCTACCTTTTAATAGGTGTAGGGGCCCCCTATGGAAGTTAAGAGCTCAAATTTGGTAAATGGCGCTCATTCCGATGCACACCAATACTATCAAAGTGGGGTCAAATTTTGGGCAAATTTTGGATCCGACCCAACCTTTAAGGGGGTGGTGGGGGGCGGAAAAGCAATAAAAATTTTCCAAACTGGTTGGAAATAATGTTTCAGTCAATTATCTACAACATATCCAAAATTCAGTTTCCTAGGATGATTTGGTGTGTTGATAGAGTTCATACCTAGGTTGTGCGTTTGAAGGTTTTAATATTTTACCCCCACCCCCCCTCATTTTTAAGCTACAATTTCATGCTTTTTTGACGTTTTCGAAGTTTGTACCACTCGCACAGGTCACCCAAATAAACCAAGAGGTTTGAAATTTTGTATTCGGATTGAGTTAGTATCAAGGGGGTGCTTTTGGGGGTCTCGACTTTTAACCACTACCCCACCATTTTTATACCCAAAAGAACATGATTTTTCTTGTTTTTTAACAGTTTCGTTCGGGTCAAAATCTCCCCAAATAAACCTAGAAGGCTGAAATTTTGTGTACAGGTTAAGCTAATAGCCAGACACTGTTTTTTGGAGGTTTCAACTTTTAACCCTTACCCCCACGATTTTTACGCCAATATTGCCTTAATTTTTTTGCTTGTTTTCTATCACGTCTAGAGACTCTCTAAGGAAACCTAGAGGGCAGAAATTTTGTACGTGTATTCAGTTAGTATCCAGCTAGTACCTTTTAGGGAGTCCACATTACTTTTCCCCCCACTGCTTCCATTTTTACATCGGAATTGAATGCTATTGTTAAATGTGTTTAAATGCATACATATTTCCTAGTTTTTCTCGAAAAGTAAGTAATTTAGAGCAACGGTATAAAAACATTTTTTATGCATTTTACCTTTTACTATGGTTTGGTGTAAAAAAAAATTTGAAAAATTGCTTAATTCTGGCAAAAAACTCATTTTGTTGACAAAAAACGCCCGGAAAACCTACTTCTGGGCATCCGACGTGTCTGGCTAACGAACTCATCCAACGATTTGGAAAATCGAATTCGCACACAAAATTTCATAAGCATTAAACTTTTCGTTCGAGAGTTATCGCGCGGATACATATATATATATATATATATATATATATATATATATATATATATATATATATATATATATATATAAATTTTAGTGAATATCATTTTCGTATTCTAGGGACCTCAAAACATATTTCTGATATGGTCCCGGGCTTAGGTCGCACCATGACACCTGGCGTAAAAGCTGAATTGCCAGTTTTGGATATTCGCTAATAAAATAAAAAAAAAAACTTTGGATGTTCAGATAGTCAGAATTTTCAAAAAGTAGATTCTAGAAATTTATCATTTAGACATTAAAATTATATTACGTATTTGTGTATAAAATTAATTATTTAAACTAATTGGTCGATTCTGTAACTATTAACAGTCTGTAAAACCTCTGTTAGACTGTTAAATTACAGAATGTTAAAAAATAGTATTCTGTACGCAATTTTTAACAGAAATGTTAGCTAACATTCTGTTATTGCTCTGTAAACTTTACAGCACTCAAAACACTCGCCATAAACTTTACAAAGCTGTTAAATAGGCTAATTACTATGGGTATTATTAAATATTGATAATTTTGATTTTTGCGTTTTTTATAAATTAAATATTTTGACGTTTTAATTTGTCATTTTTTGAATTATTTTATATCCGTAAGTATGTGACCATAAAGTATTTTTTGTAGTAAGAAGACTGCTGAGGAAATAGTGCAGTGTTCTTAAATCGGATAGGATGTAATTTCAAATAAAATAAATTTGTTATGAATTATATTTTTTTTATATACAGTGAATGTTTTCAGGACAAAATCGCACTGACACAATTTGTCCACATGAAGCGTTTTACCTTTTCTCTACAGTGCTTCAGTTATTTAATGTATTTCAACAAGTATTCTTATTCATAGTATTGTCAATTCTTATTTTGTTGTATACGTATTTAATGCACAATGCATTGTCTTTTGATAGTGAATAGGCGCTCCTTAGGGCCCGTCCACACGCTCAAGCTTTACCACCGACTTACCTGCGCAAACCAGGTTTGTGCAAGTAAGTCGCTACGTCTTTTCCCGTCCATACGTACATGTTTACTTGCACAAACTGGTTTGCGCAAGTAAGTCGGTGGTAAAGCTTGTGTCGTGTGGACGGATCCTTACTTTACCTGTTTTCACAATTTTTTTTTTTAAATTTTTACCCATAAAAGTGTCAATAATTTATGAAAAATTTTCCCCAGAGACTTGGTGGGCTTGAAGTATTTCTAAAACTATCGGTACCGATATCTACGGAAAGCTCTGATGTGTGTAAATTAGATATCGAAATTATAGCATTATAGGTACATAATATGCCTATTTTACCATTTGAAGAGTGGCCTAAAATATTAAAACCATTATAAGGAACTGGTTGTCTAGAGAATTCCCGAATATCTAATTTAGAAATAGCTTAACCCATATCATGATAATTTTACGTGAGTTTAATATACATGGGTTATACACATAATTTATCTCCCCATTTAACATAAATCGCTATAAAAGAATTAATTTTTACATTTATATACACAAATCCATGGCAATTTAACATAAATAGTTCAACAACAGTAGAATATATAAAATGTAATTGGCATCTTAACATAGTGTCTTACAGAATACCAAATTTTTAACATTCTGTTAAAAACAATTTTACAGAGCTCTGTACTGCAAAATAACAGTCTGTAATAATGTAGTTACAGAATCGACCCATAAATATTTATTACTCTTATAATGCTATATACCTAGTTTTATTACAATTTAATGTCGTCTGTATCTGGTGCGTATATAAACTAAATACACTCTATTTTTTTGGAATGATTGGAATGTGTAGACGGGAGCGGATAGACGATAGAATTACCACCAGACAAGAATATATCGGAAATCTGGTAACATCGCTTGATAGACGTCTCGATAGCGTATTTGGAAAATATACCCGTATTCAGAGCTCAATGTATCTGAACTCGGGTATACATTCAATGTTTAAAAGCATAGTACGATACTTGAAAATATACCCATTAAAAGCGCTGAGCTCGGGTATATTTTCAAACTCAATATTTAATAAGAATAGTATGAAAAACATACCCACTTTCAATTTATTGGTAAACAGATAATTCAATCAAGTAGTTAAGGGAAAACAGCACTATGACGCCGCAAAAAATTGACAATTTTAGCGAATTTTTTGCAAATGTGAGTGAATACCTATATGAGGGTCGAATTAAAAAAAACTTTAATGAGTATCCATTTGTTCATATAAAATTGTATAGAATAATATTAAATATTTGCAAACTTAATAATGCAAATGCACCTAAAAAAATTGCAAATTATACCATCGATATTGCAATGATGAATCATTTCAAATTAAAAGAAGAAAAAAATTATTTAAGTACATAATTGTAGCTATCGTTATGCATAGGTTTTCTTTTACATTTTTTTCATAAAATAGCAACGGATTCAAAAATTTTTCGTTTTGTTTTGTTTTGTTTTCGTTGAATTTTGGTCTAAAATTTTCACAGTATATTCTCAATATGTTGTACTTTCCAATTAAACAAAAAAAAAAAAAAAAATTCGATTTTTTCAATCCAAGTTACCAGACTACTACCTTAATTGCATCAAATATTGTTCAGCGGATTCGAATTCAAATAATATTGTCCATATTCATTCGCTTTTGTAAAACAACCCTTTTAAATCTGTTTTATTAATCATTATTTAATTTTAAACAAATTTTGCACATTTAACTCACACGCTAACAATTTAGAATTAAGCTAAGAAGAAGCTAAAAATTATTTCAAAAAATTGTAACGGTTTCTTTTATTTGCAACAAAGTAAGTCTTGTTTTAAATCATATGTGGATATTTTTTTTATGAAGATCGAGTATAAATTACAGTTAAAATAAGTTTAAAACTATACCTTATTAGTAACTTTATAAGATTACACTAATTTATTGTCGGGTATATATTCAAATTCTCATAGTAGTATTCTTGTACTTGAAAATATACCCGATTTTGGCTCTGAAATGAGGTATATTTTAAAGAGTCATTTTGTTAGCTTCTGTTTTGCAAATTATACCCGATCCTAGATCGGTCAGTGACGTCACAAGCTCTGACTTCGGGTATATTTTCAAAATACGCGTCTCGATAACCAAGAGTGAGCTCTAAAGAAAAATAATATAATTATTTATGGAATAGAGGAGCCAGAGACTGAAACATTTTCCGAGCTGGAGGAAAAAATACGCATTTTAATGATTGAAATAATTAATACATATCACATTTAATATGAGTGATGTCAATTTTATAAAACGAATTGGTCGTAAGCAGTCAAATAAAATGAGACTTGTTCTTCTATCTTTAATCTCCTATCGGAAAAAAATTGAAATACTGTCAAATAAGAAGAACTTAAAAAATTACAATATCTATATAAATAAAGATTTAATCAAAAAAAACCGAGACTCAAAAAATGAACTGCTTCAACATGCCGAAAGGTTAAGAAATGAGGGAAAAATAGTTTCAGTAAAACACAATGGCCTATATGTTCGTGGTACCTTTTATAATAGTGAAGAACTTACCGAGGGTCTTGCCAACGCAACAATAGCAGATGAATACATAGAAAATGCAGAAGAGAACTCGGAAAACTCTATATTAGAGGCAGAAACGTAAACTACAAGTGAAGAGGAAAAGCGTTGTGACACAAATGATACCACTGAAAATAATCAAAATAAATTTACGTTAAAAAACAATCAGTACCTGTGGAAATAGCTTACCCATACACTAGTAAGGAGAATGACATAAAATTTTCAACGCCTAAAAATTCTGCTTCTAAGAGGCAAAGTACTCCTGACCTCAATAGAATAGAGAGGTTTCTTCGCCCGAGACAACACTCAACCAAGAAATTCGATTAAAAAAGGAACACAAACAATCTTTGATTATAATCATGCCTATAAAGTCACTAAAAATAGCAACAAAAGCACCAACTTACCCTTTAAATTAGGCCTATGGAATATATCTGGATTTTACAATCTAGATGATTTGAATCAGCAAGATGAACGTATTTTATGCAGTCACTCCATTATAGGTTTAACTGAAACTTGGCTTGCTTCTAACCCAAAACAACTACCAGAGTCTTTAAAGGCATATACACACGTTAGCTGTATGGTAACTAAACAGAAACAAGAAGGTAGATGTAGTGATGGCCTTTCATTGTTTGTTAAAAAATCATTGAGTTTTGCAGTGATAAGTGAATCAAATTTGTGGTTTTTATTAAAATCAAAATTAATAATGAAACTTATATTATTGGTTTAGTGTATTTACGGCCAGATTTAAATGATGAAACTCCAAAATCAAATTGAACCCACATGTATAAAAAATTCAAGGTTCGAGCACAACAGAACATCTTTTGATCAGAAAACTAATAGAAGAGGGAACTTATTAGTTGAATATATGGAACTCAATAACTTATTAGTGTTATGCCGCTGCTACACGATGCTACGAACACCTTCCAACATTCGACGTTGGATGGTTCATAGTATCGTGTAGCCGTTGTTCGAACCTACGAGTGTCCAATGTCGAGCGTCAAACATTCGCATTTGGTCGTGTCCCGTTCGATGTCGGTATTCTTGCACCGAGTCAAAGGGATGCTTCGAACGTTTGAAGGTCAATGTTGGTTGCGTTCGTTGGTTGCGCACGACTCGTTCATGTGAAGAGAGACAACATCAGTGTATAACATTAGAGATAACATCAGACAGATAACAGCGTTGTCGACTGAGTACCAACACATCATCATTCGTATTGGATCAAACATTCGATTCACCGTGTAGCAGATACATTTGTCGCATCAACTATCGAACTTAATTGCCTCAAACGTTCGATCGAACGTTGGAAGGAACGTTCGTAGCATCGTGTAGAACCCGCTTTAAATGGGCGCGCTTTAAGCGACCACCTTGCAAACTGCACTTATATGGAAACAACAGGGAAAAGTGGCATCGATCTTATCTGGGTAAACTCGAACTGTGCAGGCCAAATAGTTGATATGGCTGTAAATGATGATTTAGAAATATCAAGTCACTCATTTTGCTCTGTAACATTATGCAAATCTTTCTCCAATTCGATTATTGTAGAAGATAATCAACAACAAGGAGACCTATTCATGTACTTGAACTGGAAAAACGAACTGGCCAATCATTACAAGCAAAACTTAATGGTTACGGATTCTAGGCTAAATCGAATCTTGTTGGGTCTATAATAAAGTTTTATGATTGAACCCAAATCACAGCAGGAGAGATCGTTTACTTTTTGCAAAACGAAAAAAGTTCCTTTGAAAATTTTTAATATGTTAAAGAATAGGCACTCGGAAAAGAAATACAAAAAAATGCGATGTGAAATCTGAATGTGTGTCTATACACTTCAAGTTTACGGTATACATTATTGTACTAAATATAAAAATCATATTTAGAATTGCTTTTATTAGGTACATATTTATTGTTATTAAAGATAATTTTTTATTAAAGAAGATTTTTAATACATGTTTTGCTTGTAACATACATTTATCAATCTGTTTAAAAAATATTTGCTTATTGTTGATAATGTACAAATATTTGCAACAATGGGTTCTTTTTTAATATTCTTGTTAAATTTAAATTTAAAAAATGTCTTAAAATAACAATATTATCATTAAATTTATAATTTAAATTTAACACCCATCTCGAAATATTTTCTTTCCTCTAGGCATTTCATTTATTCCATTACCCATATCACCTTTATAGTAAGGTAGATTAACAAGTACGTAAGTTGGATAAAATTGAACTGCTACAGCCATACTCATGCAGATGAAAAATTTTTGTAAGGGTGTTGATTTCTTTAATGGAGGTACATCAACTACTGACATATTAACAATATCATTTTTTGACAGTTTAAACTGATTTGTTAGTAGCGATTTTTCTAATCGACATTTTAGAATCGATCGGAGAATTAATAACATCTGTAAATATATTTAAAAAATATAAACAAATTAAGGCATTATTTTTTTTAAAAAACTGCTTACTTTTTATGTTTTGAGGTGATTCTTGGTGAAAATGGTGAAATTAATCAAATTAACAAAATTTACTTTGTCATTTTTTTCAAAGCCGTCTTGAATTAAATATTGCAAAAAAAAGGACATAGCCGTACTTCCATAGCGAAACTGCCCCTAACAGCAACTTGTATTGTAACTTATACAGGCATCCCCCGAAGAACACGGTACTCGAAGAACACGGGTCTCAAAGAATACAGGTACTCTTCCCCCGAATTACACGGTTTCAAACAACACGATTTTTAAGTACATATTATATATTTGATATAAATTTACATCAGTCCTCAATGTACACGAATATGTATATCACATGTGGATTCGATTTACACGAATAAAAATCGTGGTAATTGAATCTGTCATTATAAAAGAAAAATGTTGGAAATAAAAACTACTAAAATTTTTGAGAATTTTATAATAGAAATGATAAAGAATATGTAGAAATTTACATATTTAAATTTTGAAAATGTTATTTTCGACATCGATAATTTTCGATAACGAAAAGTAGGTTTTGACAGTCTCAATATCAAATCACTATATTGAGCCGTACTGTGGGCTGGATTATACATAATAATAAAATTTTCCCCTTAAGGACCCACAAAAAATAAAAAATATAAAAAATTCGCTAGACCGGTTTCGACTACTTTTGTAGTCCTCTTCAGTAGGTTATTTATTGTTTATGCTACTGAAGAGGACTACAAAAGTAGTCGAAACCGGTCTAGCGAATTTTTTATATTTTTTATTTTTTGTGGGTCCTTAAGGGGAAAATTTTATTATTATGTAGTCTCAATATGTTTGGAATACCCATAACTTGCTTCGCTTAAGCCTTCAAAAATTTCGTTATTTTTTCGCTACGACGCACCGTTTACGAGATATTTACGATCAAAAGTTTACGTCTACGTAAACTTTTGTTAAAAGTAGGTTTTGACAGTCTCAATATGTTCGGAATACCCATAACTTGCTTTGCTTAAGCCTTCAAAAATTTCGTTATTTTTTCGCTACGACGCACCGTTTACGAGATATTTACGATCAAAAGTTTAAGTCTACGTAAACTTTTGATCGTAAATATCTCGTAAACGGTGCGTCGTAGCGAAAAAATAACGAAATTTTTGAAGGCTTAAGCGAAGCAAGTTATGGGTGTTCCGAACATATTGAGACTGTCAAAACCTACTTTTCGTTATCGAAAATTATCGATGTCGAAAATAACATTTTCAAAATTTAAATATGTAAATTTCTACATATTCTTTATCATTTCTATTATAAAATTCTCAAAAATTTTAGTAGTTTTTATTTCCAACATTTTTCTTTTATAATGACAGATTCAATTACCACGATTTTTATTCGTGTAAATCGAATCCACATGTGATATACATATTCGTGTACATTGAGGACTGATGTAACTTTATATCAAATATATAATATGTACTTAAAAATCGTGTTGTTTGAAACCGTGTAATTCGGGGGAAGAGTACTTCTTCCCGATTTATCGTCATCAGTACTTATCATCGATTGGTTATAACTGGTTTCTTTAGGCTCTGTTAGCTCTATTGATTTAGTCACCAATAGCATATTTTCGAAAAAATTAGTTTTCGATATTTTTCGTAACTTTACGAAAAGTATCGAAAACTAATTTTTTCGAAAATATTCTATTGGTAACCAAATCAGAGGGACTAATAGAGCTTAAATTAAACAATTATAACCAATTTATGATAGGTAGTCCGTTATCGATAATTTTCGATAACGAAAAGTAGGTTTTAACAGTCGCAATATGTTTGGAATACCCACAACTTGCAAATTAAACGGAATGTTTTTTTTATATTTTTTTATTTTCACACTTGTAATAAAAACGCCTATCTTTTGGTGGTCTCGAACCACACGGTTTCAAAGAACACGGAACCAATTAATCGTGTTCTTCGGGGGATTGCTGTAACTGTATTAACTTATTGTAACTTATAACTGTATTAACGATATGGTGAGGCTATAAGTAATTGATATCTACCACCTTCCCGGCTAAAACCGAATAGTTACGGAGATAACTAAAAAAATAATAAAAAATGAGTGCTATATTTAAAAATTTTTTTCTCAGTAACTACTTAACATAAAAAATAATTCCAAATCCACATGAAGGCAGACACTCTCTAGAATATTAGACATATTTGTTAACATCACAGTCCTTGTTATTGAGGACAATAAGAAGGATAAAATCCGATCCAATGTTATTTTCATAGGGTTCCCATTGAATTACTACCTCAAAAAAAAAAAAAAAAAAAAAAAAATACAGTAACTGGGCCTTAGTCTACTTTATTACCATACCAAGTTTTATTTAAAGTCAAGGGGTGCAACATATTTAAAAAAATTTTTCCTATATCCTATAGCTTTAGAGATAATTAGGGAAGATCTAAAAAGGGTATAATCAGATATGGGGGATCTCCCCCAGATAGAAATTTACATCAGTAGCTATGTCGCCATTTAGGTAACACTACAAGTACCTTATATGTATAACTTTCGTTGACCAAAACTAAGCAGTTATGGAAGTATAATAAAAAATTGTCCAAAATGTGTTTAATTGTGTCTATTTGATGTGTATAATAAAGTAGGTACTCCTTGGATTTTAATACTTTATATGGTAATAAAATACCCTGAAAGCATATTTTTTCTACTCCTGTTGAAGAACACACTTATTACATATGTGTAAATTGTTGAGAAAGTTAGGCATTATTCAAAGGTGTGGAAGAATGATCATTACTCAATACCTTTCGACCAATAAAATCACCGTATTAACCATTATTCAATAGGTTTGCGATTGTTTTGTGAATAATATATCTATAAGTTTTAATTTCATATATGTTGCGTAGTAACGTCTAAGTATGTATAAGCCCTTTCGGTAGTTGATAATTATTCAAAATAGTATATTAGGTGATTGACGTTGTAAGTTGCATATTACACACGAGTGAAAAAGTTACGCAAGAGCCGCGCAGCTCTTGCGCAACTAAAGCGGCCCCTACACGCTCAATAATATTGCACAAGGCACAATATTATTGTCTGTAGGTTAGATTGAAGGGTTGTACAACATATTGTGCTTGTACGCGCCGCTTCGTGGAATTTATTGGAATTATATTTTGTTTTTTGCTTTTTTTTTGGGTTGATTATTTCCACTCATAGATGGTGTGTATTTACATAATTAGTTTTATTTTTGACTTTTTGAAAAAACAGCGAATTTCATCCCGCTGTACCTAACACAGTAAGTAACGTACCTAACACAGTTATACATAGTTGTACTTAAGGTATTCGATTTGATGTGCGATAACAGTCGTGCAATGTCATTTGTGAGTGATGCATAAATTTGATTCTTGATAATTTTTGTAATACGATATTTGTTTTGCATTTGTAACCGTCATTATTAGTTTTACGTGGTTAAATACAATTAGTGTGATTACCACCGAATACTCCTTTTCTCCCTATTTACATCTTTCCTTGGTGGTATCATCTTTGTTAGAGAGTCGTGGAAACCGGCCGTCGACGAAGGTTAAGGTAAGAGTTAGTGACCTTATCTTTGTTTTAATTTCGTTTGTAGTTTCGAGATACAGTCCGCCTAGAAAAATTTCCGCCTAACTATTGTTGGTCCTTCGAGCCGGATGAAACATTATCTATTTTTTGATTCATCGACCTGACTTATTCTTCGGTACCTTTAAATCGGATTTTTCGGCCGTAAAAACATTAACGGGAGAACATTTTCGGTTGTTCCACGCTAAACTTTCTATTTTATTTTTGGCTGGTTTTGATATTTTTAGGTAATTAAAGTCGCATTTGAAACACGTGTTTTACCTCGCGGTTTTGGCGGTAAATTAGAAATATTTAATTTGAGTGCTTTTTTCAAAATTTGGACTAAAGATTTTCTTTGGCTTTTGATTAAATTTGGATTTATTATTGCAATTTAGAGATTGGCTCTATTTTTTGATTTTGAATATTGCATAGTTACGATTCAAATTTAGTTAATTTTGGATATTTCTTGGAAGAAGCAAGCAGGTTCAATCAAATATGATTCGCGCTTGTTTTTTAGAAACGCTTACATATGCATTGTGTTAGTTTGGAAATAAAATCACACACTTTGGTGTAGTATCTTTCTCACTTTAGCACACTGCGTGACATATGTTTGTATTTCTTTTCAATATATAGGTAGCGATTGGCGCTCAATATTAGAAATTATTTTCAGATTAAATACATAATTTATTTTTAGGTAGTTTGCAAAAGGAAATACATACATACATATATATATATATATATATATATATATATATATATATATATATATATATATATATATATATATATATATATATATATATATCGCTCTCTGATTTTAGAGAAGAAGCGCAATTACTTTACTAATTTACAAAATGAACTAATAAATGCCAAAGATTCCAAGCAATTCTGGAATACTGTTAAAAGGTTTAGTTCTAAAAATAATAATCACCAAAGGAATGCTATTAGCACTGACGAATGGTGTATACATTTTGCAAATATTTTTGCCTCTGAGGAAACAGAAAATAATGCGCTCTTATACAACAATGAATATGCTATTAGCCATCCGTTCTTAGATTCTGACATTTCATGGGAGGAATTGGAATATGCTCTAAAAATATCTAAAAGTGGCAAGGCAGCAGGTCCGGACGGAATCAAATACGAGTTCTATAAAAATATGTCCGTTAATAGTAAAACATACTTGCTAAATCTATTTAACAAAATTATCCGCGAGGAAAATCTGCCAAAAGCTTTTTCTTCTATCAAAATATTTACACTATTTAAAAAAGGAGATCCTTCTGATCCAAATAATTACCGAGGAATTTCACTACTTAACTGTATTACAAAAATATTTACACAAATACTCTTTAGCAGGCTATCAATCTGGGCCGAGACTGAGTTTTTGCATTTATAGATTTTCAAAAAGCCTTCGATTCTCTGAGCCATTCAATTCTTTGGTTTAAATTGCACCAAATGGGAATTAGCTCAAAATTTATACGAATAATTAAAAAGCTCTATGAAAATGCATTTATAAGTTCTATAAATAATAGTAACCTAAATAGTGATTTAAAAATTAACAAAGGAGTTTTGCAAGGAGATACATTAAGTCCTCTGCTTTTTGCACTGTTTGTGGCGGATTTTGAGGGAAAACTATCTGAATATGGTGTTTCTGGCATTAACATTGGCGGAAATACGGATTTGAATGCTCTTTTCTACGCTGATGATCTCGTACTATTAGCGCCTACCCCAGGCAACCTTAGAAAAGCTCTCTCATTTTTAGAAATTTACTGCTCGGAAAATTCGCTTCAAGTAAATACGTAAAAATCAAAAATAGTTGTTTTTAAGAAGGGAACTCACTCTTGCAGGGACATTTTTTACTTTAATTCACAACCACTTGAAGTAGTGAAAGAGTTTGCATATCTTGGGGTACTTTTTTTATCATCTGGTGTTTTTCTAAATAATGCAAAACACACTTTAAAGAAAGCAAATGTTGCCTCTTATAACGTGCGTCAAATTATGATGCGTAGTAAATTACAAGATCATAATATCCGAATAAAACTTTTTGAAACCGTCGTGAAGTCTAATTTATTATACGGCGCGGAAATCTGGGCTCTGCAGTATTATGATATTGTGGAAAAAAATCAAGTTCAGTTTTTTAAATCCATTTATATGCTACCTACCCGGACACCAGGTTACGTTGTTCGGAGAGAATTCGGTTTGGTAAAACTACAACTAAATATTTTTAAAAGAACATTAAACTTTATTGCAAAAATTATGTTAATGCCTGATACGCGTCTCACCAAGGTATGTTTCAACAGAATTATGTTGCCTGATAATTCGCCATATAATGATATCAGATTCAATTGGATTTCTCAAGTTAGAAATTACCTCCTGAAAATAAATATTACTAACTTGGATATTTTTCAAGAAATTACAATGAGAAGTAAGCGATTAGAAATTGCACAGACTTTTGAGAACTTTCTAATTAGCGAAGATACCCTGCGAATACAAGAATCGATTTCACATAGTAACTATAGGCGACTGTTGACCCAAAGCAATATGTTGACAAATATCAAAGTTCCTATCAAAACAATAAGAATCTGCCACCAACTGAGGACTGCTGGCGACAGATACTATGCATTTTCAGATAAAAACTTAATACACAGGATTGATCCAGCTGAACTTTGCACCATCTGCAATTTAGGTAAAAATGAAACTATATACCATTTACTCATTGAATGTCCGGCATATAATTTTGTAAGAAATAACTTTATTTACAAATACATCTTATGCCTAATCTGTGAAGATAACTTTTTTGATATTTTCTGTAACTTTGCAAATAAAAAACAAGTGTATGATATCGCACAGTGTATATTGCAAACATTAAAAACCAGAGCATTTATTCTTCATCTGTAAGTTTAGGCAAAGCAAATTTCAAACCGGGTGACATAATTGGCGGACCTTTCTTTTTTCTCTTTATTATATTTATTATTATTGTAAAACAAAGGGAAACCTAGCTAACTATGTACATGATTTATACTTACCCTATAAGCATTGTGATAAGCATTTTTATTTCATATTTCTGTTTTATACAGTTCATAAGCCAACCACTGTATAATAAGTCATGAAGATTTTAAATACAGTATCTATTATATATATATATATATATATATATATATATATATATATATATATATATATATATATATATATATATATATATATATATATATATATATATATATATATATATATATATATGAGCGACCTTTTATTATCAATTTTTTGAGTTAAAATTTGGAGGAATTTTTTATCATTCAATGTACAAACATATGCAGGCATGAGAAAAAAAATTTGATAAAAAACCAAAATCGATTTTTGGCCCATTTTCAAATTTTAAAAAGTTTTGAGCGACCCTTAAAAATTTTTTTATCGAGCTAATTTTTGGTGAGCATTCTTAAATCGAGCTAAATTAACTTTTTTCCCTATGAGACAAAAAAAAGAAAAATATATGGTTTTTTTTCGCCACCCTAATATATATATATATATATATATATATATATATATATATATATATATATATATATATATATATATATATATATATATATATATATACATTATTGCGTTTGTACTATTTTGTCGAATCATTTGATTTTGTGCATAAAACTGTTATGGTACGGTTGCGTATATTGTGGTAATATATAGGTACATCAATGGCGGCTCGTCTGTAGGTGCTGCAGAGCTGCAGAACCGCCACGTTTTCTTAAATAATGACACTGTACAGCCAAATTTAATACTAATTTATAATTTAAATTTCATTCTTGAATGAAAGAAAAATTCTACCACAATATGTTAAATTTCATTGTTAAAAAAATAGGAATTATTTAAAATTGTACGTTCTACCTATATAGTATGTATCTGTTCTGTGTATGTATTGTTTTGTATGCATAGCCCAGTATAATAACTGTATCTGATGTATAGTGTCACTGTGAGTCTTGTTATTTAGAGCATAAATCACAGTAAGTCATATTCACTGTTACATATAACGTCCCTATAGACAATTGAATACTTATTTGGTCATTTCTACTTGAACTGCACTTGCTGCAGCTCTGTTTTGACACTCTCTCAACACACCGCACGGTACAGCACCCAGCGTTGTAATAGGAAAAAAGTAAAAACGTTAGAAATTTGTTCAAATGTGAGCTGCAATTAAAGCAGCTAATGTTAAATTTTACATTCCATTTTTTGTTTTGAAGTTAGCGAATTTTCTTAATATTTAAATAAAAATGGATGTAATTCATAATTCAATTTCTTTCATGAAATATGTCTGAAAATGAAAAACAAAGAGAAAAATTAGTTAAATATTTTTACTTATTTAAAGAAAGATATCCCTTTATTTTGAGTAATTCGTTGTTTAATGGAATTTTTACAATTAGGTACGATACACTTTAATTCTTTTCTATTTAAATTTCAAAAGTTAAGTAGAAAACCAGCTACACTACGTACATTTTCTTTAGGAGCGACGAATTGTTATAGAATATGATGAGTTACAGAGTGACGAAATATCGAGTTTCCACTGTACACTGTAAGTATGAATATATCTATTTTAAGATCATTGGACGAGCGGAACGGAACACTAGAAGAAACTGATTTTATAAAGAAATTTAGAATATCTAATTTAAATGTAAAGTAAGTTCAAAATTAACCCCCAGCATTATCTAATAGGATTAAGATTAAACGGTTGCATTTTGACAATATTTTATGAAAATTAAATGTGCTACAGAAATATGAATATGGTTAATTTAGGGTTATCAGGCGAGAATTATACTCAGAATTTTAGAATATCAAATTTGAATGAACCTGGGAGTCAGAATTGTCCGTGAAGGCCATCAAATAAGCCCCAAATTAATTGTGATATTAAAATTGACCCCTACGGTCTTGGTGCCCCAAGCAAGGCCTAAAATGGAAATACTCCTAAAAATACCTATTGATACGGGTATCTAAGTACATAAAGGTGCGGAAATTAGCCATGCTATTGAAATATGATGATTGTTACTTTAGAGTCGTTTAACGAGCGTAGTCAGGCATTATAAATAATTGATGTACAGAATTTCCGAATATCTAATTTAAAATTGATTTAATCATTTGACCAATAATTAAGATAATTTTACATAGGTAAAACCACGGGCAACAGCTAGTATACTTATACAGGGTGTAAAACAAATAACTCTCGTCCTTTTATGGGGTGACTCATAGCACCCTGTAGACACTAAAACCGCAGGAATTTTTTCGGAATTAACAGTCGCGTCACCCCTCAAAAGGATAAGAGTTATTGCCTTTACACCCTGTATATAATATATATACACATACATATATATATATATATATATATATATATATATATATATATATATATATATATATATATATATATATATATGTGGTGCCATGCACAACACATAAAATTTGCAATTTTCAACAAAACCTATCACCGTGAGATCAACGCAACATAACGACACACCGGATGTGAAAATGCAGAAAACAGCATAATCCACGAGCCAGCTACCGGACGTTCCCTAGACATATTAAAATAAAATACATTTTCTATTTAGTACATTTTATTTGAATATAAAAATAAATTCTATCTCTGTTAAACAAATTTTGCTAAATAAACATAAAAATTATTATAAATTCAATGTAATTTCACTATATTCAGTTTTTGGCCATTTTAATAAATTTTGATAAAGTCTTTTCGTCGTTATGTTTAGATCCTTTTATATTGTCATTTTAATTGTTGTAATAATAATTTTTCTTTAATAAAGTTAACTTAAGTTGAATCTTCGTTTTTCTCAGTCATTACCAAATCAAATCAAACAATTCAAACAAGACAATCATAAGTTAATAAAAATAAATAAGTGAAATTATTAAAGTAAACAAAACTTAATAAAAATAAATAAAGTTTAAATAAAAGAGAACAAATTAATCAACAAAGACTTTAACTTAAGCCAAAGCTCCGTTTCTTTCGTTTTCGTTAAAACAAAGTGGCGATCCTCATTATTCCAAACGGGATCTCCGGTGTCGTCCGGTTTTAATAAGTCTTATTAAAGTTTCGGTCACGACATACATACATATATATATATATATATATATATATATATATATATATATATATATATGAAAATTGAAAACAAGGAGTCGACAGCCTGCAAGATTGTTTTCAATTTTCATAATCCCTCCACCTGCAGTTGGACTGATTTATATATATATATATATATATATATATATATATATATATATATATATATATATATATATATATATATGTATATATGTATATATGTATATATGTATGTGTGTATATATTATATATAGGGTGTAAAGGAAATAACTCTTATCCTTTTGAGGGGTGATGCGACTGTTAATTCCGAAAAAAATCCTGCGGTTTTAGTGTCTACAGGGTGGTATGAGTCACCCCACAAAAGGACGAGAGTTATTTGTTTTACACCCTATTGTTTTGGTTATTTGTATTACACGAGAAATATATGTAATTCTAATAAAAATATTAAAACCATATTTGGATGTTTTTTAAAAGTTACTTTACACTTTACACTTTACACTTTTTAAACTTTACACTTCTTGCCTAGTCTTCATTCTTGTCACTCCAATAGCCTTCAACATTTGCATCCATTAAAAATTTTTTGAAGTCGCACGCAACTCTTCGAATAGTATGATCCTGATATCTGTTGTAACTTAAGTACCAGATTACAATGGCAATATGAGCTCAACAACCAACAAGTCATTGGTGTGATTAGTACAGTGGTGGGATTGTACTCTATAAAAAGGGAGTATGTTTTGGAAACTGTGTACCTAGACTGAATTTTTATTCTTAAAATATCACTCGATTCTTTACGTAAAAATATTTTATCAAGACCTTGGTCATCTATGTAAAAGTGGGAAATTTCCATTTTTGTCACTCCTATACGCCGTCAAAACGATGAAGTGATATGTTCCAAGTTTGTGTCGTGGTGGCACTTCAATAAATTTATTTTATGCATTTATATAATGACCAATTTTTTAATTGTAAAATCTTTTTATTTGTGTTTACCTATAAGCGCAAAGTGGAAGCAACGTAATTTTCAAATAAATTGTACAGTAACATGAGAACATTAAAATAACATAAAAAAGAAACTGCTTCCTCCATGCGCTCTATATAAAAAAATTGAAATGTTACTGAAAATGTGTTATTTTGAACGAAAATCGCAGTTACATCAAAGTTCGGCGCCCCACAGGTAATACCAATTGTCGTTTTTTCCTTTTATATACATATTTTCTTGTCAGGCATATATTCTACTTTCAAGAGATATAAAGAAAACATTAAATCGTAGACATTTTTTTTCGTCATTTTTGGGGCGGAAATAAGGCCTTATCGATACCCCACCTTTATAACTTATATTATATTAGTTTAGTTCAGCAACATGTCTGATAAACAGAAAAAACAATTGAAATCTTTATTAGCAAAAAGGGAAGTTTATTTTTCGCGGATTCAAAAACTTTATGACCATAGTAAAAATTTGAAAAACTCTAATGAATTAAAATATTTTCAAGTTAGACTAGGCACTTAAGAAGAGACTAAAGCTGAATTTGTTCCTATAGTCGATTTAATTAACGAGTTAAATTTAGAATTAGATGAAAATTATATAGCTGATTTCAAAGACATTTGTCGGGTAAAGCGTTATCAGTAAAGCGGGTATCCCCCCGGTTGGTGCAAATTATGAGATTATTTGGCAGACACTCATTGACAAATTTCAGGATCAGAGGGCATTAGCCAACAGTTATTTGGAACAAATTTTGGAATAGAAACCGGCCCAGGCCGCTTCAGCCAATAATTTAAACCCATTTTTAGAAAAATTCGATACCGCTTATAATGCTTTATGTCGATTAGAAATTCCTGATTTATTTGATTTTATGATTGCATCGTTAGCTTTGAAAAAACTGGATCCTGAAACTAGGTCACTATTTGAAAACACGCGCCGACAATCTTCGGTGCCTTCGTATAGGGAAATTTTAAATTTCACCAAGGAACAAGCAAAAATCTGTGCTCGATCGGATGCAATTACATCGAATAGGCATTCGAATATTGGTAAACCTAAAGTTACACATTTCTTTTTACAATTAGTGGAAAAACAAGCGAATATTTGCTTTCTTTGTCAATCCAAGATTCACCCTGTAGTTCAGTACCCGAGGTTTTTAGCACAATCACCGTCTGCTCGTTATAGAATCATAAAGGAAGGGGGCTTATGTTTGAGTTGCTTTGGTAAACATAAAGTCGCTTTCTGTAATTCAAAACTTAGTTGTAAAACCTGGCACTACAAGCACCACGGACTTTTACATTTTGCAAATGCTCGCACTTTGAATGGCGTTACGTCGTCTCACACTACTCAACCTACGGAGCAAAAGGCTTCATTGGAAAATGATGTTGTTCAAAATAATAGTTCGTCGAAATCGAATTTAGGGGTTGCTCATAACTCGAACTCGGAATTTTGTGGAACTACCACATCGTTTTCGAATTTTAGTATAGTTTTGTTGTCTACAGTTCTCGTCTATTTAGTGGATAATTTGGGTCAAGGACATCGAGTTCGATTTTTGTTAGATCCGGGAGCACGGGATATTTTCTAACATAGTATAAGGCATAGTATAAGTACAAGGCAAATCCACTATTAAGATTTTGACCCGAATATTAACTACACGTTGGAAGTTTTGTTGGTTGATAAGATTACTGGTCGAATGCCCAGTTACCAAGTGGATCGAGATTCCTTACCGCATATTTCAGATTTGTTTTTGGCAGACGACACATTTGATCAACCCGGACCCATTGACGGTATCATCGGAGCCCCGTTGTATGCAAAATTATTAGGAACCCATAAAATTATGGGCTCACTGCATTCCCCCATCGCTGTCGAAACGACTCTGGGATTTGTGGTTATGGGTTCAGCACCCACCGTTGCCGAGTCGAAAAATACGTTTCAGTCATTTCACATGGTAGTCGAACCTTCTTTAGAAAGTTTGGTCAGAAAATTTTGGGAAGATGAAGATCTTCCACCGCAACGTTTCGAACATCCTGATGATGTTGAATGCAATAAAATTTATGAATCCACAGTTTATAGAGAGAACTCAGGACGGTATATTGTTAGTCTACCGTTCAAATTGGATGCAAATTTGTTAGGGGATCCATATACTGTTGCATTGAAATGTTTTCGTTCATTGGAAAATAAATTTGTTAAATTTCCACAATTTGGGGAACAATACTGTTCTGTTATTAAGGAATATGTGGATTTAGGATATATGTCGTTGGTTCGGGAAGATGAATTAGTGCACCCCAATTACTTCATACTTCATCATGGAGTGGTTAAATCTGATAGTCCGTCCACTCCACTTCGTTGTATTTTTAACGCTTCTTCTAAGACTTCGATTCAATATTCACTTAATTGTTTGTTGCACACGGGTCCAAAACTCCAAACCGACGTTTGTGCCATTTTTGTGACTTTCCGTATGTTTCCGATCGGCTTCACTGCCGATATTCGTCAGATGTATTTACGAATCGGTATGAATCCTGATCATAGGCGCTTTCAACAATTGTTATGGCGGTTCTCTCCAGACGACCCTATTGGACATTATCAACTCAACACCGTCACATTTGGAATTAAATCATCACCATTTTTAGCCATTCGCTCCTTACATCAGTTAGTAAAGGATGAAGGCAACGATTATCCTGTCGCCGCTAACATTATTCGACGGGACTTTTATATCGATGATTTGGTTAGCAGTGTAAGCAATTTAGAAGAAGCCAGGGAAGCATACTCGCAGTTAGTTAATTTGTTTGCTCGAGGCCACTTTCAGCTTACGAAATGGGCTGTCAATTCGGAAGAGTTGTTAGCAATTATTCCCGAAAATAATCGTTCACCAAAAGTCGTTACATTTAACACAGACGGCTTAAAAGTATTAGGTTTGGAGTGGTATCCCAGTTAAAACGGAATTTCACCCATATACCAAACGTAATATTTTGAGCACTGTTGCTCGATTGTTTGACCCTTGTGGATTTTTAAGCCCCGTTACACTTTTTATTAAAATACTCATTCGTCGAATGTGGGCCTTAAACTTAGATTGTGATGAAGTTCCTGATGAAGAAATTTCGTCGGAGTGGAATCAATTACAAGAAGAATTAGCCGTTTTGGGAAATGTTAAAATATCTCGTCATTTGGGGATTGTTTCGTTTGGTCGTGTAATTTGATTGGATTTTGCAATGCATGTGAATATTCGTATGGAGCTGTCGTGTATGTCCGTACCATTGCATCTGATGGTAACGATGATAACGCCAAAACGAAAGTAGCGCCCATGAAAGTTCAGACTATACCTCGATTGGAATTGTTGGCAGCTGTTTTGGTGGCTCGATTACTCAATTTCGTAAAATCTACCTTGGAGCTTCGTATACCCATTGCGGATGTATTTGCTTTTTCAGATTCAACGGTGGCCTTGAGTTGGATCGCAGCCCCGCCATATCGTTGGCAGGTATTTGCTGCTAATCGCGTGTCGCAAATCCAAAATTTAGTGTCTCCTCAAAGTTGGTATCATATTGACGGCCAAAACAATATTAGTGATTGTCTGTGGCGAAGTTTAAAACCCTCTCAATTTGTTTCGTTAGCTTCTTGGATGGGGGACCCTGGGTGGTTAAAATTGGATGTTGCATCATGGCCCATTCGTTCAATATCCTCCATACACGAAAAAAATTTTCCCGAACAAAAACAAATCGCTTTGGTCGTGACTCAGACGAGCTCTAATCCTATTTACGACTTAATTATTCGCTGCTCTTCGTGGACGAAATTAGTTTGTTCCACGGTTTTGGTTTCAAAGTTTGTACGTATTATTAAAATCTGTGGTCGTATTAGTGCAGCTAATTTAGAATCCGCTGAATTGTTTTTAGTTAGGGTGGTTCAGCGCCATCATTTTTCAGCAGAAATTTCCCAGTTGAAAAATGATCAATTAGTTTCAAACTCGATTCGTTCATTGAATCCATTTATGGATGAATTTGGTTTGCTTAGAGTCGGAGGTCGACTTACCCATTCAAATTTAGATTTTGGACAAAAGCATCCTCTACTTTTGCCGCGGAAGGATCATTTTGTTGCCACATGTATGTACATGCAAAATTATCAGCAATATTGTGACTGATGCCGGGATGCCCACATTTTGCCCAACCATAGTTGCTGGCAACATATTGCCGAAATGTGGCCGGGCCACAATGTTCAGCAATATTTTCGGCAATATGTAGCAAGCAATTTTATTGCTTGTTTACGAGCCTCTTTAACTGAGCGAAATATTTTTTCTTGCTTATTAGATACAGAGGTGACGCAAAACTAAAATTAAAAGATATTTTTATTTTTTTATAATACAAATTTCTTCCCAAAATATAGGTGACCAACCCAAAAAAAAAAAGTTTTGCTATTCTGATTTTTCAAAAATTTCTTCCTAAAATACAGGTGACAAGCAAGGTTTTCATAGAACACTAGAAGCAAACTAACACCAAAAAAGTGTGGATCGCTTGGAGTCATTTGTTGTCTGTTACAGCTTAAGGTATTTAGTCGTTCGGTGTCGGTCATCGAATGCACGATAATTATTATGTATTATTGAAATCATTGTTAGTAATTGACCATTTACACACATGCAAACATCAAACCCACACGATTGCAAACAGTGTGTACCTACACAACATAGTGGGAAGAAGGAGAAGGGATTTTTTGTCTACGCAGGTATCAGTAGTACAGAGATAGCAATCTTTTCTCTGTTCTGTGTGATTGCATACTTGGCACATGCTTTGTATCGCCTCTGGTTAAATATCCCCTTTAAGTTAAGCAAGTAGATCATACAAATAAAAATCGATGGCAAGCGCAATGAATATTATTCTAGTATCATACATTATAAAGTCCAATCCTCTTCTATTGCAATGCTTTTAAGGTTTAATAAATTTAAGAAAAATGGTGCTACATCGTTCTGTACTTACATATAAATTTAAAATATAGATATTAATACTACTCTCCCTACTTTCAGTATATACCTATGTAAGTTATCGACTTAAAGATACACGTATGTTAAAATTTATTTTTTTAAATGTCTTCCAGTTAAAAAGAAAAAGCAAATTTAAGGTAAACGTATACCAAATACTTTATATTACTTTATGAGACTTTTCGTGATAAAATATTGCTCTGTTTTATATACACCAGTGTTTCGAAATAAGGAAAGGCAATTGTGTACGAACTTTTAATGTCACATCGATATAAAAAAAAATTACAAAATATTATAAACTACTTTTATAAACACACACACACACACACACATATATATATATATATATATATGTGTATATATATATATATATGTATATATATATATATATATATATATATATATATATATATATATATATATATATATATATATATATATATATATATATATATATATACAAGGTGGTCCAGAATTATGTACCGTAACTGGTAGAGCTTGTAGTACGTTCAAAAATAATGGTACCTTTTCATGTACAATTTTTTTTCAAAACTCAATAATAAGGGAGATACAAGTCTGTAAAAGGGTGAAACAAAAACCATTATTTCTTAAATATTTTCCAAACGCTTTTGAATAACGGATTGATATCTTAGGGGTACTTATTTTGCGTTAGAAGGATTAAATTTATGTCAACACTTATTCCACCACCCATGACTAAGGGGTGGTTTTGGGTGGTAGGTGTGAGTTATCACGTCTTTTACTTTTTAATTTGCAATTATTTAAACAAAATCCCTAATAATATAATTCCTCAGACAATTTCACGCAAAAAAGGTATACTTGTTACATTTCGATAAATATTACCGTTTTCGAGTAATTTAAAGTAGAAGTATCTATTTCCAAATTATCCCCTAATCATAAGTGATCGAATAATCGATACCATAAATTTAATTATCTTAATGTTCATACGCGCCCCTAGAATATGAATCCAGTAATCAAAAGCGCCTAAAAAATTTAAAAAAAAAACAAGTCAGTTTCGTTCCACCCCTCTACATTTTACCCCTCTGCTTTATCTCCCTTATTATTGAGTTTTGGAAAAAAGTGTAGATGAAAAGGTACCATTATTTTTGACCATACTATCAGCTCCAGCAATTACGGTACATAATTCTGGACCATCCTGTATTTTGTGAGACCTTTCCATATACTGATGAAAACACTAGTAATGAGCCTTAGTCGCACACGCTTGCTTTTTTTAAGGGTGAGAGCGGCGGCCACTAAGGCGACTGCAACACTGAGTGTCACTGGAGCCCCTTGTATTTAAATCCTTAAATTAGCTTTACTTGGCCCAATCTGATGAAATATTTTTAGACATATATTTACTAGTTCAAAAGCGTAGATTTCAAAAATCGATGTCTCATTTTGGTCCAAGATCGCGTTTTGTGTGTTTTTATAGGTCATTTAGAAATTTTTATAAATATCTTTTTCTAAACACCGTGTTTTGGAGAGCTGCATGTACTGTCTTATGGAGCTCTTAGCACCCTACATGAATATACGTATATATAATACTTATGCACTTGGAGGGAAGGAAAGTGGAAAATCGGGAAAAGTCAAAAATTGGACATTTTGCTACAACTCGAAAACGCAAAGCAACCTTGACCTAATATTGCAGCTGTGGAACACATGTGGAAGGGTGAACCCTACCATGGCACCGCCGACCCAGGTTGGACCTTAGGCAGATTCACCTATCTTATCCGGAGAGGTCCTTTTAGGACAAGTTCTTGAGCAAATTTTATTTTAAACATAGTTTTATAATTGCGATAATTCAATACTAAATTTACATAACGAACACTCGTTAATAGCCATAATGGTTGAAAACGTGTTCACACATTAAACAAAAGTAGAGTGGATTTTAGTAAGAGAAACGTATAAGTAATAAAGGTTTGTAACAGGTTTTCGACAAATACTTATTAATACAAATAAATATAAAGGTTTAGATGACTATAATATTGAAATAATGGAAACATTAGGAGTAAAAGTCATCAGGAAAAATAAAATGAAAGATTAATTTAATTTAAGAATTGCGCAACCGGTTTCGGAAGAGCTAGTGCTTCCGTCTTCAGGCGTATTCCTTTAATAAAAATAAAAACAATATATAAAAATACAGTGCATATTTATAAAATTAATGGTAAACAAATAGTTGTCAAAAAACATGCAATTACTTACATGGAAAAAAATTATAAAATAATATCACAAAAAGGTATTTTTTATGAAATTAAAATTTAAAATTAAAAACTTAAAAACATTGTTGTATAAAAGAAAAAATTATTTGTTCGATAATTACATTGTGAATTAATTTTTTTTAAAAATATAAAATTAAGTTACAGTGTTGGCAAACAAAATGACAATGTGCGAAAAAAGTTGGCGGTTTACATATGTTTCGGCAAAGTATTGGGCGCGAATTTGTTGAAGGTATGACTGTATTGGCTGTCAAGTTCAGACGAGTCCGTGGCAAGGTTGGCGTTGGGATGTATGGAACATATCCAGCAATGTTTTAGAAAGAATCTTTTTCTAGAATGTGCTTCTGTTTGTATTACTGTGGAGTTTTCAAAATCAAAGCGATGGTTGTTGTGCCATGAATGTTGTGCTAGGCCGGAGCTGGTGTCGCCACGTTGGACATTCCGACGATGCTGATCAAGTCTGTGCGATAGCTTTTGTTTGGTGTTACCCACATAGGCCGCATCACAATCCCGACAACGGATCATATAAACCACATTTTGACGGTTGCTTGTGGAGGTTGAGGGTTTTAAATTTGAATAAAATTTTTTTAGGTTTTTGGAATATTGGAAAGCTGGGTGGAGACTAAGAGGTTTCAAGATTTTTTTAATATTTTCAGAATGCTGTCCGGTAAAAGGAAGAGAAAAATAATGTTTGTTGAGCGTGTTCTGCTTAAAGGAGTTTTCGGAACAATTATTGAAAAGTCTATGAGTCAATTTTTTGGTAATATTCAATATTAATTTTCTGGGGTAGTTATTAAGCGTTAAAATATGTTGAGCATTTTTCAGCGCACGGGGACGGTGAAGATGGTGACTCAATCTGAGGGATCTATTTATCAAATTTGAAGCTACGTTGTATTTTAATTGGGAAGTGTGAACTGAGTGATAATTTAGGATACGGGAGGAGACATAAGGCTTTCTATACCACATTGAAGAAAGAAGATTTTGTTTTTTGAAAATAAGTGTATCGAGAAATGTTAGTTGACTATTGTTTTCTAATTCTATTGTAAATTTTAGGTTATGGTGAAAATTGTTAAAATTATGAAGTACATGGTCCACAAAATCAAAGGGAATGGCTGTAAAAATATCGTCAACATATTTAAAGAAAAAGGAGACAGTGCAGTCTAACCTGTCTAAAACGGTATCAACTAGATGATCCATGACGATATTGCAGGCTGTTACAGAAAGGGAGGCCCCCATTGGAAAACCAGATATTTGCTGGAAAAAACTAGTATGGAATTTTGTGGTGAAAAAACTATTATTCAAAATTAATTGTAAACCCTCAATAAAAGTGTCATAGTCTAAGTCAGTGTTTTTTTTTTAATGTTGTCCCAATTTATCCTCACCTGATCAAGAAAAATGTCCACTGGACAATTTGTAAAAAGTGCTTCTACGTCAAGGGAAGCAAGTTTATAACCTGTTGGCAATTTGAAATTGTTAATTTTGTTTACAAACTCAAAAGAATTTTTTAAATCATATTTGCTGTGAAAGGATTTTCTTATAATACCGCTAAAAAACTTGTCAATGTTGTTAAGGATGGAATTATTGGTGGCACAAATGGGGCGGAAAGGGACCTCATCAGGGGTGTTGAAAACTTTATGGATTTTAGGGAGGAAGTACATGTGGGGAAGGGCGTGATACAAAGGTTTTAATTTTTTGGCGGTATTGGTGGTTATAAATTTATTGTTTGCAAGTTTGTTGATGTAGTCATTCGTTTTCTTCAAAAGAGATTGTGAGGGGTCTTTGTTGACTTTCTTGATGTCTGTGTTATTAATATGAGTATTTTTGTTCAAAAAAACTGTCTTGTTTCCCTTGTCGGACTGCACGATAATAAGATCAGGATGTTTTTTTAAAAAAGCTCTGACATTTTTAACTAAATCTTTGATGAAGTGATCAATTATTTTATTAGAGAATTTGTTTTTACGGGAGAACATTGTATTTAACTGCTCAGTGACCTTGAATCTGAGATATTGTTTGTCTGTGGCGTCTAATTTGCTGATCGCAAGGTCAAAGTCGGTCAAGGTTTTATAAAGTAGTCTTGTTCTATTGAGATCATTGTTATCTATGTGAAAAGAAGAGAATTTAGGATGAAGGGCGAAAAAAATAGAGCTGGTTTGGGAATTGAAATGTTGGTCAGATTGACAACCCAATCACTTTGAATACTGAAATTGTCTAAAATTTGTTCTTTTAGCCTGTTGACTTTGTTGATATGTCTAGTTTTAATACGATTATCCAATTTACTGTTTTTTTCATGAAGTATTGATAAAAAATTGTTAAGTTCATATGGGGTAAGAAATTTGGACAGTTTGTCAATCTGATCATTTATCCTGGAGTTCAGTAAACGATAGTTTTTGTAACCGAGTTTAACCTCACACTTTACAATAGACAACTGAAATTTCCTGAGGGAATTAGAGAAAAGAGGGAACGAGAAAAGATGCTGGAATTTACGTGTATTGAGTCTAGTAAAACTTGGCGTCAACTTAAATTTCGCGCATTGATTTAAGAATTTAATTCTATTACCTAAAGCTGTCAAAAAACATGCAATTACTTACATGGAAAAAAATTATAAAATAATATCACAAAAAGGTATTTTTTATGAAATTATAATTTATTTTTATTTCAATTGGCGTAAATGGCATTAGGTATACAATTGACACTTCGCTTAATTGTTCGGTTTGCTACTTACAGCAAAAGGAAGACACTGCTCACATTTTGCTTGTTTGTCCAGTTTACAAGTCTCTTCGCTCGGCATATCTACACATTGGCATGAATATTACTTCAGACAATTATCAGCAATTGTTCGAAAATATTTTTCGTTTTGAAATGGAATCACAGTTAAATTCAGTATACTTCTAAATTAATCTAAGCAAATTACTACCTTGTTTTTTGCCAAAATTAGTACCTGGAAGGGAAAATATGGAAAAGATGGGAAAAAATCCGTAGAATTCGATGAACTATTTTTCAACAGCTGAATCATATGGGAAGCTCCTCAAAATGGCGACCAAAGAAGGCCAAAAACAGTTTTTTGCATTTAAAAAAAAAAACGGAATTTCGTACAAAAAAATGTTTCGTACAAAAGTTGTAAAACTATTTAATATCAACAGTATGAAACCAATTTCATGAAAATTAGTGCATAAACAAATGAGATATCGCAAACAAACCGCCAAAAATGGCGATTTTTTCAATTGCTTATACTTTAAAGGGAGAAAAATATTTTTTTATGAAACTTGGCAAAAGTATAGTCCCTGGCAAGTAGAACAGGAACGTTTTTGAAAAATTGCAAAACATTTGGTAATTTTTGCAAAAATCAATTTTTTTGAAAAAAAGACGTTTTCGCAAAATTTGATTTAACTAGGTTCTGGATGACCTGCAGACACGTTTACGGACTTAAAATTTTTTTAAAGACTTGTAGTAACGTATGCAATAAGTGCGCGCAATATTAAGTTATTCAAAGTATACAAAATAAATGACCGAAAGATTAATGATTTTTATGAATCCAGCAAACTTCGATTATTTTTCATACTTTGAAATTTTATTTTTTTGATTATGTTTTTAAAAATCATTAGGTTAGAGCTGTAAATAGGTTGAAAAGTATTACTTATGATTCTCCAGCCCCATTTTTTGAGATAAAGTTATTTTTAATGGCTGAAGTGAAAAACCTCATAAGTCAAGTATCGATAACTATTTACAGTACCAGTACAATTTTCAAAAAAGATTCCATGTACAGAAATGGTCTCGTTACAGTTTTATTATATATATATATATATATATATATATATATATATCATATAGAAGATGTATAGATATAGATTTGACAATCCGAGCACAGGCTCAGTGTGAACGAAAGGACAGATACACACATATGTAGTTTTAAAACTGTTACCAATAATGTATACATATACACAATATGGGTATATATGTGTATGTATATATGTAAAAAGATCTTTACAGCATCTTTAAGTATAAGCAATCCCTACACGCTCAATAGTATTATGCAATCAGCTTGTGTAATTTATTAAAGTCTTCTTTAGATGATAATAAAATTGTTTTTTGATTCAAAATGTTAAGTGATTAACTGATAAAAACGCTACGATGCAATAAATAATTGAAGTGTGGAGGTACCAAAGGCACTAAGTGCCAAAAAATAGCTTTTTTTTAAAATTAGGCTTCAAAACGTACTATATGACATCGCCAAAACTCAAAGAAAAGTTAGAAGTAATATTTATCAAATTTTTAATTTTTAACTTGACAGTTAACTCATGTGTATCAAGTGCCATAAGAATATTGTAATTTTTTTACTTGTACCATGGAAAAAAGTTAGGATAAATTTTTACAGCGAAAAAAATGGTACAAAATATTTCATTGGTCATTTCGTTGTAGGTAAACACGAAAAAAACGAAACAAAAATTCTTATTGGTAAATTTAAATGATTTCAGAACTATGGTAACAATGTATTAAATAATTTAATTAATAATATGAATTATACTATTTTATTTTATTCGTTAAATTGTCTTACCGTATTATACTTTAGATTTATATTTTTTCTGAATAAATTTGTGTTTTCCATAACTCAAATTTCTTGCCTAAAGCAATTTAACTCGAAGAACTGTCAACCCAAAAACGCTTCAGCTCCGCTGTCGCGTTTTTGTTAGTTGACAGTTCTTCTCGTTAAATTGCTATAGGCAACAAATTTTCGTAAAACAAACCCAAATTTATTCGAAAAAATACAGACCTCTCGTGTAATAATATGTAAATAAAAAATTGCATAATGTATTACATCTAAGGAGTTTTTATTCCTTATTTGTGTAATAACTCAAAATATATGAATTGGTGCTTAGTGCCTTTGCTACTTCCACGCTTCAATTACTTTTTACAAATTAATATTTTAAACTGGTTAAAATTATAGGCACAATAGGTGACACAATAAACAAATTAAACTTTTAAATAAATAAAGTTGCATATCGTACAACTCTTCAGTATAATCTACAATAAATTGATCCGTAATATTATATAAGATCAGATTTAGTGTAATTTATTGAGTGTGTAGGGGATTTTGTTTACAATTAAGAAAAATAGATCTTTGGGATAGTACAGCATGTATACGTATATGTGTATCAATCAGTATGAATCTATTTGTACAATACTACAAGCCCCATGTCATAACAAACTCGACAATATCCAATATCAACCAATCAGAATCAAGAATAAAATAATGTTGATAAGATCTTGTGCGAACCATGTCCTGAATTGACCCAGTTTGTTGTTTAGTTGTGTTAAATTTACACACTATATTGTTAATTTGTAAATTTTATAACAAAATAAATCCATCTGTAAAGTGCAGAAAATACTAATTTTTTCAGAAAATTGAGTATTATTACTGTACTCGTTTTGTTTCAATTCATTTTCATCTTCGTCACTTTTGATTAAAAGTATGTAAATAAACTGCGAATTCATTGTTGCGAAGAGTAGGGGATAGAGGGGAAACAGTCCATAAGAACTAATGTAAAATCGTAGTATACGAGTTTCAGCGCCTCTACCGAGTAAGGCTTTCACGAAAATCCGAAACCAGGATATTTTGTTATAAATGACTGTGGAATTTATAACCAAATATATATTAATATATATTAATAAATGTATATTAATCTTTTTTGTTATAAATTTTGTAATTTAACTACCTCGACGCCCCAGGCCCGATGAGAGGGTGGGGTAGCCGGGTTTGCAGCCCCGGGGCCAGGACTTGAGGAGGGGCTCGTAGCTGCTAGTAGAGGGCCTGAAAAAAGAGTTAATTTTGCTCATCACTTTTTTTTTGGAAAGAAATTTTTAAAAAATGCAGTTTATTCTTGGGCCCCGCGATTTTTCTCCACGGTCCTGCGTCACCCCCGTAAAGGCCGATAAACTTTATAGTTGGTAACCACAGATTCAAGATGTCACTAAAAACTTATAATTCAGTTTCTCCTCTATCCCGAAAGCTTCTTCACAATTTTTGTGGGTATCACAAAGAGCGTCATGATTTTTCTAAATCCTTAACATTATTTTTTTTTACTCTAGTAATGCCGCCATTCATACAAGTATAACTACTCATTAGTCCTCACAAAGTATGAGTGCACCCCGGACATCCAAAGTACAGAGTAGAACATCTCTATTCACTCGGGGTTCAAACCTAGGCCTCCTGTATGCTAACTTTGGCGCCATTTTTTACAGGTACTCCCAAATATCTATTTTTGTCGGATTATAATATCATACATTGTTAACCCTTCTATTTTTATTGTTTACTTGTTTATTTATTTATGTTTTTTTTCTTATCTCTACAGGTTTTGCATATAAATTTAGTTAGTTATGTATTAAGACCTGTTAAACTGTTAGATGATTAGATTTAATTTTGATTTGAAATTTTTTGTCAATTTGTATAATGTACCAACCTTTGTATGAGGCTGCGTGCCTCGGAACAAATAAAATATTATTATTTATAATTCTAATACGGTTAAACGAGACAAATGTATTAAACGAATGTATTTTTACAAATAAACTAATTACATAGCTAGAAAATATTCTTTATACATATATATATATATATATATATATATATATATATATATATATATATATATATGTATATTATATATATATATATATATATATATATATATATATATATATATATATATATATATATATATATATATGTGTGTGTGTGTGTGTATGTATATTATATATATACACGGTGGTCCAGAATTGTGTACCGTAATTGCTAGAGGTGACAGTACGTTCAGAAATAATGGTACCTTTTCATATACGCTTTTTTCCAAAACTCAGTAATAAGGGAGATAAAACCCTGTAAAACGAAAACCATTTTTTCCTAAATATTTTCCAAACGCTTTTGAATAACGGATTGATATTTTAGGGAAACGTATTTTGCGTTAGGTGGATTAAATTTATGTAAACGCTTATTTCACCACTTAGGATCAACTGGTGGTTTTGGGTAGTAGGTGTGAGTTATCACGTCTTTTCTTTCTTAATTTGCAGTTATTTAAGCAAAATTGTTAACAGTATGATTCTTCACACAATTCCACGCAAAAAAGGTATACTTATTACATTTCGATAAATAATACCGTTTTCGAGTAATTTAAAGTAGAAGTATCTATTTCCAAATTATCCCCTAACCATAAGTAATGGAATAATTGGTACCTACCATAAGTTTAATTATCCTGATGTTCATATGCATCCCTAAAATATGAATTCATTTTTCAAAAGCACCAAAAAAAATTTAAAAAAAAGGAAGTCAGTTTCGTTCCACCCCTCTACTCTATCTCACTGATTATTGAGTTTTGGAAAAAAGTGTAGATGACAAGACATAATTCCGGACCACTTTGTATATATATATATATATATATATATATATATATATATATATATATACATATATATATATATATATATATATATATATATATATATATATATATATATATATATATATATATATATATATATATATATACTTTTGGAGAATTTCAATAAAATTTTACTCGATGATTTAGAATATACATAAACGTGTTATTTATTGCGTAAAAAATCTATATTATATATATATAGATTTGTAACGCAATTGCCTTTCCTTATTTCGTTGCATTGGTTTATACGGATGAGAATCTTTTTGTGTGTATAGAAGGGAACATTGTACCAACACAGTTCGAGAATTTCGTAAAATATTGTGACAATTGTGATATAAGTCTTAACGGTGTACTATAAATAGATAACTATATTTTATTTAATACTTTAAAAACGGGAAATATTATAAATTTTACTCAATACATACATCCAGAGGCGTACCAATCGAAAATGGCATCTAGGGTATGCATCAAAATTGCGCCCCTTCATAAATTATTTTAATATAAGAAACAGATACACCAAATAAGACAGTTAAAAATTTTACAAAACATATTTATTTTCTATTTTACAACGAAAGTGAGTCTGTAAAGCAGTTACACTTACAATTAAACCTTCCTGGCCTTCTGCAACATAAACATATCGATGATGTTTCCGAAATTAGTTTATTTCCTTTTTTCGCTCTACACTGAGCAAAACTAGGTCGCATAACCTTTTTTAATCCATTATAGCCCTTAAATACGAAAATATTAACTTTAACTTACTTGAAGATCGCTCACAATTTGCGATGCGATGGATATTGCAATAGGCTATTTGACTAATTTAAGAAATGTGTCTTAGTTTATTTGTTACTAAAATATTTTGCTTAGAAATATATTACATTTTGGGAATTATACCAATAAAAAAAAAAAATTGGATTCAAAATTTGCCGCCAAAACGACATGAAACTGTTTCCAAGTTGTCAAATGAAATAAATGACGTCATTGTACTTACACGAAGCAAGAGTTAACATTGTATCTATTGTATATTTAATTAATTATTTTAAAATATGAGTGGAATAATTTATTATAAGTACTGTGTGGTACCATGTTGTAAAAATAACACAAAACACACTCTCGATAAATTATTTATTGCCGTGCCTCGTGAACCAAAAACGAGAAAATGGTTGCAACTAGCAAAGAGAGGTTTAAAGACGCTATCACCAAATACTACAATGTACTTTTGTGAAGATCATTTTGATGTAAGTATTACTTAATAAATATTTATCAGTACAACTATTTGCAAACGTTAAGTGTTATTATGTAAAATTTTGATATAAAATTTTGATATGTTATTTTTAGGTTATGTAGTACTGTTACTTAAAATTTTCATACATTGACTTATTTTACAGCTTCCCAATGACATGGAAAATTATATGCAGTTTCATATAAAGGGTTCTGTAAAAAGGATAAGAATGAAAAAGGGTTGTCTACCGTCAAGGTTTGCCTGTCAACCGGACCGAAAAAGAACAGGTCCAAGTACTACCGTTCGTTCTGCTGTAACTAAAAGGCAAAGAAAGGAAATAATTGATGAAATTTTGCAGCAAGCATCAAAAGAAGAAATGTTTGAAGCTGTGGCGTAGTAATGTCCAATAATCCCTACGGGGTTATTGGTGAGCGGAATTAGTTAGCACACACGCACCCATTGTTTCCGCTCCATCAACTAGTAGTGGATTATTGTTAAATTAGATAAAAATAGTCAAACACCACTAAAGCTCAATATGCCGATAGCTTTCCGACATAAATTTTATTTAATTTTTTGTATTAATGATTGCTTAGAAATAGAAATTCAAAAACCTTCCAAGGCTATCAATCAAGCTCTCACATGGTCGGAATACAAGAAAACTAATACAATAAAATATTTAATTAGTTGTATTCCTGATGGTCTGGTCAACTTTATATCACCTGGATATGGCGGTCGAATTAGCGACGTGCTATTAGTTGAAAACAGTAATTTTTTAGATTTATTACCACCTAGCACCTGTATTTTAGCAGAGAGAGGCTTTAAAAATATTGAGCAACTTCTATCACAAAAGGGTTTAAAACTTTTACGACCACCTAGTGTGCCCAGTGGTGAAAAATTATCTAGGAAAGAAGTGAGAGAAACGAAGCAAATTGCGAGCATTAGGATACATATTGAAAGAGTAATAAGAAGAGTTCGAGAATTTTCAATGTTAAAGCCACATTCAGTGCTAAATACAAATTTATTAAGAGTAGTGGATGAGGCTATAATAACAGCATGTGCGTTAATAAATTTGCAAGACAGTTTAATAAAATAAGTTTAGTGCTATGTAGTATATTTAAATAAACAATATGTTTTTGTATTTTGTAGGTATGTTCTTTTATGATTCAAAATTAGAAGTTTAATGAATGTTGTAAATTTATTCAAATCTAAACTTATGTACATCTTCAGTAACGTGAATTCTGGCGGGCCTGAATTATTTTTTTAATTTAAATTATAAAGTATAAAAATTTATATATGCTAAATAACCAGAAAAAAAATTGTATTGGGAATCCTAAAACTTTGATAAGCGAACTAGTGGTCAAAAAAATAACTGTTGCCAGTAGGTTTGTTTATTAAATTTTGACAATTCACAAAATTTATATTCTTTAGTTTAGAAAATATAAACTGGCATATTTTTTCAATATCATTCTAATTTTTTCATAATTTACTGTTTTTAAATTAAACCGTACGATTCCAAACTGCTACCATATTTTTAGTGTAAATCTATGTCATCTAGTGGCGAATAAATGAACTATAGTGACGAATAAAGGAACCACTGCCGGTAGTTCCTTTATTCGTCACTATAAACCACATCTCGACTTTATTTTGCAATGCATTCAGTTTTTATAGATGGTGTAATATAAATTTTTGTTTAATGATAAATCTTTTTAGGGGGTTCACTTTATATAACTTACGTATTCAAAAATCACTATTACGTACAGAGCTGTAACGAAATAAGCACACACGTAATAACCACACTCAACATGTTTTGGAGGGGATACCCTCACATACATAGTGAGTTATCTCTTCAGTGTGTTAGTGTTACATATCAGTGGCGAATGTAATACTCATGTATATATGTATGCATTCTTTATAGATGCATTATTTCTATATATGTATGTATGTGTGTATACATTAAATAATAATTTTTTTTTACATCTTTTGTAAACATTGTTAGAATCCATATACGAAAATTAATCTAGTAGATAATATTCAAATATACATATATGTACATATATATACATATATATATATATATATATATATATATATATATATATATATATATATATATATATATATATAAATCATTAGGTAAATTAATGTGAATAATTTGTGAATATATATATATATATATATATATATATATATATATATATATATATATATATATATATATATATATATATATATATATATATATATTCACAAATTATTCACATTAATTTACCTAATGATTTATTCTTAAAATAGAAATATTAGAAACACATAAGTATGATTTCTGACCATTTGAAAAGGGTTGTCGTATTATCAATACAAAACAATAAAGCTAGTAAAATATATATGTATTAGTCAAAGTTATAGCTTTCTTTGTGTAACGAAGATGTCTAAATAAAAAATAAATAAAATATTATTAGGCCCGATTCACACTATAGTGCCGATACCGATATGTTCCCGCCCCAGTCTCGCTCCGATATAATTTTGTTGTGTTCACATTACAGTGTTCGTACCTGCTCGCTCTCTATTCACACTATAGTGCCGCTCTCGCTCCGGTTTCGCTCCGATAAAAATTTTTTCCCATATTTTGAACACTATTGTATTAGGAGAACATAATATCATAATACAATATGTCTATTAGTTAATTAATTAAGATGTATCATAATGTATTGTAGCAAGACGTCGCGTCGTTATGCTGTATCATATTTTCCTAATACAATAATTTTCAAATAAATGGAGAAGGCTGAGAAACGGAGCGGAGTGGAATCGAAAACGTGTTCACACTATCGATATAGGTCTGATATCGTTCCGATACCGCTCCGATAAAATATCATCTGAGTGGTAGTGATATTGGAATTCATTACCTCTGAATACTTTATTATTTCTTAATTTAAAAAAAGAAAACATATTATGGTAATGGAAAATCCCAGAAAAAGAAAATTTTGTCATATTATTAAAAAATTATTAAAAATTTTAAGTTTTTAATAATATGCTTTGTAAATATTTAAGCAATGCACAGCAGCTTTAATTTTTTAATGAAGTCGCCACTGATGTAACGAAATAACCACACTTCTCCTCTTTGGTCCCGATGGTGTGGTTATTTCGTTACAGCAGTGTATATGGTTAAGTTTATTCGAAGCTTCAAGAATATTTGTAAACTTGTACAATGTAAACCAAATCGAAACATTATTCTATTATCTTTGTACATTTGTAGCATAAAATATATAAATAAAATTTGTTTTAGTTTATGAGGAAGTAAAATAATGAAATAAAACAAAATATTGAAACTGTATTGACTTTTATTACAATAACTTATATACTCACAATAAATAATTATTTCACAATTATTCAGTGTAAGAACTTCTGTACAAAAACGGGTAAATATTTGTTTTCCAAAACAATAAAACTTATAATATTTTTATACATACTCATTATCATACGTTATCAGAGATGTACAAGATACCCCTTAAAAAGTATCTGAAATACAAAATACAAGATACTCTTAAAATGGTATTTGAGATACCAGATACAAGATACTTGTGGAAATGGTATTTGAAGTACTAGATACAAAATACGTATTTTCTAAATACTTTTTTAAGATAAAATACTTTTTTTTTTTTTTTTTTTTTTTTAAGAAAGTTTTTATTAATTTTGAGATTTACTTAGTTTATTTCATTACACATTAATTGCATATTTATTATTCTTTTTACCTAATATTTTAAAAGTTAGGTATATCAAATTAACAATAAATTTTTAAACTTACAATTAGAACCAGTAGCACACAGACAGTTTCCAAGCGCATATGTGACGTCATAATGTTTACTTAACTGAAAACATTAATATATTTTTATTTTGAATTATTCATGTTATGCAGTTATTGCTTGTTATAAACATTTTTATATTAAATATCTTAATGACGTCACAAACATCGCAATCTTTTGTAGTGCTGTTTACAACCAAATGATATTCTTTAAAATTTAATTTAATAAGTTTTGATTAATTTACTTATTATTATTTTTTATATATTAACGCCAGCAATAATAATAGGGCGCAGGCGCGGCGAGAGTGGCGACGCGACGGAGGCAGACCAAAACAAATAGATCATAGAATCTTTTGATAGATTGAGAAATTAAAATTTTAAGGGCTCAGTTTCAATTCAACCTTATGATGGGATTAATTGGTAAAAGTGGGTAAAAGAATTTTAGCAAACTTAAGTATTTACAAAATACTAAGATACCAAACGAATATATCTGAATACAAGATACAAAATACATTTTTAAAAAAGTATTTCAGATAAAAGATGAAAATACGTTTTTTGTATCTTGTATCTGTATTTCAAATACTTGTATCTTAAATAAGTCATCTCTGTACGTTACTTTAACTATTTCCACTTGATTATCTTTTTCAAGTTCGGGATCTGCAATACAAAAATAGTAGTGTTTTGTGCCGGTAGTATTCATCTGTATTTGCATCTGGCATACAAACTTTTCCGATATTATTCCATCACATATGTAATTTTTATATGATTGTTGGCTTGTGGGGCATTTTATTTCAATTAAAGCATTCTCTTTTTTCAAAATACCATCAGGAGATGCTGCAATCATTGGATAATGTTTAGATATAACTAACCCACATTTACACCCGCGCAAATTTAGCACACCATCAATGGAATTTTGGGTCGAAAATGACCTTAATCGATAGGTCTCCGTTAGGTCCTTTAAGGTCCCACAATTTTTTTGTTAGGCCCCCTTTAATTTTTTTATAAATAATTTTTTAAATTTTGGGTATAAAAAAAGTACACTTTAGCACCTCATCCATAGCAAAATTGGCGAATTTAATCAAAATCGTATTCTTTATCGTTAGGTCCGTATAGGTCCATCATTGAAATTGTTAAATTATTTATTTTATTTGTTTTATTCTTAATTATAAAATAATTAAAACCTGCGCATGCGCACATCATACATAAACAGCGCGAAATTTAAATTGGTATCGTTTCATTTACCTTGTATTAGTGTCAGCATATCTATGCATAATACAGACATATAAATGTATATATATTCATATGTTCGAAATATTAATTTAAATTTAAGGTAAATATAACACTGATATGAAAAACTAAACCTAAAGTGTGTATAGTCCTGTAGTTTTGAACTGCTTCTCATGAAGAAGCTATTTGTTGACGATTTTTCTTAATTAACATACAGAATTTTACGATAAAATAATTTAATAAAAAAATACCTTCATAAATAACAGTACTGATAAATTTTATATTTATTATTAACAAATGCACATAACAAAAAATATCCTCTACTTAAGATAAAATTTAACGAATTATTATCGAAGATGTTATAATTTATTGATTTGATAAATACCTTATTATTATTGTTGTTATTATTATTATTACATTATAATTAAAATATTCAATTTAATGAAACTTTAAGAATCTTAGGATACAGAGATAAAGGACAGTCTTTAAGCAATTTAATTATACACGTATATCAGATATATAGAACACATGTATAGAATGTTTTCAAGCAAAGCATATCGACGCCGATTGTCTTTTGTTATTAAATTCTATCATGATAACGACTTTTTAGTCGAATTTTTCCTTGAAAAAATTAGACTTATACAGTCTATACGACAAGAACGGCGAGACGCGAGAGTAGGAGCGCTATCCGTTTTCGGACCAGTAAAACACGAATATGTAGAAAAAAATGTCTGATATATATATATATATATATATATATATATATATATATATATATATATATATATATTTTTTTTTTTTTTTTCCCGCTACCTTTTAATATGTGTAGGGCCCCCCTATGGAAGTTAAGAGCTCAAATTTGGTAAATGGGGCTCATTCCGATGCACAACAATACTACCAAAGTGGGGTCAAATTTTGGGCAAATTTTGGATCCGACCCAAACTTTAAGGGGGTGGTGGGGGGCGGGCGGTTGCAAAAGCAATGAAACTTTTCCAAACCGATTGGAAATAATGTTTCGGTCAATTATCTACAACATATACAAAATTCAGCTTCCAAGGATGATTTGGTGGGAGTAGAGGGGGGAAAAACGATTGTCGCTGGATCTAACGCGCCCCCAGCCCCCCAGAATTAACGTAGAGGGTTGAAATTTGGTGTGTTGATAAAGTTCGTACCTAGGTTGTGCTTTTTGGAGGTTTTAATATATTACCCCCACCCCCCCTCATTTTTAATCTACAATTTCATGCATTTTCGACGTTTTCAAAGTTTGCACCACTGGCACAGGTCACCCAAATAAACATAGAGGGCTGAAATGTTGTATTCGGATTGAGTTAGTATCAAGGGGGTGCCTTTTGGGGGTCTCGTCTTTTAACCCCTACTCCCATCATTTTTATACCCAAAGGAACATGATTTTTCTTGTTTTTTAACAGTTTCGTTCGGGTCAAAATCTCCCCAAATAAACCTAGAGGGCTGAAATTTTGTGTACAGGTTAAGCTAATAGCCAGACACTGTTTTTGGGGGGTTTCAACTTTTAACCCTTACCCCCCCCCCCCCCCCCCCCCGATTTTTACGCCAATATTTCCTTAATTTTTTTGCTTGTTTTCTAACACGTTTAGAGACTTTCTAAGGAAACCTAGAGGGCTGAAATTTTGTACGTGTATTCAGTTAGTATCCAGCTAGTACCTTTTAGGGAGTCCACATTACTTTTCCCCCCCACTTCTCCCATTTTTACATCGGAATTGAATGCTATTGGTAAATGTGTTTTAAATGCATTACTTTTATTCTAAATACAAGTAGGCGAATAGTAATTTTAAAAAATTTAAAAAAAAAGTGAATATAATTTTTTAACAAATGAAATACATACATATTAAGTAATTTAAAAATGTTATTAGTCACTGTTTATTTATAAATTAGGAATTTTGGATTTTTATTATTTATAAAATAGAAATTTTGCATTTTTTTGGAAAGAAAAAATATCTTCATAAAAGCCTTCCAGTTTACTATTTAAGTTCCTTTTTTAATATTTTAAAATAAAACACAAAGGCAACTGGCGGATAAGCATGGGTAGAAATGCTTTCGTACGAATTGTGTTGGCTTTTTCCCTGTTAACTGCTCTCGGCACAAAATTGAAATTTACTGAGATTCAGCCCTTAAAAACTTAAAACCTTTTTTTAAAGCCCCGATCAACCGGACACTCATCATCAGTTTTGAAACCACCAAAATGACAAATCGCTTGTGGACTTTCAATTACATTTCGATTGTAGACACTCAATACCGAAGATGAAAGGAAAAATTCGACTTCCGTGATGGGGCTCCGCTGCTCACGGCGTTTTTTAAATTATATTTAAAATATCATTTATATAAAAAATAACCGTTATCTGTAATTTTACTTTTAACAAATAAAAATCGTCAACAAATAGCTTCTTCAAGAGAAGCAGTTCAAAACTACAAGATTATACACACTTTATGTTTAGTTTTTCATATCAATATTATATTTATCTTAAATTTAAATTAATATTTCGAACATATGAATATATATACATTTATATGTCTGTATTATGCATAGATATGCTGACACTAATACAAGGTAAATGAAACGATACCAATTTAAATTTCGCGCTGTTTATGTATGATGTGCGCATGCGCAGGTTTTAATTATTTTATAATTAAGAATAAAACAAATAAAATAAATAATTTAACAATTTCAATGATGGACCTATACGGACCTAACGATAAATAATACGATTTTGATTAAATTCGCCAATTTTGCTATGGATGAGGTGCTAAAGTGTACTTTTTTTATACCCAAAATTTAAAAAATTATTTATAAAAAAACTAAAGGGGACTTAACAAAAAAATTGTGGGACCTTAAAGGACCTAACGGAGACCTATCGATTAAGGTCATTTTCGACCCAAAATTCCATTGATGGGGTGCTAAATTTGCGCGGGTCACATTTACTTATCTCTTGCTTAAGATGTTTCTCCAAACATTTTCTAACATTTGATTCCAGAATGCAACCTCGCTTCATCGCAGGCATACCTGGAGTCCTAGCACCCATAATAATTTCTACGAGTGACCCATCTGGGGTTTTATAACGACTCACTTCGAATGCTTTTGATCCGGTAATCCTTCCATATCTCAGCTCGTACCATAAGTGACTATTATATTGCTCTTTCGTACTTTCCTCCACTAACCTAATATTCTCCTCAGTAAATATGTTTGAAATTAAACTGAGAAATTTTTCGCATTCCCGTTCTTGATGTTTGACACATAAATAGTGTAAAGACAGGGATTGCACAGTTTCTATTTCATAATCAACTTAATACTTCAATAAGTGACAGTTTTTAATTTGCTGTTTTTTCGCTTTTGTTAAAAATAGATTAAAAACTGTGTCTTCATTTGTACTGGCATGAGTTATAGGTCTTTCCTTTGATAACTCCTTGACTGTAACAAATTTTGTCGTACTCCCAACCTGGGAGAGTTTCGGTTTTTTCCATTAACATTGCACAGAGGTGCAGGAAGGTTCTTCTGTTCTTCTATGAACCCACATTAAGAAGGCCACGGAATGTTTGCAACCTCCTTAAGAGGCAACACAATCGTGACAGGTCACACTAACAACCTCTGCTTGTGTTTCATTTATTGTCAATGTTACATTATATACTTTATTTCGGACCTTATGTTCTGGACACATTTTACACTTCACAACACACACACCATTTTCTCTACACAGTTACACATAACCGATGGCATCGTCGCCGTACGTCTCTTTCGAAGATCTAAAAAAAAAAAAAAAATTAATCGATACTGATATAAAGTGAACATAACCTATACAATATAACCTCCGCAAAAACATATTAATTTTTTTTTCAACACTTTTTCTAACAAAATATTGCTTAATAATTTTAATTAATTGTACTTACATGACAGTTTTCACATTTCTGAACTCTGCGGAACAAAAATCAGGATTCGCAGCAAAGAAACCTGCTATCATCATAGCATCAATTCGTGGCAAATTTGTACTATCTGCCTTAACAAATTTTTGTTCCATATTATAGAATATTAATTTTATGGGAATTTTGCAGAGGACTACAACATGCGATTTTTTTTTTAACCGGTAAAAACGAAAGGAATAGTGGAGGAAATTTTAAATTATGAAAAGTTAAAGCGCGGTAGCATATTTTTGTTTTGGAAAACTCAAATTTATTAATATTTTTCACAATTTTTTATAATGACAACTATACGATATAGCACATATTTTAAAGCAAGTTAGTGTATAATTTATTTATGGGAAACGGTAAAAATAACAAAACATTGCGAAATACACTTAAATATAACTAGTAAAATAAATAAACCAAAAAATTTATTTAAATAAAAAAAAAAAAAAAAAACAGAAAATAGAAAAAATATATATAAACAGATGTGCTGCTACTAGCCGACGTATTTGAAAATTTCTGGAACCAGTGTCTCGATACGTACAAACTGGATCCATGCCAATACTACACCGCCCCAGGGCTCAGCTGGGACGCTATGCTCAAATATACAAAAGTGGAGCTGGGGCTGTTAACAGATATCAACATGATATATTTCATAAAAAAGGGTATGTGTGGTGAATTAACAGTGTTCCGGTCGTTATAGTAAAGCTAATAATAAATACATGTCCAGCTAAGACCCCACAAAGCCGCCGACTTACATCGAATATCTAGACGCCAATAATTTGTACGGATGGGCCATGTCGCAGCATTTGCTGATAAGTAATTTCCGATGGGTTCCAGAACACGAACTGGATGACATCAACATAGCAACGGTTCCTGATGACGCTGATGTTGGATACATTCTGGAAGTCGACCTCGAGTACCCGAAGGCACTACACGATTACCATCAAAATCTACCATTCTGTCCGGAGCAAATGAAGCCGCCATACATCACATCTAAAGACAGCAAGTTACTGGCAAATCTATATGATAAAACAAAATATGTGATCCATTACCGCAGTTCAAAACAGTGTCTAAAATACGGACTTAAATTGAAAAAAATACATCGTGCGCTCCAGTTTAAACAATCTACGTGGCTAAAAAAATACATTTACTTAAGCACCGAGCTTCGTTCTAAGGCGACAAATAGCTTCGAAAAGGACTATTTCAAGCTAAAAAATAATAGTGTTTTCGGGAAAACAATGGAGAATGTCGACAAAGGTGTTGATGTGCGGTTAATCACATACTGGGAGAATATTCGTAAAGAGTTGGGTGCTAATAATTTGATAAGCAGACTGAACTTTCACAGTTGTTCAATTATCAACGAAAATCTATCGCTATACAAATGAACCGTTTGAAAGTGAAGTATGATAAACCGATTTACGTAGGATTTAGCGTGCTCGAGTTATCCAAAACTTTAATGTACGATTTCCACTATGGTTATATTAAACCAAAGTACAGTGACAAAGTGGTTTTGTTATACATGGATACCGATAGTTTTATATACCAAATACAGACGGACGATTTTTATGTCGACATTAAGTCTGATATTAGTGAGTACTTTGACACAAGTGACTATGCCGCAGATAACGTTTATGGACTGCCTCGATTGAATAAAAAAGTGCTCGGGAAATTTAAAGATGAGTGTTCTGGGATCATAATTAAACAGCTTATTGGTATTAAAGTTAAATCCTATTGTACAGTGAAAGCCGGTGATGTGCCTCCAATTAAAAAACTTAAAGGAGTTAAAAAAGATGTGGTGAAGAACGAAATGGACGTTAAAGACTATATTAATTGTGTTATGAGCAAAGACTCAAGTGTAGTGTTATATAAACAGATGAGTGTATTTCGTAGTTTGAAACATCGGTTATACACTCACTTAGTGAATAAGGCCGCGCTCACAAACGATGACGACAAACGGTTTATAGTACCCAACAACAGACTCAAGACTCTCCCATGGGGGCACTATAAAAGAAAAGACTTTTATTTTTCTTAATATTGTATATATGTTTTTGTGAATTTTGTATATATTTTTTGTTAAGTGGTAAATATTTTGTTAATTTTGTTTAGTATTTATTAAGTTGTATTTATTTATTAAGTTTTTATTAAGTAATTAGTTTCTAAGATTTAGCATAAAGAAAAAATAATAATGGCCATTATTAATTTAAAATTTATTTATTAAAAAATCAAAGAAATACATTTTAAAAATACTGAAATTACAAAAAAAAAATTACATGTTAAAAAATCAGAAATACATTTTACAAATATTGAAATGCGATCAATCCAGCTATTGGCGCTACTCGGGAAGCCGAGCCGCTTCACGTATACTTTATCTTTCTTTTTTTTCAATACTTTTTCCACTGAATATACATCTGAATATTTAACTCTTTGTAATTCGTCCTTGTAAAATCCACCTTTGATCGGATTACCATGATAATTTTCCAACAGATACGTAACTGGATTGGTTAATCGTACCTTGTTGATTTTAAAAAGTTCTGTCGTCCATGATGGTAAATATCCTTTATCGAATTGAGACTTATGCTTGCTAATGCGAACTACATCACCAACATCATATTTCGGTCGATCCACAACTTTTACATGATTGTAAACAGTTGAAAGGAGCAATTTCTCCTTGCTTGGTGTTACATCACGCGGTCGCATTTTATTGTTCTATGTTTTCGTGAATTGTAACTGTCCATTAAATCGTCCGGTATATCCAGCCATTGATACGATCGATTGTAACTAAACATCTTCCACATTTCAGTCTTCAGCGTTCTATTAAATCTCTCCACCACTGACGCTTTTTTGGTTGAAAATGTTGAATAATGGTTGATGTTGTACTTATCCATGAGCGTTTTAAACAGCCGATTATAAAATTCTTACCATCATCGGTTTGTAACTTATCTGGTGTCCGTCCTTGTTTAAGTATCGATTCAAATGCGGCTGTTATTTCTTTTCCAGTTTTATTTTTAACAGGTACCGCCCATGCATGTTTTGAAAACACGTCAATTGCTGTCAACAGATAATTGAATTTTTTATTCACTGAAGCGTAGGCACCTATCTCAATTAAATCACATTGCCAAAGATCGTCAATTCCTTTTATAATCACACGTCTGCGTGGAAAATTTTTTCGCGCCGGTTTATGCAGTTCACGAACCACTTGTGCTTTGCTCATCCTTCTCAGCGTGTTTAATAAGCTTCAATATTTTCTCAAGGTGTTCTTCAATCATTGATATTCGAAGATTAAATGCGGAAATTTCTCTATTGATCCATATTTTATGCTGCGTATAGAGCTGCATTGCCTGGGTTAGCAGGTGCGTAGCATTTTCAATCTTTGTTTTAGTAATTTCAACTGTTCCTCTCAATTTGGAAAGTTTCTCTGTTGTAAAACTCTTTAAAAATTTCAGATTCACCACATCTTGATCATCAGTCGGATCCTTTATATTGGTTAGTCGCCTGTTCCCGAAATCATAGCTCCCCTATTGTGTCATCTTCAAGCCAATGTCTTTAAGAAACTGCTTCTTAATACTTTTATCATGCACCCGACCGAATTTGTCAATAGTTATGTTTCTGTTACGCTCCCGACCGAATTTGTCCATTTTCACTCAATGATATCTGCTTCTTTCAGTTCTTCAATGATGGGTATTATTTCGTTATTATGACCACTTCTCAAGAACTGAAGCTCTATCGCATATAACTGCTGTATTTATAGGACCAGTATAGGACCAGTTTAGAACCAGTTTAGAACCAGCATAGGACTAGCATAGGACCAGTATAGGACCAGTATACGGCTAAGTGAGCAGTTAGCAGGTCGGTTCAGAACTGCTTAAACTGGTTACCAAAACCAGTTCGAAACTCTTTGGAGCAGTATAGGACCAGTATAGGACCAGCTTAGGACCGGTATAGGACCAGTATAGGACCAGTACAGGACCAGTATAAAACCATTATACGGCTAAGTGAGCAGTTAGCAGCTCGGTTCAGAACTGCTTAAACTGGTTACCAAACCAGTTCGAAACTCTTTGGAGCAGTATAGGACCAGCTTAGGACCGGTATAGGACCAGTATAGGACCAGTATACGGCTAAGTGAGCAGTTAGCGGGTCGGCTTAGAACTGGTTATATCATTTTCCCGATGTTGATCCTTTCCAGAAGCAGTCAAACTTGTTTCGATATCTTCCGTTGTGTATATCATCTTCTTTGCAAATAGTTAAAAATTCATAGTTATCACGCCAACACTCTCTGCATAATTCTTTGAATTGATTGAACGACATATCGGAATTAATGTGATCATCATAGATATGTCTGAGGTTGAGATCATCCTGTTTGAAGACTGCAACAAGATTCAGTCCCGCACATGATGTTTGGGTGCCACTGTATACGTTTGCGTCAAGTAGAAACAATCATCATTGTAGTGTCGAGAGTGGCTAAAATATTCTTCTATTATAGCTTTTTTCTCCCGCGCAGATACATCATCAAATATTACCAGCGAAATTGGTCGCGCTTCTTTCGGTGGTATGACATCATCGTTATTGGAAAATGTAAAATAACCCAAACTTTTAACACCTTTAATGATTCGTTTCAGGAACTGATATTTCGGCTGGTGTAATGACTTGGAATAGATGTATATATTTTCAAATGCTACGCCATTAGGATCCTGGATAAGTGATAGAGGAAGTGACGTTTTACACATCCACTTAGACCACAGATGATTGCTCTAATACTCGTCGGTAGGAATGAACCGTTTTCCTTGACATTAGTCTCATCAGACGAAAACTCGAAATTTTCCACTGGCAGCGTCTCCGGTTGTTTAACGAATGAAGAAGACATCGTTGATGTTGATCAGATAACACTATTTCTCATACTAAGAAAGCTGAGTAAATTTCCAGCATATTTAAACCATATAAATAGTACAGCATGTGTTCTTTTGTTTCAGTTCACTTTTAAATGTCGACGTGGAAACAACTAGCAGCTAATCGTGAGAAGACAATCGGTGCAAGAAGATCTGGCTGTGGCATAGTAAACGGGATAATTAACAAATTACCATTGGAACTTCATATACCTGGCTTCCAATATTGTGGACCTGGAACTAGACTGCGCGAGCGATTGCTACGAGGTGATCCGGGTATTAACAAATTGGATGCTGCATGCAAAGAACACGAGATCGCCTATTTACAATTTAAAAATATTCTAGATCGACATAAAGCTGATTTAATTCTGGCTGATAAAGCGTGGGATCGAGTTAAATCGTCGGACGCAAATCTTGGCGAGCGAGCTGCTGCTTGGGCTGTAATGAACGCTATGAAGTCAAAAGTAAAATTAGGAATGGGTCATTCAAAGAAGAACAAAAAAGGACAGAAATTAATATTTGGCGCCGGAATTCGTGAATTGAGAAGTATATTGAAGAAAAAGAAACCAAAAAATATTAAAAAAGCGATAAAATTTGCACTGAAAGCTGCAAGGAATATCTTCAAGAAGTCAATTTACAACACCGAGAATTATTCCAATTCCAAAAGCTGGTGGAATTTTACCATTTCTAGTTCCACTATCTGCTGGCCTGTCCGCTGTAGGATCACTTGCTGGAGGTGCTGCTGGTGTTGCGAAAGCAGTCAATGCTTATAAAACGGCGAAGAAACACTTGGATGAAAATGAACGTCATAACAGGATGATGGAAGCAGTTGCTCTTGGATCCAAATCTGGAACTGGACTTTATTTGAAACCATACAGAAGAGATTTGCGACTTTACATCGAATCAAAAACCGCTAAGCGAGCTACCCGATCGACCATTAACTGATCGCGACATCTATCGGTTTGGAATCGGTGTTCATGAGAGATGATTTACCGAAACGTCCAAGGCGAAAGGAGTGTGGTGTTGTCAATTTGGGTAATTCACCTGGACCAGGAAGCCATTGGGTAGCGTACGCCAAAGATAACAAGAACGTGGAATATTTCGACAGTTATGGGAATTTACCACCACCTGCTGAAGTTGTGCAATATTTACATGGCAATAATATTAAATATAATTATAATAGATATCAGAATTACGATCAGTATAACTGCGGACATTGATGTCTAAAATTTTTATGTAATATAAATTATTTTAATTAAATATTTTGTTTTAATGAATAAATTGTTTCATTTCCCGTCCATACTTTAAATATGCATGTAATATAGAATTTTCTCTCATTCATATCTTAAGCATCATGGCATTCACACTAACGCTAAGCGGTGTCTCATCCATATTGACGGCTGAATATTTTCCGCCCATCGATTTACCGGGTGATTACGTGTACGGGCTGGTCAATTTTGAAACATACAACGCAGTGCCGAATATCGACGAAAAAAATAATTTATTTCATTACGGTAATGAAGAAGTGAAATGCATCGAGATACCCGTCGGCAATTATGATCTGGAAAATTTGGAGTCTCAAATAGACAGGACAGGATTCTGGAGAAGAGAAAACCGGGTGATAATCCACAATTTATACTTCGTGCTAATAATAATACGTTAAAAAGTGAAATAAAATGTACGGAAGCAATGTATTTCGATCAAGAACGAACAATTGGTTCACTACTGGGATTCAGCAAGCGAAAACTTGCAGCTGGTCATTACCACTATTTGGATAAACCGACGAATATCATGAAAGTGAATTTGATTCAAATTGAAACTAATATTACAACGAACAGCTACTTGAACAACGTTCCAGCACATAATATTTATTCGTTTTGGATTCAAGTTGAGCCTGGGTATAAAATAAGCGAATCACCGAAAACAGTTATTTATATGCCGGTGACCATGAGACGGATAACATCTCTAGTTTTACGAATTGTGGATCAAGACGGAAATTTAGTACATTTTCGAAGTGAAACAATAACAATAAAGTTGCATTTGAAGCCAGCGTAAGATGTTGGTATTTCAAGAGGAAAATGTGACACAACCGATCAGTCTACAACTTGCTGCTGAGGTGAACGGATCGGTGAGAAGAAAACGACAACTACCGCCATTGATAAGAGAGAACAAACAATTTCGTCAACAACTGGGTTTCAAGCTGAAGAAAAAAAAATGAGCAAAAGCATCAATACTGGATTTGATTTCGATAAGGGCTTTTCAAACATCGAGTATCATTGCTATTCACCGTTTCTGAATGCGTTTGACAACAGCGACGAAATTCGAATCTGTTGTCAAAACCAAGATCTGATCCTGCTGCCGCACGAAAGTTGCCTGTATGTGGAAGGACAATTGCTGAAGAGTGATAAAACAGTATCGACTACAGCGGAATTGACCAACAATTCATTGGCGTACCTGCTTGAAGAAATACGATATGAGCTGAACGATGTGGAAATCGATCAATCCAAGTACGTTGGACCGACAACAACATTTATCAATTATTTGGCATTAAACGAAAATGAAAGTAAACTACTCTACAACGCTCGATGGTGTCCGGAAAAAACAATTAAAGTAACGGAAAAAGGCTACTTCAATTTCTGTCTACCATTGGCACGAATGTTTGGATTTCTTAACCATTACAAGAAAGTTATTATCAACGCAAAACATCAGCTGATTCTGACTCGTGCTCGGATGGATCTCGATGCAGTTATATCACCAACGGATGACGTCACTTCCCATATACATAAAATTCAATGGATGGTTCCACACGTTACAGTTGCAGATGAGCAGAAACTGAAGCTGTTGAAATATGTGGAAAATAGTCAAGATATAACGATTGCTTTTCGATCGTGAGATATGCATATACAGCCAACGATTCAAACGGCAAGGCAAAACATTTGGACGATGAAAACATCGACTCAGCTGGAGAAACCGCGTTACATTATATTCGCTCTACAAACGGATCGACGAAATAAAAAAAGACAAAGATTCCAGTGTTTTTGATCATTGTGATCTTTCAGATGTTAAAGTTGATTTAAATTCTGCGAAATACCCGTACATGGATTTGAATTTGGACTTAAGTAATGATAAATATGCAGTAGCATATCACATGTATTCGAAATTTCAAGAAGCATATTATGTTTGTAAGATGAATGAACCGCTTTTAAGCAAAACACAATTCAAGAATATCGCTCCAATCATATTCATCGATTACTCTCATCAAAACGAATCATTGAAAAGTGGACCGGTGGATATTCGAATTGAATTTAAAACGTTGAAGGAGGTGCCAGAGAATACATCAGCATTCTGTCTTCTACTACATGATCGTGTTGTTCAGTATAACCCGTTGACGGATATTGTTACAAAATATGCATAAAACACAGCAGTCCGACTTTAAATCAAACACTTTCGCTTTAGACTTCGCACAATGACGACCGATGCGGTAATTGTTGACTTCCAAGAATTTCCAAGTGCAACAAAGGAGGAATTCTACATAAAGGAATTGGCAGTGTTGAAATTAGATTCTTCCAAAGAAAATTATGGTGAAGATAATATACTACAACACTATATATTCAAATCACTAATACCGTTTTGCGGATTAAGTGAAAAAGATCAGCGCACAGCTCGTTGGTTGCGGAAAAATCACTATGGGTTCTCCTGGATGGACATGTTGAATACGAGGAGCTACAATACATTTTAATCGACACTGCATGGAATTCGAATCATCTATACGAAAGGTGAAGAAAAAGTGCGGTATCTGAAACGACTACTGCCATCAGCGCACATCATGAACTTTGAAGAAGTACCAATTTGTCCCAAGTTGGGGATTATAACATCAACATACACTAGTCTTCGATGCGGTCAACATTCTGGAGCAACTTGTGCCATGGAAAATGTTATATCCATATACAGATATTATTGTAATAACATTTAAATATTATTTTTAATTTATTGTAAAAAATATATTTTATATTTTAAATAAATTTATTAAAAATAAAAAAAAATGTGTTTTTATTTAGAGGAAAACCTGTACAAATTTTTAGGTAAAAATATATAAATTTTTATACAATCATAAAAGTTTAAACCTGTTTCAGGCTGAATTCTGAATCTAGGAGTGGAGTTCGCTAGTGTTCAGACAAGCAGCGCAATCTATTAGTAAAAATTATAACTATCAAAGGATTTTGCAGCATCATCTATATACAATTTTTCAAATTTACTACAGAGTTCTCTAGTGTTCAGCGTCATCTATTAGTGAAAAGTATAACTATCAAAGGTTTTTGAGCCCCATCTATTGACAATTTTTCAAATTTACGCACAGAGTTCGCTAGTGTTCGGCGCCATCTAGTAGTGAAAAGTATAATTCTTAGGTTAAGCTAAGTTCACCAGGGTTCCGGTGGTTGGGCATGAGGACCCGCATAGGTAAGCTACCTCCTGCCAAGGTCACTCAAAAGTAGGTAGGAGGTTCTAGAACTGTCCAAAACCTACTACTCGTATAATACCTGTGTATATAATTATATATATATATATATATATATATATATATATATATATATATATATATATATATATATATATATATATATATATATATTTGTATAGACCTTATGAATAATAAAAATATTTTTTATTCTCTAAAATAAATACTTTGCAACTTATAAACGATTGGATTTTATATATAGTTTAATATTATTCAGTATTTATTATTCATTATTTGATTCTTCGAGCGTGTAAAACTATTATCTAATTCGGAAAATTCGTCATCATTTTCTTTATCTATCACTTTTACTATATCTTTGACTTTCAAAGGCGTTTGTTCGCCAACAAACCCTACTAACAAAATTATCTTAACCGTTGGAAATCTTCTATTCTTATCAAACAGAGCAAAGCCATATAATAAAAAAGGAGATGTTGATTATACATGTAATCATGAAGAGGTGGATACCAGAATTATTTTTCATGCATATAAGGTAGCACCGGGTTCAAGAATTTTGATAAGAGCCTCAGATTCTGATATATTAGTAATTTTGTTGGGAAATATTCACAAAATTTCCCAGTCTCAAATTTGGCTCGCGAATTCAGGAACAAAGAAGAAAAAAACAGAACTTAATTGTATTAATTGCACTGATTTAGCATCTAAATTGGGTATCAAATTATGCAAAAGTATACCCGCTTTTCACGTATTTACAGGTAGCGATTACACTGCTACTTTTCACAATAGAGGAAAAATTAAACCTTTTAAAATATTTTCTAATAATGAGACTTACCAGATAGTTTTTGCATCACTAACAAATTAAATCTATATTTTAAGCGAAGAAAAAATGGATATCGTACAAGAATTTACTTCAGCTATATATGGAATCAAAAACTGCATCAGTGTAAACGATGCAATAAGATATCGCATTTTTTTGAGAAATTTTTCGGCAAATGAAGATAGTGAACATTTTTTTAAAAAAATTAAAAGTTTCGACTCGAACTCTATACCACCATACTGGATGTTACTAAGGCAAAAACGTACAATTTAGTTAATTCTGTGTGGCCTAATGCAACAGAGTCGGATTGTATTAAGCTGCAGCCTGAAAATTGCGGGTGGTTTTTCAAAAATTTTTTAAAACAAGTACGGTATGTTGGCGAACAAAAGCCTTTGAAAGTCAAAGATATAGTAAAAGTGATAGATAAAGAAAATGATGACGAATTTTCCGAATTAGATAATAGTTTTACGTTTGAAGAATCCGGTACTGAATAATATTAAACAATATATAAAATCCAATCGCTTATAAGTTGCAGAGTATTTATTTTAGAGAATAAAAACTATTTTTATTATTCATAAGGTCTATATAAATATTATATAGGTATATATATATATATATATATATATATATATATATATATATATATATATATATATATATATATATATATATATATATATATATATATATATATATATATATATATATATATATATATATATATATATATATATATATATATATATATATATATATATATATATAGCTGCTTACATATATAGATTAAGTTTTGTTATTTTTGTAATCATTAAAATACAGTCATATAAAACAGAATGCTTTATTTCAGTACTCCGCAACCTTTTCTCACCTACGACACACCAAAATTCTTCCTAGCATTCGACGGCACACCAAAAGCTAAAATATATAGGTATTAAATTGATACACAAATTTTACAATAAAATTTTGTTTTTTATTTGAAAAGTATACATACATAAAATTATAACATTTTTATTTTTCCGCAATCTTAACACTATGAAGCCCGAGCACTTTCATAGTAAACTTCCCCGGAATCCGGCAATATTAAAAAAAAAAAAAAAAAAAACTTTATATAAACAAATACATAAATTAAAATGATTCAAACACTGAATAGATTCAACACAATTCAACATGTATGTGTAAAGCTGTAAACATATGTACGTACCTGATACGTACATACTACATATACACTGACATTCAAATCAATTTAAATTTTATTTAAAAATATAAACTATATTTTTTATGTATTTTTTGTTTATCTTAAGGCTGCAGATACACGAGACACTTTTGGTGTCTAGAGTAGGTCTATAGAGCAAATGTCGGTGTGTATACAGCAATGAGAACATTGTCGCTCCGTATCAACAGTCCGAATATCGAACAGTCTGTAATCTAGCGAGACTGTGTCGAGATTGTGTCGACACTGCTCTAGCTAGCAAATTTGCATAGGTGTAAACACTGCGATAAACTTTCAAATCGGTTTGACATTTTTTTATACACTCGCAGAAGAGAGATAGATTCATGATACATAATTAAATGTACATAATTACCAACATATTTTTTAAAATTTTACTTTATGCTATAGAAATGAATTACATCACAACAAAGTTGATAACTTTTGTTTTCATTCAATATAAAAATGTTAATTGATAAATATTATCTAAATTATACTAAGTGTTGAGAAGTTTTTATTTGATTGTAGGTATACAACGTTTTTTATAGATTGGAGGATAAAGAAAGAATTATAACTTTTTTTTTTTTAAATTCCCCGCCTAAAATTTATTATTTTACATAGTACACTTGTCAATTTGTCAATACAGAAAATAAGTAAATAACATTCTATAATATTTATGGTTTTATTTCATTCGCAAGTGTTTAAAAAATAATTTTATTACAAGTTTATTACACTTTTTTCATGTTTCACTCTTTTGTGTCATATATGTTACTTGACATTTTGTCATTTTAAGGTTATTCATTGGGAAGGTTATCGATTAAAAATCGATTTTCGTGTGAATAGCTCAGACACATGTTGCGTACATTTATGTACAGACACTATCCAGACACAAAAAATTTGTTGAATTTGTGTATCTGCAGCCTTAAAATTGTTTATACATAGAAACCAAAAGAGTAGTGTGTATTGGTATGTATTTATGTGAGTAGGAACACATCCGTGTGATGAATGATGATAAACATGGCACACATAATGGCTGCGTTTGAGCAGAAAAAATTCTTTAAAGCGCTTTAAAGCGCTTTAAAATGGCGATTTACTAAGAATAACAAAGCACCAAAAAGCAAAATGTCGTCGTAGATATTTAAACAAAATAACCTCAATAAGAGTTATTCACAGGAAAATTTATTATTTCTTTTATATTTTACACAGTATGGATAACATTATAGGTCATATTATTGAAGAATCATCAGAATGAACAACAATTTGGCAGAACTTTGTAATTTATCGCAGCAAAATTTAAATTTGGTGTAAGACAGAACTATGTGTCACGTGATTTCTGTCCTGGCAGAAAATTAGTCAGCAAGATGAAGCGGCTTAAAGCGCTTAAAGAATTTTTTTCTGCCCGAACACAGCCAATGCGTAACCAAGTAATCAATTAATCATTGATCGCGGTCGGCCTCTGGGGATGTTTTGTTTGGTTTCGGTTGCCGAAGCCATGGGATTGAAAGTGTTAATAATTATTATAAAATATAAAATAATAATGTGTTAATGTGATGCCTGCGCTTGTTTCAATGAACATAACATTTTTATATTCGGCTCGATTTTTGACAGCGCAACCCGAAGTTCTTGGTCAAGACTTTTTAAACATGACCGCTTATCATTTTTAATTAATACAAGAGTTGAAAAACTTTGCTCACATAAATATGTCGTCGAAAATGGAAGTAGTGTTAAGATTGCTTTGTCGGAAATGCGAGGATATTCTTTTTTAACGTAAATCCAGAAAACATCTAATGGACCTTCGGAGAAGTGAAGTTTTAAAGTAATGTCATTATTCAAATCTATAAATTCCTCTCGAATTTGCAGAGGCAGTGCTTCCGTAGAATTTATTGAATTGGTTGCAAAAGGATTTCGAATCCAATCGTATTGTTCCGTATTAATGGAATAAAAATATTGATCAAATTTCTGCCGAAGCATACTTAAATGTTGTTGGGCCAGATCCACAATTAATTGTTTGTTTTCAAGTGTACTATGGTTGGTCCTTTGATACATTTCCAAACATTCTTTTTGTAACTCTTTCTGCCAAAGTTCGAATTGTTTTTTCAACCCTTGTAATTTGTCGGAGCACGTCAATATATTCTCATTTCGAGCTTGCATTTTTTTATTAAGTTCATTCAAATGCTCGAATATATCAGCCATGTATGCAAGTTTGGCTATCCAGTAATCATCATCGAGATGCTGGTATAGTTCGGGCATATTTTGATTTAAAAGAAACTCACGCACCTTGTGACGAAGCTCAAACAGTCTAGCCAAAACTTTGCCTCGAGATAGCTAACGAACTTCAGTATAAAGCAATAAGGATTCATATTCGGCTCCCATTTCTGCACAGAATATTCCAAAGATTCGAGAATTTAGAGTTCTCGATTTAATTGTGTTTACGATTTTAATGCATTCATCGTGTTTAAAAGTTCCTCCGGCAAATTCTTGACCATCAGTGCTTCTCGATGTATGCAGCAATGTGTAAATTGTAACGTCGGATGTTTTTGTTTTGCACAAGAGATAAAACCCTTTTTACTACCGGTCATTGCCGCAGCGCCATCCGTGCAAATAGCAATACAATTGTTCCATTGAATATTATATAATTTGAAGAAATCATCGGTTAATTGAAAAATTTCTTTACCGGTAGTTCGCTCTGGAATCTCCTTCCAAAATAAATAATGTTCTTTAATAGAGTCCTCGTCAACGAAACGTACTTAATAGCTATCGTTTGGTTTTTTCTCGGAAACAATTATAAGTACAAAATAAGTAAAGTGACTCCTCCTATATTTAGAACATAACTGACAGCGCTTTGTTCAAACTGAAGCGATATAATAAAATAATATGTTAATAATAGATAATTGCTAGTTAAATAAATTGCCAAATAAATTCAGTAATAGCAACTTTTCTGTTTTAATTATCTTGATTTGATGGGCGATTCTCGCGTGACGCTCGGGACATTTTTGGAACAAAAACAGTCTTTCATAAAAAAATGCAATTAATAATAAACAAAACAGAATGTTTATAATACGCAGAAAATGAATTAAAATTTTTTGAGCATATTATAATTTTTATCTGCAGTCCGGTACTCAAGATATAAGGCATAAAATCACGTGACGCACGGGATATCGTACAAAACGAAGTTTATGTCTTATATTTGGGGTACCGCATTTCAGATATAAATTAAAATATGCTCAAGATATTTTAATCCAATTGCCCCATGTTATAAACTTTTTGTTTTGTTTGTTATAAATTTCATTTAAAAAAAACAAAATATTTTTACTGCAAAAATGTCCCGTGCGTCACGCGAAAATCGCCCTGATATCATTTTTGTATTTCTATTGTAAAACCTCAATGGACTGAACTTTACTTCTTCTTACTATAATATAATGTTGTTATTAAAATTCCAAGAAAAAATGTATTTGAAAATTATTGTAATGGGTCCGATTTTACGAATCGCTAATTTTGACTCTCCACGTTTCAAGGTCACTAGAATCCGAATCCATCGTTTTTAGCGTGCTGTCTGTGCGTGCGTTCGTTAGTTCGTTCGTTCGTGAATTTTTTTTCGTCTCACATATCTCGAGAACAAATGATGATATCAACTCCGGACTAATTTCATTATATGCGTAATCAAAAAAGGAAGACCGGATAAAGTTTTCAGCAAATTCGGATTAACGGTTTGTTTTTTGTGGTAAAAAAACAGAATTAACTTTATTAAGATATGGAGACCTTATAATTATATGGATTTTTTACCATAACATTATTATATAATGGCCTAAGAACCTTCCTTGATGTTAAAAACGTCAGTATATTATTATAAAATTTAAAAAAAAGAAAAGAAAAACGAAATAAGAAACTGTTTTTGAAATATATTTTGTCTCCCATATCTTGAGAACAAATAATGTTATAATTTGTTTGATAAGGGTAGAGCCCCCACCCTTAGATACAGAAAGCGAAGCCCCCGGTATGGTGCAAGGGGCAAAGCCTCTATCGGGGCCCAGGGGAGAAGTTGCCCGAAATGGAAAAAGAATTATTTATGTACAGTAGTCTCTAGTCTTTAAGAACACCCAATGGGAAGATGACAGTGTGGGTAGACCTGTCCCCCAAATTTTTTATTTTTGTATACAGTGAATTAAGAGTAAATAAATATAATATTAAAATCATTAACATTTTGTACACATAAACTGGTACACCATTTTAACAGAAAATACACTTCATAGTGATTATAAACTTTTAATACCCCTGTCGCAGCATCCTGCATAACATAGCGAATTTCCATTTACAAAAGTACGTTTTTCTCGGAAACTATTAGATATAGAGCAATTGTAAATAAAAAAACCTTCTTTATGTGGTTTTTCCTTCTCATTCCGCCAAATTTTTTTCACGAAAAATGTCCAAAACTCCGTAAACATTTTCACGAAATTTCTTAAAAATAAGATGTTTCGTTCTTGAGTTATCGTGCGGAAACATTTATATATGTTTATTAAGTGTCCGC